>CM031947.1:9829404-10429404 GCA_018749465.1 Paracanthobrama guichenoti | reverse complement strand
TTGAATGTCAAGGTTGCTTGTCCATATTATCATACATGTATATAAACTATTGTTTGGTGTCAGTAAGATTGTTTTAATGTTTTTTGCATTTATTTGATCAACAATACAGTACAGTACAAACAGTAATATTGTGAAATATTATTACAATAATATTCTTTTGATTAGTTTAATGCATCCTTGGTGAATATTAATATCTACAGACTCCAAACCTTTGAACGATAGTGTATATATCCAAATATTTGTGAAGCCTAACCATTTTATAAGCTCTGATTTCCTATACTGCATTTAAAGCTAAAATCATCTGTAAGGTAAATTATATATTTCAGTCTCTCAGCGACGAGGACTCGTTCAAGAAAATTTCAACACTAGAGGAAGTTGTGAAGAAAACTGAGGAACTACTCACCAGCTTGACTGAGAGGTGAAACTTATATTTTACAATATCAGTGTAAAGTAAAACACAATAGACTTTTGTTTGGCATGTCTGTAGTTTGTTTCTCTGTTTAAATTGTCTCTAGGATGCTCAAAGACGGCAGGCAGCCACACACATTCAGACTAACTATTCGCCGATACACAGTCACTAATCGCTGGTTCAGTCGAGAGAGCCGACAGTGTCCTATACCCAACCACATCGGGCTCAAGATCACATGTGGTACAGTTCTGCTCTTTTGCATGCCTTTACTGTATGTACGCAAAGTATTTCACAATTCACACAAATTGTAATAAACAGCAGTGAGAGAATTTGTGACATCACCAGATTTTTTGTTGTTGTGCTGTACTGTTATTCATATTTACCTTTCTTTATCTTAGGAAACAGTGAGGCTGTGCCCCAGCTACTGTCATTGTCAGTGAAGCTCTTTCATAAAATGGTGGACACGCGTGAACCGTTCCATCTGACCCTGCTGAATGTGTGTTTTAGTAACCTGCAGGCTAAAAGCTCCAGCAAGAGCTCCATCGCCTCTTTCTTCACACAGAAATCCCCTACAACTTCACAAATGACATCTCAACACCAGGTCAGGACATATTAGGACACGTTATTAATTCTAATAAAACATCATAAATATCTGTGTTTTTAACTACATACAGAAGGAAAAAAATCAGCCAGTCTCACTGGCTTAATTTTTTGCCAAACTTGATTTCTGTTTTTCCAAAGCCATCTCTTAACTTTAATGGGGCTTTATGAATTTTAGAGATCTTAATAACTTTGGTAAAATCTTATTAGGGACTAATATTTTATATATATTAGGGGTGGCATGGTACATGAAAAAACATCCAAACTGTTCGGTTCGCTTGTCTCGGTTCAGAGCATGTGTGCATCAGTTCGACGCATGCGCAATGTAGCCTTGTGCCCGTATGCTACCTCAGACAGTGGGTGCCCTTTTTGCGCAAAATAAGAGGTGTGTGTGGACGTATAAGTAAAAGACAGTAAACTTGGAGTGCTGCAAGTCACGTCACGTGTAGAAATGGCAAGTGGGAGTGATAAGGAAGGCTGCCCGGAGTTACATTTACATTTATGCATTTGGCAGACGCTTTTATCCAAAGCGACTTACATTGCATTCAAGGTACACATTTCTACATATTGTCAGTTCTTGCTTTCCCTGGGAATCGAACCCATGACCTTGGCGTTGCTAGCGCCAAGCTTTTATGCTTTCCTGTAGTTGCAGGATAGAGTTGGAGGATAGCCAGCATCGCATAACGCCGGCTTCACACCGCACGTGCAAGCAGTGCGTTGGCAGGGAAGAAATGGAGAGCGAGAGCCACGGGAGCCCGTTTTGCATTCACACTGGCAGCGTTTGTCTCGCGCAGCTGAACCGCGGCTTGTTATATATTTGGTTTATTTATTAATGAAAAACTGCAGTTGCAGATGAGGTCTTTCTAACTGACAACTATGTATTACACTTTTTATGTGCTCATTTAAGTCAGCAATAACTTGAAAACAGCAACAGTTAACATAATCTGTCTTTTTGCATTGTCACTAGGTGGAACCTTATCTCTGTGGGTCTGTTGCAAATTCCCAGTTAACTCAATCAGATGTTTTACATAAAGAAGATAAAACATGGAACAGCATGAAACCAATAAAACACACGTCAATATCTCCAACCCAAGAATCACAAACACCTTTAATCAACCCCAAATCTCACAGGCATCCTGTTTTCAACCACTCACGAGTCACAAACATGAACACTAAAGAGTCTTGTATGAGCAACGTTGCAGAGGAGACTTCATGTTCCAAGCTGCCTCCAGGTGTTGATCCAGAAGTATTCAAACTCCTTCCTGAACACATTCAAATGGAGCTAATTACCAGTTTTCAAAATAAAGACTCTGCACAGCGCATTTACAGACCCGCTGACACATCTTCTGAAGGTGTTGATGCAGTAGATCATTCCATGTTGACTTTTAACCAACCAAGAACACCAGAACGCTGTGAGTCAGTACTGAATTATAGCAGAAATTCTGCTTCTCATAACCATGAACTCGACAAGGCCTTGTCATCTGCTGAGTCCACCATGGAATTACATCCTGGGCTCATCAAAGACACAGAAAGTCATGATATCCCGCCCCCCACTGAGGAACCTCAGTCAGATATCCCTGCAAATGTGGACCCTTATGTTTTCAAACAACTTCCTGCTGATGTACAAAGGGAGTTACTGACAGAGTGGAAACAGCAGAGGCCCATCCTAAAAATCCCATCCAAACACTCGCATAAATCCTCCAATACCAAAGACAAGAAGAACGCTGCTAAAGGCGGCCAGTGTAACAACATACTGAAATACTTTAAGCCCAGCTGAGCACAGAGACACTTAAGTGTCTGTTTATAAAATCAGATTTGTTTTAATAAATGTAAAAAATAAAATAAAAAAAGTCATTGTAATTAATAGTACAGAAATATGTCATTTATGTCATGATTTACTTGCTCTCATGTCAAACCTGTATGACTCACTCCCAGGGGATGCTGGGAAACATGGTCATCCTTGTTTGTAATAATCATGACAGAATTTTCATTTTTCAGTTTTATTTTGTTAATAAACCATGTCTTTAAATAACCATTTTGATGAAGTCATTGTACACAAGACAAGCTGAACACTTTATGTTTACATATAAAACATAATAACAATAGTATTAGTACTATTAAAATAATCTACCATTCAAAAGTTTGGGTTCTGTATTGTTTTAATGTTAAGAAGTAAAAACAATAACATTAAGTATTATTACAATTTAAAATGGTTGTTTTTTTAAGGCCTGGTTTCACAAAAAGGGCTCAGATTAGGCCTTGGTTTAGTAGCTAAATGTGCCTTAGAAAGAAGAAGAAGAAAATATTACTGTTGTTCATCTTGAGACAAAATAATGGCACTGACATATTTTAAAACATGAAAGTGCAAGTTGCTTTCAGTTAAAACTGCTCAAACATGCATTTTAGCCTGGCACTTGTCTGTGAAACAGGGTAAATTGGGAACCTTGAAAAATAAAAACGTTTTTTTAGAACCTTGTTACTTATCCATAATAAATAAATAAATATAAAAACGTCGTTTTTGGATTCAGCTTTCAATTTTATTCAGTATCATTTATTCTGGGTAGAAGCCTTACCAAAGCTGCTAAATATATATATAAAATAAAACGACTTTTATTTTAAAATAATATATATTTCTACTTCCGGTTCTGCTAACGGTTGCAGTTACGGTAGCGCCGCTTCCTCCTTCATCTCTCCGCCGCATCACCTTCCGGCACACCACACCACTATATTCAGTGTATTAAGTGTATAAGCTATATCCGACCGCTGCATTTTCCAGAATTTTCTCCGTTGCACATCACCGGTAATCAGGTCGTCTTTGAGAATGAAAGGAGCAAAATTAGCCGTGGTATTGAGCGTGTTTTTGGCCTTCGTCCTGCTGACTGGGGCAGCGCGGAGCAGGAAAGACTCCAGCAGCCAGAACAGCTTCAGGAGGGCGGCCAGCGGCTTCTACCAAACCCTCAGCAATGTTTTCGGAGAGGAGAACATCAGATCGTTGTACAAGGTAAATATACGCGCATGCTATAATGTCATGCTAGTGCATATTTTTGTTTGCAGGTGCATTAGATTAGAGCATGCCGATCACCAGCTGTCAGTGGCCGTGCCTCAAAAGCTTGTGAGCTGCCTACCTTGAGAGAGCATTCTGTGTAAGGGCATCGTTCAGTTTATATAGGGCGCTATCTTGTAACGATTCAAAATTACTGAATAATACGTGATTGTAATTAATAATAATTTTAAAAGACAAATAATAAACAAATTAATTATTAAATAATTAAAAATAACATTTCCTATTTTATTTACAGTTTAATTATATATAGAAAATAAAATATATGAACGTATATGCAGTTCTAATGACCATTGTTAAGCATCTGAATGAGCTGTTTAAAGTGCTGTCTAGAATGTTATAATATTTGTTAATGATATTTTTTTTATATGTATTTTTGAAGTATATCATAGGCAAATGTGGCATGCATGACTGTCCTATGCATGGGTGTATAGTTCTTTTAATTTGTAATATTTTGTACATATTTGCAGATGCAGGATCAGTTGTGCATTACTAAATGGCCATATTTAGAAATGCAGTGATACATAATGGATGGTTTCAATTGAAACTTCACTTGAGTTATTATTCTAAAATTCTAGAGAAATTATAAAACAGCCTATATTTAGAACCATTACAATTTATTTGCATTGTCACATTATTTTCATTGTCACATTTCACCCCTTATTCCATTTACTAAAATGAAAAAGACCTAATTCTTATTAAGCAGATTGATATAAAAAAGTCAATTAGTTATACATCATGGTAGTATTTGTTGTGTTGCATTTCATTTGTTGCATTTATTATTAACATTTTATTATAGTAATATTTACTATACTATAAAAAAGTGAGAAATAAAAAAGGTGGGAGATGCTTGCTTGTCATAAAAAAATAATGTCACAGTACAATGTCACAGAGTGAGATTAATCAAATCTAATATATATGAATAAATATCATGTAAATTAAAATTATTTTAGTCTAATTTAGATTAAATTGAATTTAGATCAAATAAAAATGTCTGGATAGATGGATATATTTGTAAAAATTAGTTTTGTTGTTTTTTCCAGTGACCTGTACATTATTATTTTATATTAAATGAATATCATAATTAATAAATCTTTATGTCTTTATTTGTTAAACATCTTTGTGTCTTTTTCAATTTTTTGCAGTTCTTCTCAAAAACTACAGAGAGGTTTGTTCATGGAGTCGATTCATTTTTGGACACTTTGTGGAAACTCTGGGTGGATCTGCTTGATGTTATGGGCATTGACTGTAAGTCTGGATCACACTTATGTCGTTATGTCTGCAATGTCATATCGTCATTGTTTGTGTATGATGCAAAAACCATGTCCTTAATTTCTCCCTCTTTGTTTTCCGTCTGTCTGTTTTCTTCTCTCACCTCAGCCTCTAACCTGACGCACTACTTCAGCCCATCATCCGTGTCCAGTTCTCCTGCTCGCGCTCTCCTCCTGGTGGCAGCCTTGCTGGTGGCTTACTGGTTCCTGTCCTTGTTCCTGAGTGGCTTCTTTTACATTCTTCACGCAGTGTTCGGCCGTTTCTTCTGGCTGGCCCGCGTTGCGCTTTTCGCCCTCTCTTGCCTGTACATTCTGCAGAAATTTGAGGGTGACCCAGAGAAGGCGGTGCTGCCGCTGTGCTTCATCATGGCTGTGTACTTCATGACGGGACCGGTGGGAGCGTACTGGCGGAAAGGGGGTGGACCTGGAACTCTTGAGGAGAAGATCGACCAGCTCGATACCCAGATCCGCCTCCTCAACATCCGCTTGAGCAGAGTGATTGAAAACCTAGAGCGCTCCAGTGACCAATGAAGTTTTTCACCCCAGGCTAAGGGTTAGAGCTGGGGTTTGTGGAATGGTATGAGAAGAAAGTTTTTTTTGTTTTTTTTTCTGTCCCCTTTTTCTCAGGATGTCCCAACGTAGTCAGGCAAGAATTGTATGTCACATTGTATGGAAATTTGATAAATTCTCCAGTTGATATACTGAAATTAGTCCATTTTGTTCATCCTATTGTCGTAGAATGTATTATTAGTGTCCATTTCTACTGTAGCCGCCCATTTTTGAGTAAATATCAGGACTTTTTTTGTATACTGTGGGTCTGTGTGTGTGTGTGTGTGTGTGTGTGTGTGTGTGTGTGTGTGTGTGTGCGTGAAAGCCTTGAGTTGAGTGTGTTATTCCATTGCGCAGTGTTACGCCTACATATGCTTTGTTTGGGCACTTTTGTAAGTGTGTGTGTCTGTGTGTTATTTATAAATTTAGGAAGGCAATGCAATTGAGAGTTGATTCAGAAACACTCAAAGTGTGAAGAATTGTCAGTATCACTGCATTTATTTTTTTGTCTCTTCTTGAGGTCACCAGAGGTTACTCTTAGTTCAGGACCGATCCGCACTATCAGGGTTCGAGATGTATGTGGAAATCGCTTTCAGAAAGCAGCTAGTCATCAGATTCGTGAGGATATCTGACCAGTGTTCCTGGCAGCAAAATAACGGTGCTGCAATCTACACTAGTATCTCTGTCCAACTTCAGCGAAGAGAGAGAGATTTCTCATGTGCTTAAGATAAGTACGTACAGGGTAAAACCTGGTCATGCACTTTGTTCTCAGCATGAGATCAGTTTATCAATTGTATGTACCATTTTAATACACTTCTAGAAAGGGATTGATTGAATCGCTTTTTAATCCCACTACGTGTTAGTGCTGCTTAGTAAATCGTTTTTTAAGAAAGTGGCCTCTATAATTTCATCCACAGTGGCATTTTGTTGAAAATGAAATGCCTGCCAACTAATTGAACCTGTGTCCTATCTTTTCTGTTGCCTCATTCACTCTCATTCCTTCTTGCTCTTGCAGTTTGTTTGAACATTTATTCCACGTTTTGTTTTTTGATTTGTCATGTTTTTGCACACTCTGTTAAACCTTTGTAGCTAAAGCTAATTTGCATGTTGTTGGGTTTTTTTAAATATAATTTGAACATTTAATCTGTTTCATAGATAAAAATTACTGTAATTTTTACTTTTTTAATGTTTTTTTACATTAAGAGAAATATTATTAATGGTCAGTCTTTAAGTATATTTTCATTCCATAATATGCCACAAATTTTTTGTTGTTGTTTTTATTGATTTATTTTATGTTATTACATGATTAGTACTGCTATATTTGAAGTAAATGCACTCCGGTTCAAAAGTTCAGAGGGGTTTTTGTTGTAAGAAATTAATACTTTTATTTAGCAAGGATTCATCATTCAATAGTATAAAACTGTTGAACTTTCTGTTAATCCGAGAATGCTAAAAAAAATATTAGTTTTCACAAAAATATTAAATGTGCTGTATGTAAGAGTGACAGTGAAATGGGTAGTGCAGTCCAAATTCAAAATATTGTTTTCCCCGCCACCCCTCCTCAGACCTGACGCTCACACGGGTTGCCTGTTTGAGGACACGCAGCAGGAATGAGCGCAATTGACATTGAAAGGCGAGGAGACTTACTGTGTAAGTTGACGTGTTGATTTATCCGCGTTTTAATGTACTTCCGTTCATAGAGATTTTTTGATGGATGCCGAGGCTTTTTAGGTCGGGTAGAATCTGCGATCTCTGACCCGGTTTGTTTGCTGGCTTGCATGGCAGCAATACGCTGTGTTTTCCGCCAACTGGCAACCTGTGGTGTCAAAATACTATTGGGTAATCTGGCAGCGTGCGGTATCGCACAGACCAAAACAAAAACAGACATTCCGACACGGACGCACATTTCAAAGAAGAATAACTGGCTGTAGCCTTGTTTTTCAGAGAAGGTGAATTTAGCATGCTTCCTGAATATCTGCAAACATATTATGGTATTTTTATGCTTTACTACAGTCAAAAACTTACATACAGCATCTTTAAGCAGCACAACTTTTTTCCTGAGCAGCAAATCAGCAGATTAGACTGATTTCTGAAGGATCATGTGACACTGAAGGCTAGAGAAAATTTAGCTTTGCTATCACAGGAATAAATTTCATTTTAAAATGTTAAAGTAGAAAATGGTTTATTTCGAGTATTTTATTGAAATATTTCACACTTTTACTGTTTTTACTGTATTTTGTCAAATAAATCTTAACGACCCCAGACTTTTGAACAGTATTGTAGTGCTTTTAAAAACTGTGAAGATTTTCTGTTTCTTGTTTTGCATCATATTGTAAAAGTGTTTATTTTCAAATCAATGTTTTGTTTTGTTTTTTTTGTTTTTTTTTACTAAATTATCATTTTTATATTATTGTCTGTTATTTTAAGGCTGTCTGAATTGAAAGTGAGAGTTTTGTGGCTTTTAGTCCCTGTGTCAGCATTGATGCCATCTAAACTCTTTTTAAACATTGACAAGATTCACTTTTAACAGAAACCCACATTCAAAATTTACAGTCTTTGTCTCAAGGAAAATAGTCTAAAAATATTGATGACTCATCCTGCACTTCACTGATTTTAGACTTTTTTTTTTTTTTTTACTGAACTGTAACTCTTGGAAATCGGTGCATACACCATTATCAAGAAGGCTCTTTTTACTGTATAAATGTGTAAAGGATGTTACCTGGTTTATAAATCATACCAAATAAGCACCAGCTTTTAAGGAATCTGCAAATAGCAAACACGTGTGTAATTGCAATGTACCAGCATTATTGTAAAAGTACTGGGGACAACTAAGAATAATTACACATATACATGTTTCAGCAAACGCTCCTATATTTTAAAATGATCATGTGTACCTTGCAAATCTGTGAATGAGAAGCCACAGTAATTTACCATGGAAAGTAAGTTTTAATGTTAGCTGTGATGTCAAGGGTATGCCAGTGTGAATGTGCTGAGTTTACTTATAGAAATGTGTATAATAGATATTTTCCTACCCAAACTGGGTTCCATAATTCAGTTCTGTCTTAAAAGATCCATTACCATGTCAAGTCCTACATTTATTTGTGGAATAATATGTATTTTATTGTTACATCAAGGGAGATGTACTGACTCAATAACTGCAAAGACCCAGTTCTCTCTCCCATTATCTCTCCTGTTGACTGCGCCAGTGCCAATTATTGTGTGTTGAGGATTTTGCATTATTAACTGATTCATATTAGAAAGCACTGAATTTTTGTGAAGTCTAGACATTAACTGCGTGCGTAGTATGCCTAGATTTCTATATCAGGTTGCTTTTGTACTGTATCATTTTCATCAGGGTTGTTCACCTGTGATGTTGCTTGCTGTGGTATTATTTGCGCTGTCTGTATCATATTTTTGTGTTTACGAAACTTAAATGATTTTCTCTGAGATTAAACGGTGGTCCAAAAATGATTTAATAAATGTAATATACAATTTGACCAAAAAGTCTTGGGAATTTTTTATATATATATATATACACTGCCAAAAGTATCCAAATCATTGAATTGAGGTGTTTCAGTCACTTCCATGGCCACAGGTTGCTGGTTATTGCCTTTCATTCACTTAAGTTAATGGTGTTTGTGTGGTCACAGTGTCATTCGCAGATCCTTTGTGTCGGATATGATTGACCAATATTAAGTAGCCTACATCTTGGATAAGATTCCTAAAAGTTTTGCACAAACAGCACACATAACAGTTGTCATAATAAGCATATTTCCAGTATGTGCCCCAGGCTTGCATCTCCAACTCACTCGTCAGGTTCCTCTGTAATCCTCTGCAAACTTCAGTACTCATTCTGTACTTTTTGAGTCCTCTGTAATCCTTGGCAAACTTCGACATTTGGCTACTTCAGCTTTTGTGTCTTGCGTCATCAACCCAGAACTAACATTCAATTAAATTCGATTAATGAACCAACTCGACCGGTTACTTGCTGAGAACTGGCTCAAAAGAACGATTTGTTCAAGAACCGAACATCACTACTCACTACTAAATATTCTATGGTCAACTGTTAGAGATATTATAACAAAGTGGAAGCAATTGGGAACAGCAGCAACTCAGCCACGAAGTGGTAGGCCACGTAAAATCACAGAGTAGGGTCAGCACATGCCGAGGTGCACAGTGTGCAGAAATCACCAACTTTCTGACAGACCTCCAAACGTCATGTGGCCTTCAGATTAGCTCAAGAACAGTGCGCAGAGAGCTTCATGGAATGGGTTTCCATGGCCGAGCAGCTGTATCCAAGTCTTACATCAAGTGCAATGCAAAGCATCGGATGCAGTGGTGTAAAGCACGCCTCTAGAGTGACGAATCACGCTTCTCTGTCTGCCAATCCGATGGACGAGTCTGGGTTTGGTGGTTGCCAGGAGAACGTTACTTGCCTGACTGCATTATGTCAAGTGTAAAGTTTGGTGGAGGGGGGATTATGGTGTGGGGTTGTTTTTCAGGGGTTGGGCTTGGCCCCTTAGTTCCAGTGAAAGGAACTCATAAACATAAACACACTCCTTAAAGGGAAAGTTCACCCAAAAATGAAAATTAGCCCATGATTTACTCGGCCTCAAGTCATCCTAGGTGTATATGACATTCTTCTTTCAGACGAATAAAATCGTCTGATCGAGTTATAATAAAAAAGTCAGGCTTTGGCAAAGGGCCAATTTTCATTTTTGGGTTAACTAACCCTTTAACCTTGTGGAAAGCTTTCCCAGTAGAGTTGAAGCTGTTATAGCTGCAAAGAGTGGGCCAACTCCATATTAAAGCCTACGGATTAAGAATGGGATGTCATTAAAGTGTGCATGTAAAGGCAGGTGTCCCAAAACTTTTGGCAATATAGTGTATATATGAAGATATTCAAATTATGAGGGCTCAAATATCACTGACAATATAGTGTCATTTATATTATATTTGCTCACACTGCAGTTTGAGCTTTTTGAACGTTTATGAAGAAGTTGCTTCACCTCATCATTTGGATTTGGAAGGTTATGCGTGATGCAACATATACTTGTTTGAATATTGCTTCATTTGTCTGTTCAGATGGCATCATATGAACTCTCTAAAGCTCTAGTAAGTGTTTGGAGATTGTTAAATCATGTCTGGTCTGACACGCAGCCAACCCAATGGATGGAGTTTAAGCAGGCATCCTAAAGGTGCATGTGCAGTTCGGACATTAAGGAGTTCTGTTTGCTTTGCAAAAACGGTTTGTGAGTCAATCAGTGATGCTGAAGTCCATCCACGATCAAATGCACAAATGAAAAAAGCATTATGTAATGCTGGCACTGCAACTCTTTGATAACCCAGAGGTGAAAGCTTGCGATGTTAGCTGTACTTGGCATTTGATTTCGCTCGTGCAATTTAACATAGTGTAGCTACATTTAATCTGTCACTCAGGTGAAGGTTTCTAAAAAATCCTTTTCAGTTCACATTGTCATAGACGCTCTGCAATTTTCTTTTTCTTTTTCTCAATTCTGCACATTGTTTAGTTTGTCCAGCCAGATGCATCTCTTGTAGGCTATCCCTGTGAGAGCTGATCCAACTGCTGTCTCAAAGGCTTATGTAACATGTAACGATTAAAAGGAGCACTGCGCCTTTAAGACACCCATATTTGGCCAGTATATAATGTTTGTGCATTGTTGCTTTTTTATTGGTTGTGCCCAGAGGGTGCAGGCATGACCCCATTCCCATTCCTTTTATGAAAGCACATTCTTAATAACCCATGTGGACTTTATGTCAGTCTTACTAAGATAGATAGATAGATAGATAGATAGATAGATAGATAGATAGATAGATAGATAGATAGATAGATAGATAGATAGATAGATAGATAGATAGATAGATAGATAGATAGATAGATAGATAGATAGATAGATAGATAGATAGATAGATCCAAAGCAACTTACAAACGAGGAACAAAAGCCATTTCAATTAAATGGACAAGCAACCTAAATGTAAATCAGCCAAATTTACATTGTCAATCTGTGGAGCAACTCCTATTTCCCAAATGTTATATAAATATTGATGAAATTGGCCTTGAAAATCACAGACTCTGCAAAAGTATTCAGAATTCAGCAGCTCTTTATATACCATAATACTTTAGAAATTAGAATTTTTAGAAAAATAAATGGGCTGCATAAAATTCCAACAAAACGTATGGAAAATATAGTACAGATACACCTTTTACATTTAATGTGTTTCTTTCCCCATCAGATCATGTTGCAGGCAGGCTGCAGGCTCTGGATTGGGCACACCTCTATATGATCCCTTCTTCTATTGGCTGGGCGCTTCAGTAGGTCGAATTGGCGGAACGGCTGTGTGTCTTCTGATTGGTTCACTTCTCCGTCTGTCCATGTTGCCTTCTCTCGCGCTGCGGTCTCGGCCGATGTGAGGCCAGCTTTTAGGAGCCAATGGAATAAAAGAAATGCTAATTGCGGAGCAGTCAGATATTCTTCCGCCAAAGCCTAACAGTAAAGCTTTATCCAAGACCCTTTAAATGTCAGTGGTCAAGAGCAAGTATATAAGTTATATTCTACTTTAACAATATACATTGTAACACTTTAGAGGCAGTCATAATTCTAAAATTAAAACTATATCGTTATATGTATTGTTAAATATAGTTTAATCAAATGATATATGCCCCTTGCGTGAACTATTTTTATTTTATTTTTTTGTCGACTCTTTTCGGTTCACAAACACCGCTCTGAACGATTAATTCTCAAAAGTGTCTGAATCTGTCTGAACGGTTCTCGAGTCACTGACTTATTGAACCGATTACACTTTCTGAACACGCATGACTCATTCAAGAGCATTACATTATTATTTTACAGTGCAGCTACCAGCCAAGAAATGTAATATCACACACACACACACACACACACACACACACACACACACACACACACACACACACACACACACACACACACACACACACTACTGCATAAATTAAATGACAATGAATAACTACTCTTATTGCCATTTGAACGGATAGTAAAGGATTGCTACTAAATTAATTACATTCAAAGCGTTGTATAGAGTATGTGTTTATAATTGTTCCAACGGGATGTCAGGAACGAAGTAATTAAGTCATGATGTCATTACGTCGTATAATAAACAACGAAATAAACAGAAATAAACTGTTCGAAAGAACCGATTAGCACAAATGAGTCAGACTTCCTTCTCATCACTATCTGATAGATGAAACAGTCAGATACCCCTTTACAAAAGCAAATGCTGTTCTTAATTAAATACGCAACCTTAATTAACTATTTATTAATAGCTACTCAATTGTCCCTGAATCATATGTACACATCTGTGTAAAAATCTTTTACAGTCTATGGCAAAAACCTAAGCACTACATTAGCAGCGGAAGAACATGCGGAGATGGCAGGGTGGTGGTGCGGTTGCGTGGTGGGCGGGGCTTCCGCTGCTGCTGGTTGATTATGTGCGGCTGACGCTCGGAAATGACCCATGTGTCTGACCTGCACCAATACACGATCACCGGATCGGCTCGTCCAACTCCCATAGTGCGTTTCTTTCAGTCTTTATAGGTTATTCAGGACATACCGGCGCGTGTCATCCGATCATGTCTAAAGACACGGAGGCCAACAGCGAGGAGATTATGGAGTCAAAGGTGCTCTGGTACCCGGACTCTAAACGAAACACTCAGATGGACCGATTCCGGACTCAAGTGAACCGGGACTTCGGGTTGAATCTGGGTGAGTAGAGCCAGGCTGGGCTAGAATGAAGGCAGACTAGTATATCAGCTAACAACACACCCCTATTCTACAGGAAAACAAAACATAGTACTATGGTATAGCGTTAATCCCATTAATAGCTCATCCTGGGATTGCCATGGGTTAAGTCATGGCCACATTTGAGCAAAAACATGTACTTTAACCATGCTTTAAGATGCAATTTTTGGCCCACAAAATTTTCCTCCAGGATCCATTTTGTGTTTTTAACTCTTTCAATTGCTTAGCAAGGGGTCTTTGGCCACATATTACTAGTCTTTCATGCATGCCAGGTTGCTGCTTCTCAATGCACTATGAGTTGTAAAACCAGTATTTCAGATCAGAACAGAAATAACTCTGTCACACCATACAGTAAATGTTTTCATAGTGCCATAATGTACATGCATCTCAGCATGTGTATACATATTTGCTTTAACTTCTCTAACTTTTATTCTTTAAAACGAACTACTATCTATTTGTATGTTACTAGTACTCATTATACAGTTCTTAATCATTATTCTTAATATACTAGTACTTCCTCATTTGCTACTAGTGAATGGATCTGGAAGAACTAGAATTGATACTAATAAATATTTGAAAAAATTAATAATTAAAGAATTAACCTGTTTGACTACTAATCTGAATATGGCATGGACATATCCTCTTTAAAGTCTATACCTATTTAAAGTCCATGCCATATTCAGATTAGTAGTCAACTGTTTTCTTCTCAATAATTATTTAAATAGTCAAAAATAAATGTCCAAATGTAGTAATTTAGGAATTACTAATAAAAAAAACATTAACGGTTGACCACAAATCTGAATATATATTGCTTGGACCAAGTCCTGATCTGTATCATTGCTAAACGAAATTAAATAATGGTGTGTATTATCTCTAATGGTACCTTTTAATAAATGTCTCTTTTATCTTAAAGCTAACTATAATGACCTGTATCAGTGGTCCGTGGACAGTTATCCGGAGTTCTGGGCACAGGTTTGGACATTCTGTGGCATCACCTGCTCAAAGATGTATGAGGAGGTTGGTTTATTTTTGCTACCCTTTGGCCTTCTTTATGTACTGCATACACGTTTTCAGATTTAAATATACAGTTATTTAAAAGGGTTTTATGCTGAACCTTAACTAAGAAATTATTTATTATCTTATTTATGTGGTACATGCAATATATGACATAGACAAATTCATTAATCACACATGAATCCTATAACCTAACCATAACTAGTCAACATTTATGAATTTGTTACCATTTAATACTACTGTCTGAACTACTGCTGACAATAATTAAAGCTCATATATCTCTGGCTGAGAGGGTGTGTTAGGGCTTTTCCGTCTAAGAGAGCTGTTGTTTTACTTAAGGAGTGTCATACGATAAAACATAATAAAATTACACTATACGTCTATATATGGCTTTCTATCTACAACCTTCTCAACCATTTTATTTTGACTACATGTCCTCTGTTGATTATTTTCTGATTATTATTTGATTTTATGGCAACATGGATTGCAGCATTTTTGTGTAGTTAAAGCAATAGTTTACCCAAAAATGAAAATGATCCCATAATTTACTCATCCTCAAGCCATCCTAGCTGTACATGACTTTCTACTTTCAGCCGAACACAATCAGCATTGTGGCATTGCATATTAGCAGAGTTTTTGAAGCTCCAAAAAGCGCATCCGTTCATCATAAAAGTAATCCATACGACTCCATTGGGTTAATAAATGCCTTCTGAAGTGGAGCAGTGGGTTTTGTAAGAAAAATATCCATATTTAAAACTTTATGAACTATAATCACTGGCTTCCAGCAAAGTATAATTTACATTTTTGGGCGAACTATTCCTTTAACTAACTAAATTTGTACATTTTCTGAAATTGGGAAAGGTGGGTAGCCAAAAGGTTGCAACAAATTTGCTAAGGTAGTTAACCTGGAGTTTTCTCTCAAACCAGCGTTGTTACTGTTAACTAAAACTACACTTTTTTTTTTTTTTTTTTTTTTTGTTCATTGAAATAAAGCTAAAATAAAATATAAACAAGTAAAAATAAAGCTAAATAGAAATATAAAACAAACTAGTAAAAATCACGTAATAAAATGACTAAAACGAACATTAAAATGAAAACTGATATTTCAGAATATTAAAGTGCCCCTATTATGCCATTTTAAAGGTTCCTAATTTAGTTTTGGAGTTCTCCTACATTAAATTTACATGCATCCAAGGCCACATCACCTTATTTCTTAAAGAGTCTTAAAAAAAAGTTTGTTTGAAGATTCAGTCTCTCTAAACTCCTCCTTTCCACAAGCCTACTCTGCTCTGATTGGCCAGATGGCCCAGTCTGTTGTGATTGGTCTTCCGCTTACAGTGCATGTCGGAAACGAAGCGGCTATTACCATATCTGAATTTCATGCGAGTCCTCATCCTTTTGAAGTGCATGCAAAGTGGATTTGCTGCACTGAAAACAGTATCTTCTCAAAATGTCAACAACACGAACGAAACTCTGTCAGTCCCCAGCAAGTGTGCCACACGAGTCCTGAAAATTGAAGCCAACGCGTCTCGATCGCCCCCAGGTGGCTGGATGCAGTATATGTAATAAACCCTGCCCTTTCCATAAAATGTAATGGACATGAGACAAACTAAACAATCAAATTACACTTCAAAGATTTTTTTTCCAAAGATGGTTTCTGTCATTTTAGGCTGTTTTTTTTTATGATCTCATGCTGATGTTAGTTCAAGTGTTCGTTCTTTAAATAAGTTAGTTATTTTAAGCTATAAAAACTGGGGTGTGACATTATGATTGACAGCTTCTGTGAGCGATGTAGTCACTGAGGCACCAACGGACATTTTCCGGGAACTTCAGGAGGAGATTGGAGCTGTACCTTTAATCTCTACATTTCCATAACTGTTTATTTCGTAAAAAAAAAAGTGGTTGATTAGGCGGGAGTGTGGGCTGGACCTTCGCAGCTTAACTTCGCGCTCACTGCGCAGACTCAAGACCCAAGATGTCATATTTGAGCAATGGCGGCTTCACTTACGTCAACGGAAGAGAGTGAAGGCGCGCCTCTTCCATCTTTTTTAGTCTATGGGCCCCAGCTACAACTGTGACAGCAGTGTTTGAGGGCGGGTCAAAGTAGATTGGCATTATGCAAATTTGTTACATAGGTATGTAACAGGAAGTGAGACTAGAATTACTGATGACTCATTTTGGCGGTTCAGAGTCAATTCTTTTAGGAGACAGCTTTATTTGTTGTGTGTTTTGAGCTTTAAAACTTTGCAGACCTTTCACATTCTACAACAGCTATATTACACACTGCATGAAAGGTAATATATGAAAAAGCGTAATGGGGCACTTTAATAAATACTATAATATAGAAATAATATTAAATTATAACTCAAAATTATCAATAGATGCTTGAAATAAGAACTATGTTGACATGTTAAAATGTGCTCTATCAGTATCAAACATGTGACTCTGCTCACTCTCTCTGTTTCAGGTGGTTGATGTGTCTAAAAGGATATCAGATGCACCTGAGTGGTTTAAAGGCAGCAGACTGAATTATGCAGAGAACCTGCTCAAACACAAAGACCAGGACAAAGTGGCTCTCTATGCTGCAAGTAAGTATTAAAACAGTCACAACCATCTCTAAACTCCCCAAGTTACACAAAACTGTTTTTTACAAACTGTATAATTGAGCGCATCTGTTAAGATTGTCCATGGTAAGCACACTTTCTGCACTGTGCTAGATTTGTGTCTCCCGTATCATACGTTTACTTCTCGCATCTGAAATGAATATTTCATATCCATTTATTTACTTAAACTACTGTTCAAAAGTCTGGGGTCAGTAAGATTATTTTTATTTTCTATGAATGCATTTATTCAGCAAGGATGCAGTAAAACATAAGTGACAGACATTTATAATGCTACAAAATATTTCTATCAGGGTCTTAAAAGTCTTAAATTCAGTTTTTATCAAATTTAAGGCCATATAAGAAAACATGCTATAAGAAAAGACTCAATTATAATTTCAAGAGGTCTTAAATTTGGGGAAGGAAAAATAGGAATTGCAATATGGCTAAATGCGATTATTAAACTTGAAAAGGCAATAATTTCATTAAATGTGAGCACTGCACGTTTTAAAGTAAATGCATGGATGCTCTTGTGCGTTCTACAGACTCATGGTTTCAGAGCAGTTCACAATCCATGAATACCACAGATTTATGCCGAATGATGATTGCTGTTTGAGTCTATTATTTTTATTATGGTTTTCAAACATCAAAAACGGACAACAAGACCCTTCATACAACAGAAATCTGTGCAATATGGAAAACAGACAAAAATAATACAAAAATAAGGGTGATGATACACAAAGCCAACCTCTGCTACAAAGTATAAATCACAATAATTGCAGAAAGTGATTGTTGCAGATCTGAAATAAATAAATAAATAATTAGTCCTTCTGTCTCGACAAAAAAGTAACAACTGGTTCCCACATTTTGTCAGATTTTGCAGAATTCCGTAAATGGAGTTTCTAATTCTTTCCAGATGTAATGTAGAAGTTAGTCCTGTTAGTTAGTCAGAAAAGAGGGGCCTAGTGTTTTTCTTCCACAAAAGCAAGATAACTTTCTTAGCTACAATCATACCATATTGAACAGGTAACTGTACCTTTGGACTGAGAGACTCCAATGAGTCTGACCAACCAAGAATTGCTATCATTGGGTCAGGAAGTAAAACACAGTTATAGACCTTGGCATAAAACTGGAAAATTTCTAGCCAAAAATTTGTGCACAGCGCCAAAAAGGCAGCTTTACACTTATCACATAATGGGGAGACCGAAGAATAGAATTTGCTAAGCTTTATTTTAGAATAGTGAAGTCTGTGTAATACCTTGTACTGAATAAGTTGCTGTCTTGAATTTATAGAACAAGAGTAATGATGTACTGTTGATGTATTATGAGTTTATGGTGTTTATATCACCTGCAAACTCCGTTCTAATAAGCACCGCTGCTTTGTATAGAGGGATTACCAGAGCAAAGCTTATATTTCTGCTGTTCCATAAGTGCCAGCTACTGTTAGAGTGAATTGTAATAATTTATAATTTGGACAAGAAAATTATCATTTTACAAAACTTTTTTTTTTTTTTTCAAAACCTTCAGTGTATTTAAACTGTAAAGTTGTTGAGCTCATAAGGTAGTAATTTTATCCTTAAAAATCCTTACATTTTGATTTTTAAAACAAATACCCTGTTCATACTTTCTATTCATTAAAGAATCCTGAAAATATTAAGCAGCACAACCGTTTTCAACATTCCTCATAATAAGAAATGTTACGTAAGCACCAAATCATCATATTAGAATGATTTCTGAAGTACATTGTGACACTGAAGACTGGAATAATGATGCTGAAAATTCAGCTTTGCATCACAGGAATAAATTGCATTTAAAATGTATTAAGATACAGTACTGTGCAAAAGTCTTAGGCTCGCTAGTATTTTTACACACAAAAAGTGGGTTTAAGCCAGTTATTTATATCTTTTGCTGTAGTGTGTCAGAAGGAAATATCAGTTTACATTTATAAATTAATTGCCATTCATTTTAATAATCCAGTGAGAGTTTTGTATGCATAAAGAGTCTGACAATAGTCTCTATGCTCCACATGGAGATCTGATCTCACCTTCATCGAGTCTGTCTGTGATTACATGAAGAAACAGAAAAAACTGAGATGGACTAAATCCAGAAGAACTGTGTCTCCCAGACACTTGAAGAAACCTTCCTGCAAAACTACATGGAGAGGTGTAGGAATAGATGCAGGTGACAAAAGCCGTTTTAAACGCAAAGGGTGCTCACCAACGTGCCTAAGACTTTTGCACAGTACTGTAGAAAACAGTTATTTTAAATTGTATTAATATTTCACAACATTACTGTTATTTTTTCTTTTTACTGTACTGTATTTTGATGAAATAAATGCAGCCATTGGTGAGTATAAAACTTTTTATTTTTATTTTTTATTTTTTTTTATTCTACCAACCATAACATTTTTGAGTAGTAGTATACTGTAGTGCTGAATAGTAAGCAGGGTAAGCTGGTCACTATTGCAAAATACAACTTTTTAGGTTGATCCTGATCCTTGTTTTGGTTTATTTTGTGATAAACTGTGTACTGAAGCTTCATTATGCTGAGGGTTTTGTAGAGTAACTGGATGTGTCTATAATAGTTATGTACTTTCAATAGAAAATTTCAGTTCTGCATTATTTGCAGCTGTGAACATTATGTTCAGTAGTCTCATTGAATGACTTGGTCACCTGGACATCACCACTGAAGTCATAATGACATAATCAGATTCAGTAGACCTGAATGCAGTGGCAGTAATCCAGGCGATATAAAAACTGATGACTGTGATTCACTCCACGCTCTCAAACTGCACCCTCAAGCAATACTATTTATCTAAGACCTACAACAACTTATGACCATAAACCCTGGTTGACAATTGACAATTAATTCTTGTTAAATCTTTCATTACACATTTTATTAACTATATCTTCATGACCAGATGCCACACAAATGTCTCCTGATTCAAGACACGACTCCGTATCGCTGCTGATCTCCTTGAGCCATTGTCAGTTTGACCTTCTACACAAATGGCTACTTTAAAATAGCAACAGCACTGTGTGCTTTGTGTGTTTGTGTGTTTTATCTTTATAGATAGAATCTGTCATTGCAGACCTCTGGCTAATGTAACAATAATTGAATTATGCTATCTGTAATTTGATTTGTGGTTTTAGTGTCCATGTAGGGGCGGGATGCACATAGTTGTGCTTTTATATTGTGATGAATGTCCTGGTGCGGTCCAGGACTGAGCGGATGTAATTACCAAAGTGGCATCTATCAGAAGTGTACCTGCGTCATTGGTTTGTGTATTCGTGAAACAGGGGGGCTCATTTACCTGAAAGGATTCTGATTAAATTTAACACTTAGGCTGTGTCCGAATTCGCATACACTCTTAAGTAGGTAGTTATTTTGAATGAGTAATTACTTCACAACTGCTAAAAACATATGTTCTATATAGTATGAATGTGTGTAGTATGAATACATTTCGGATGTACTACATTCACCATGTTGTCATTATCATGTGACCTATACCAGCATCAGTTGCGTCGCTTTACTGTCATTCGTAAATCTTGTGGCATCATGGGATAGTAAAGTGTCCATCGTATGTACACTTCTGAAGTAGCAAGGCACCCAGGTACTTTTTTTGCCTACTTGAGTTGACTGCGACTATTATATCAGTTACACCACAGTCACAGATGAGAAAGAATTCTCATTGCTCATTGAAGTTAGTGTTGATACTGATAATGTTAAGCCTAAGGTTGATTTTTATCACTTTCTATAAAAATGTTGACATTTGGGCATTATTGTTTAGCTATCGACCTATGTTTTTGAATTTTCTGCAGTGGTTTCAAAGATATTTGCGAACGTTTAAGCGCTGAATCGCGCTGAAATCGCTCATATTTTTTGAGACGCGTCAGTGTCCTCATAGTCAGACATGGCACCCTGGACAAAGACCCTGCATGCCAATTTCCATGTCAGTCGGACGCCATTTTCATATTTTTTTTATTTTTTTGTTATAATGCCACCAAGTGGGCAGTCATCACAATTTTTTATCCATGTGACCTCAAATTGAGCTCATACATGTGTCATGTAGTCATACATATGAGTTATAGCCATTTTAGTAAAAGTGGCTACTAAGAAATTAGTACATGTATTCAGTTTATGATTCATTCAGTTGATCAACAGTGTTATAAACGTGTATACAAATGTTGTATGTAACTTTAGAGGCGGTCACTTTATGCCAGTCCCATCAGATGCGCTGTGGATCTGCTGTGACCTTTGTTTGAAACTATTTTCGTGCTGAAATATTACAGGAGCAGTCAATCACTGTATGATGAATGAATCTCCTACGTGCAGCACATGTACATCTCTGCTTTGTTGTTTATGATGCAATGACTAATCTGAACGCCTCTGATTTTTAGACATTGTATTCATAAGCTCAAAAGAATGGTGTGTGTGATTGGTTATAATGCGCAACATGATAACAGATTCCTTTTTGAGTAGACAATAAAATTCAAAAGTGGCTAGTGGGTGGGACTGTTGCTGTTATTAAAAAAATGCTCTTCTTACTTAGTATTTTTGTTTTGTGTCTAGTCTAAATATAACAATTCTTAAATCAAGATACTTTTACTAGAGAAGTAAAATGAAGTAAGATATTTTTTCTTGTTTTCAGGGGGGAAAAAAATCTAAATGAAGTGAGTTTTTGCTTAAGACAAGCAAAATTATCTGCCAATGGGGTAAGAAAAATAATCTTGTTTCTGGTTGAAATCTTGTTTCTTGTTTCTGTCCCAAACAGAAATAAGATTATTTTTCGTACCCCACTTAGACTAGAAACAAGACAAAAATACTAAGAAGAGCATTTTTTGCAGTGTACACGCCACAGCTGAAATCCACCCGCAAATGGCAGGTTAAATCTAACCCTAACCGTAACTCTATAATAATTACATGTAGTTAATTAATACTACAAATAGTACTTATTTGAGTAAATACAATGTAGCTACGTCACCTTAAAATAAAGTGTAACCAAAATTTTACTGACCCCAAATGTTTTAATGGTAGTGATTTTTTTTTTAATTTATTTATTTATTTATTGTGTGTGTGTGTGTGTGTGTGTGTGTGTGTGTGTGTGTGTGTGTGTGTGTGTGTGTGTGTGTGTGTGTGTGTGTGTGTGTGTGTGTGTGTGTGTGTAGCTGAGGCGAATGAGGAGATCGTCAAGGTGACTTTCGGAGAGCTGAGGCGTGATGTCGCTCTCTTCGCTGCCGCCATGAGGAAGATGGGTATCAAAACTGGAGACAGGGTCGTAGGTACGTGTCATCTCCTTTTCTCTTTCAATGTGTCTCTGTATTTGTGTTGTGCTTTCTTAGTCAATCATATGACACCAAGATGACAGTAGTGGGATGAGGAAATACAAGTCAATACTTGGTCAAATACAAGAAAATCTAACTCTCTGTTTTATATTGCATCAGGCCTGGGTGCTCTAACCTGTTTTTCCTGCCCTCTTTCTTTACTTCTTATTCTGTCCTCGTTTGTCTTTATGAATGTTCCAACTTTGAGAGCCAGACAGTCGCTCCTGAAATCACAAACTCCCCTTTTCTGTCTCGGTTCTGGGGTTCAGCCAGAGCCATTCATGGCTATAGATGGAGACTAAGTGTAGTGTGGTTTTACCATGGCGGGGGTAATTAGTCTTTTCAAGCAGTTTGTGTGCAGGTTTAAAACTTAAGTACATTCAGACATTTCCAAGCTGAAGCTGGAGGTTGTTTAGAAGTTCAGATGCCCGATATGTCTCCGCCCTCTACTGTGACAGTGTGTGTGAGTAATGGTGTCTTTATGTGGGTGATGTGAGAGGGGGAAAAAGAGTGTGTAATCGCTGATGTCATTCTGCTGCCACTGGGTTCATTATCTGCAGAGCTGATCATCTCTGACTTGTACTGGCTGTAAATGGGAGGAGGCCATTTCAGTGACATGAACACAATGATTTATTCATACAAGTCCCTATAGAGTAATAGAGGAGAATGAGCAAGATGGTATAGGATTTTTTACAGTTGTACTCTATAGAGGCATTTAGGATCGTTTTATGAATCTCTTTGATTTCTCATGACTGCATGACATACAGAGGCAGTATGCTGTTCTTTGGAGACAGATTTGAAAATATTTGCAGAAGGCTAAATCTGATCAATTCTATTGAGGACATTCTGAAAAGTAAAAGTGGTTCATAAAATATAAACTAGATTTTTGGTTAACTTGGAAAATGAAGAAAATGTGAGTCGTCTGCCAATGCAAAAGTAATATATATATATATATATTTCTTCCAAGGAGGCAAGGGAGGCAGTGCTTCCTTAAAACAATTCAAATATTACAAAATGTGATATTAAAAAGTGTATAAATCACTTGTTTTTATAAATTAACTATCCAACAGTGACAGCTGCAGGTAAAGTTGCAGCAGGAGGCTTGCCTCCCCTGAGCCCATTGACTTTTAACAGACCCCCAAAAGCATGCATTGGGTTTGATGGGGGGGGGTAATTGAGAATGAATGGGGGAAAGTCACACGAGAGGAGGCAATGCCTCCATCACACTTTGGTTGGATATGATTTGTTTGTGCGATAAATCCCACCTCTTGTTTTCGCGCACGTTCATGAACATTATGGTGTTAACTAATTAAAAAGTAAGTAAACAACTCAGACACTTGAATATCACCGCTTTGTCACGTTGAAATCAAACTTGAAATAACCTGAAAACATGATGACTGTGGGGGGTTTTAGTGAGCAATTTGTGTTTACCGAGGTTGATGAATGAAGATCCGAAAATAATTTGACTATTAAAAGAACAGCTGAACATCAGTTCACAAATTAATTTAAATTGTTACTGCTTTTAGTTATTATTTTGGAATAGATGTAAAAATGCTTTTAAAAAAATTTAATTGATGAGATTTATACTTAAAATTTATTTATAATTAAATTTATAATTTATAATTAAAAATGCAAAATAGTATTGTATATGTTTTCTCTTTTTCGATGTAATGCTTATTTAACCAGAAAAATGTGATAATATTAAGTGTAACAGGGAAATTCTTTATGTACACCGATTAGGCATAACATTATGACAGGTAAAGTGAAAAACACTGATTATCTCTTCATCACGGCACCTGTTAGTGGGTGGGATATAGAACTGGAATCAGAGGCATCAGAACTGGACCACAGAGCAATGGAAGAAGGTGGCCTGGTCTGAATCACGTTTTCTTTTACATCACGTGGATGACCGGGTGCGTGTGTGTCGTTTACCTGGGGTACACATGGCACCAGGATGCCCTATGGGAAGAAGGCAAGCCGGCGGAGGCAGTGTGATCTGTTTGTTCCACTGGGAAGCCTTGGGTCCTGCCATCGATGTGGATGTTACTTTGACACGTACCACCTACCTAAGCATTGTTGCAGACCATGTACACCCTTTCATTGAAACGGTATTCCCTGGTGGCTGTGGCCTCTTTCAGCAGGATAATGCGCCCTGCCACAAAGCAAAAATGGTTCAGGAATGGCTTGAGGAGCACAACAATGAGTCTGAGGTGTTGACTTGGCCTCCAAATTCCCCAGATCTCAATCCAGTCGAGCATCTGTGGGATGTGCTGAACAAACAAGTCCATGGAGGCCCCACCTCACAACTTACAGGACTTAAAGCATCTGCTGCTAACATCTTGGTGCCAGATACCACAGCACACCTTCAAGATGTCTAGTGGAGTCCACGCCTTGACGGGTCAGGGCTGTTTTGGCAGCAAAATGGGACCGTCATAATGTTTTGCCTGATCGGTGTATATTTTTATATAAACATGATATATATGTATACACATACAGGGGTTGGACAATGAAACTGAAACACAAATATAGTGTTGGAGGTTTCACGCCTATATGCACGGCCTGGTGGCCAATCTTCACAGATTTTACATTCCATCAGTAAGAGCAGAGTGTAAATGTTGAATTAGCAGAGTAATGGCACAGCTGTACATAACATATTGCAATCCACACAACATAATGGGAGACCTATTAGAGTTCAAAAGAGGACAAATTGTTGGTGCGCATCTCACTGGCTCATCTGTGACCAGGACAGGAAGTAAGAGTATCCAGGGTAATGTTGGCATACCACCATGTAGGACAAACCATATCCAACAGGAGTAACTGTTGAAGCAAGAGGAAGCTGTCTGAAAGGATGTCCAGGTACTAGCTTGGATTATGTCCAAAAACCATAAATCTCGAGGTTGTCCGATTGATTGGTTTTGCAGATTAATCAGCACTGATAAACAAACTACTCAACTCACTGCGGAATTAAATGTGCACCTCAACTCTCCTGTTTCTACCAAAACTGTTTGTCGATAGTTTCACAGAGTCAATATTCATGGTCGGGATGCTATAGCTGAACCTTTGGTCATTCGTGCCAATGCGAAATGTCCGTTCCAATGGTGCCAACAGAGCAAATCTCTGGCTGTGGACAATGTTTAACATGTGTTGTGTTGTTCTCTGATGAGTCCACCTTCACTGTCTTGACTACATCCATGGGAGTTACGGTATGGAGAAGCCACAAAGAGGCTTAACACCTAGACTGTTGGTCAGAAAATGTTTTCCTCTGCCAGAAAATGGCTCAAAATCCCTCCGGTCATTGTGTGTGAAGGATTTGTATCTGTCATTACCAAGATGAATTGATGCTGTACTGGCTGCAATACAATACGTTGTTTCAGTATTGTTGTCCAACCCTGTGTGTGTGTGTGTGTGTGTGTGTGTGTACACACAAACTTCCCTTAGCAGGACAATAAAGTGCATTCAGTTCAATACAGTTTGCCTATAATAATGCTAATTATTATTATTAGCTATATTTTAAAACAGAAGTGCTAATAAATCAATTTAGATGGCAAGAAAAGGGTGTGTGTGCTTGTTTATTTAGCTGTATGAATTACTTAACCACTGTGACGTTTTTATAAGAACGTCTACGTGGATGCAAACATGACTGTGTTCATAGAGGTGTGTCTGTTTTGTGTGTGTGTGTGTGTGTGTGTGTGTGTGTGTGTGTGTGTGTTGTATGAAGTAAAAACTTCATCCTGTTAGGGTGTGTGGTTCTATGTGTTCATATATAAAGTGTTTCTCTCTACTAAAGTGTCCTTGTCTTTCTCCTTGATTTACAGCGTGTGTGTGTGTGTATGAGTAGGAGTGAATATATAGCCACTTTGCAGATGAGGCCAGGCCTTATTGCCGCAGTATCATTTAGCTAATGGACACCATTTCTATTCTCTCTTTCTGTCTTCCCTCTCTCCGTTTTGTTCAATACACAATATGATTTACGTTTAAACCAAGTATTTTGGGAAGGTAATTTCTTACCAAAGTAAAAATGTCTATATTTATAGTTTAATTGGTAGTTAATTTAACATTTGTGACATTTGTGTCTTTGCTTAAACTTTATCTTAAATGCACAATTCAGGCTATTTCTTATCTTTTCCTTTAGTAAATCTGGATTGCAACCTAGCCAATCAGCTGCAAATTTACTCCTTTCAGCTCCAAATTTGTGGCTGTCTTTGCTCAACTTAAATATTATTGGCTCCACAAGTCACTTTGGTCTAGTATATTGAAAGTCTTTTAAATGATACTTCCTTTTTTAGTAAAACTGCAACTGTATGTAAGCGCTACTAATTAGGTGCTGTATTTGTAATGTATAATATTTTTAGTGATCCTCTCTTTTGCCAATGAAAAGTATTTCTGAACATAATTTAATATGTTGTGCCTGCTGATTGCTCACTAAAATAACTTGCATCTCTTGAGTTATTCTACAATTCAGGTGATCGATTGTGGTTTCTAATGTAATTTTGTCTGATATATTCTCTCTCTGTTTTTACCTCCAGGATATCTGCCCAATGGGATTCATGCTGTTGAGGCCATGCTCGCTGCAGCAAGTATAGGTGCCATCTGGAGCTCAACCTCTCCAGATTTTGGTGTCAATGTAAGAGCTTTACATGCATAATGGTTGCTATTTTACCGTATGACACAGCATATGGTACTATACTACTACTATCAAATGCGACTACTTTAATCGTATGAAGTAAACAGTTAGTGTGTAGAAACCAGTTACAATAATTTTTTTTACATTTATTTTATTTTTTTGTTGTGAGTTGTCAGAACATTTGAAATAAACAGGCTAGATCAGGTCAGAAAAAGGTATTTTACTTTTACAGTGATCATGGGACGTTCAGAAAGTATGAAATGATAATGCTGACAGATTTCAAACACACTTGCATGGCCACATTATTTACTATATTATTTATTTATGTATTCATTATGTACGCCACCGTTCTAAAGTTTGGGGTCTGTAAGATTGAGGAAAAAATATAAAATAAGTCTCTTACCAAGGCTGCATTTATTTGATTAAAATACAGTTAAAACATTAATATTGTGAATAATAATAATAATAATAATAATAATAATATTATTATTATTATTATTATTATTATTTTTTAAAATGCATGTTTTCTATTTTAATATGTATTACTAATTTTCATTCCTGTGATGGCAAAGCTGAATTTTCAGCATCATTACTTCAGTCGTCAGTGTCACATGATCATTTAGAAATCATTCTAATATGATGATTTGCCACTCAAGAAACATTTCCCCTTCCCCTCCTCCTCCTCCTTCCCCTTCCCCTTCCTTCTTTCTTCATTATTATTATCAATGTTGAAAACAGTTGTGCCACTTAATATTTTTGTTGAAACTGTGATGCTCTTCAAACTTTAGAAGAGTAGTGCGTTACACAGGAAAATATTTCATAAAGCGAATCATTTGGCTGACTCCTTTCTCAGCTTCAGTCGCAGAAATTGAAAGTGCCAAATGGATCATTTTAATAAATAATAAATAGAGAAATGAAATTCTCTCAAGGAACACAGACGGAAAGGATTTCTCCTTGCCACTGACTGGATCCATCAGTCAGCGGTTACCTGATGTAGGAACCTCAGATTTGAATGTTGGCAGAAAGAATGCCTCAGTTTTCCCTCGGCTGCCAGGCATTACTTTACCATGCTGACCTGGCATTCATATGCCCACATGCCTTCATACTTGCATACACTGGTGCAGTTTTTGTCATGAGCTTCCACTTTGTAGTCTTGTGTACTGTAGTCTTGTGTGTTAAAGTGATAAAATATAAATGGTTATAAACAGCTGGCCATATTATCGCAACAAAAAAGTAGGCCATCTAACCATCAATTCTCACTGTCTTCAAGTGTGTGTGTGTGTGTGTGTGCGCGTGTGTGCGTGTGTGTGATCTGTTAGCCATGTCAAACATTCCGCCGCAGATATGCACACACTTTACCTCTCGCTCCTGCCACTCTGTGTCTCTCTCACGTACACTCTCCTACGAGGAGATTAAAGTAAGTCTACAGCCCCCCCAAGGTTGTGGTTATTCCGGAAATAGGACAGCCTCTAGCAGTTAAAGCAACATAGATTTACCATGGTTTATTGACTAAATTGAACTCGGTATAGACACTGCTGCCCCCTGTGGTTAAGATGGGGTGTTACATCAAGTCACTACACTGCTGTTGAAAAGTTTGGGGTCGGTAAAATGGATTATATTGTGAAATATTATTACAATTTAAAATAAATGTTTTCTATTTTAATATCTGTTAAAGTGTAGTTTATTCCTGATGGTAAAGCTGAATTTTCTTATTTTTATCATTGTGATTTTATTTTGTTCAGAATTCTTTTGTGCATACATTTTTTTTTTTAAAGAACAGCATTCATTTATCTTTTGTAACAATGCAAAAGTCTTGACTGTCACTTTTGATCAATTTTATGCATCCTTGCTGAATAAACTTATTCATTTGGTAAGATAAAAACATCTTACTGACCCCAAACTTTTGAAAAGTATTGTTATATAGTGTGTGTGTGTGTGTGTATATGTAGCATATTATTTTATGTGAGATATGAATATATACATTATATAAAAAGTAAAAAAACTATTGTCTGTGTGCATCTTTACTCGGGTGTTTCACCTGTCTTTCATGTCTCTCTTTTCCTTTTCAGGGAGTGCTAGACAGGTTTTCTCAGATCCAGCCCAAGTTGATATTCTCAGTAGCAGCTGTTGTGTATAACGGCAAGCAGCACGACCATATGGAGAAACTCCAGAACGTTGTTAAAGGTATAAAGCACACCTTTTAGCTAACGCGCAGCTAGATCATGTAGTCTTGATGATATGTTTGCATTTCATGGAGCCTCATGTAATCGTTTTTCCCCATCATCTCTCTCAGGTCTCCCTGACCTGAAGAAGGTTGTGATCATTCCATACGTTCGCTCTCGACAAGACACCGACCTCGCCAAGATTCCCAACAGGTCTGTGCATCTGTGTGAGCTAACAATCATATTATACGTAGAAGTTCATTTGTAAAACACAGATTGAGTCATGCAATGATTTGGAGTTTCAGGTATAATATACTTGTATTAATAAATATGAATGTAGTATAAATGACCAAACTTTCCTACACAAGTACACTGTTCAAACGTTTGGGGTCAGTAAGATTTTTTTTTGTTGTTGAAGGAAATTAATACTTTTAATCAGGAAGAATGTATTTACATTGATCAAAAGTAAAGACATTTATATAATGGTTCAAAAGATGTGCTGTTCTTTTGAGAGTTCTATTCATCAAAGAATCCTGAAAAGATGTATGTTTCCACAGAAAAAAACAACTGTTTTCTATATTGATAATAATAAGCAATATTATTCCACAGCATCATATCAGAATGATTTCTGAAGGATCATGTGACACGGAAGACTGGAGTAATGGCTGATGAAAGTTTGAAAGCTTCACCATCACAGTAATAAATTACATTATTAAGGAATAATGACATTTCTATAATAATATTTCACAATATGTTTTTATGATAAAACAAATGCAGCCTTGGTGAGCATAATAGACATCTTTCAAAAACATTAATACATTTTACCAACCCTAAACATTTGAACAGTAGTGTACATATGTTTATAATACATCAGTGTTTTAACATTTAAAAAAATAAATGTGATTTGGGTATATTCTAGGACTAGTGCGATATTGAAGAAAAATGTGAAATGCAATACCTTGTTAAATAATGCGATATTCGATATGCGATACGATATTGCTTTAAGTGTGTAAAATCTATTTAAAATATATATATATATATATATATATATATAAAATAAATACTGAGAATGATACCATTTATGTGGTTCACAGTCTTTCTGGAAAAAGAAAGCATTGCTACAATTTCTGAAAGTGACCAGCAGTGTTTTAGCAAAAATTGTCACAAATCTGACAATATAATTTTAACATTATTTACAACAGTACAAATAATAAAAAATGTAATGCCAATATTTAAATGCCAAAAACTCTTTGCTTTACTTGGTAATATATAGTTATATCAACCTAAAACTTACCATCAAGAACATCCAGGTAAACAAAGACACCTGAACTAGGGGTGGACGATTATTTTTGTTATTTTAAATGTGCAATATGTAACTTTTCTGTCCGCTAGAGGTCACCTATTCAAAACAAAGGCGTAGCTTGATGACGCCAAGTTTGAGCGCAGAATCTTGGGACATGTGGTCTTCACCTCACAGCCGGTCGAAAAGAATCGGGATAGGACTCGGGCAGAAATCATGTTCATGGATGTGATTATTAACGTTACTCTAGTATGAAGCAGAGCAGGACCGAGTGTTGTGAGAACTGAGCAAGTCCGCTGGAGCGATTGTTAATAAGATGAACGCAACACACAGCTCGCGACCAGCAGGACTTTTATTATGCCACTGTCGCCGACGCCATTGCCGCTTTTCCGGTCATGAGTATGAGGTAACACAGCTCTGTTTATCATATTAGATACATCTGAATGTGTTGTAAATGATGTTATGACGTTACTCTGTGCGTTCGCTCGGCAGCTGCTATGACACTTGTTGCTCACTGCAGTAAGGGTAAAGAGTTTCTGCAAAATGAAAGTGGAAACCGAGGGTAACGCAGATATGATGCCATTGACAGGCGTCACACGTCCCGGTTCATTGGTTAAAATAGCAATTTTCTCACGATTTACAAATATTTAAGTTGAACAAAATATATAACACTGGCCTAGTGGTTTTTGGATTTTACTGAAAATGTTTTACATATAGTGCACCTTTAATTTATCTTTTGTTATTAAAAATAAGAACTAAAAACAGTAGTCTTCACATGAATGAAATATACACTGATACATAATAAAGCTACAAAGGTTATTCAGCCAAGAGCACTGAGTGATTTATCTCTTGTTCTTTTGTTGTTTTGACAGACAGCACAGGTTTACTGTATCGGCAGGTTTACTCTATCTGCAGGTTTACTCTATCGCCGGGTTTATTGTATCGGCGGTTTTACTGTATGTATCGGCGGGTTTACTTTATGTATCGCCAGGTTTACTGTATCTGCAGGTTTAGTGTATTGGCAGGTTTACTGTATTAGCAGGCTGTCACTTTAAGACCTAATGCACGGATCCTATTGATACACATTCGGTTTCTTTCCCCAACTGATATTGTTCACGTAAAGCATAACCGACTGTGTTTACATGAATACTCATCAAGACAGCCATTTTGACTTAACTGTGTGTGTATTTGACAGTTCAAGTGTGTATAACAAGACACAAAACAGAACTGAAGAGATCACACGCTTTCAGAGGCGGCTTGTGCGCACGTTTCGGTGTGTGTGTCAGACAGCAGACAGCACGAGACTGCAAGGAGTTGTTTTTCACAAGTTATTGCGTTTAATAACTCTTTTTAACGTCAAGCAAGTCACATAAGTAACAGTCGTGTGCCCAGTCTATTCTCTGCTATATGCGTTGACCTAACACGTACACTTATCACAATGTTGAAGTAGCCTATTAAAATCATTGATATTACATGCCGTTGCGATATGCATATCGCGATATGTACATTTGCGATATTTCAATATATTATATTATACAGCCCTAGTATATTTTATGGAACTTATTTACTGTTATGTAAACTGCTCAAATTCACACACTGACATGGAATCTCACTGAAGATGGCTGAATACCCTGTCAGTTTTTCAGGTGACTTTTGGGTGATTGGATCGCAGTTCTAGTGTCTGCACCACTTGTGTTGTGGAATTCCTCACTTATAAAACGCTGTCTAAATTAATAAATATTAAATGTTTATTAGCTCTTGTTAAACTGAAGCCTAGATCAAAGTTTCTCTATGAAGCTCCATATGGTATATGGGTTTTATATTGTCTGGTTAGGATGGAGTCAGTCCTGATTGTCTGTCTCCTGTACCGTTTCTTTTAGTGTGTTCCTGGAGGACTTTTTAGCCACGGGTAAAGAAGGGGATCAGGACCCTCAGCTGGAGTTTGAGCAGCTGCCCTTCTCTCATCCTCTCTTCATCATGTACTCTTCTGGTACCACAGGATCTCCCAAGTGCATGGTGCACTCTGCTGGGGTGAGTGTGTGTTGTGCAGAGTCCAAATGATGTATTGAGCACTGTGCAAAGCCTACTTGATGTATCCATTTTCAGATTAACTTTAAAGCATTCAGTTGTTCCGACGCTCCGAATATGACGTATAAAGAAAGAAAATACCAATGCTAGGATTTGTTTTGCAGGTGTACAAATATCAATAGCTAAATTATCTATTTACCATAGGCACTGGGCAGTGTTGTTATTCAAGATTCAAGAGTTTTATTTGTCACATACACAGTTATATACAGAAAATACAACCGGCAGTAAAATGTAAACAGGTCCGCTCCATGGACAGTGCAAATTCACAGTTAAAAACACAAGGAGGAATTATAATATAATAGAATTACTATCTAATATATATATATATATATATATATATATATATATATATATATATATATATATATATATATATATATATATATATATATATATATATATATATATATATATATATATATTAATTATATATTATTAATATCTCTGTAGAATTATAAATAATCAAGTCAAGTAGAAAAAAAAAAGTTAAAAATAAAGAAGTGGAATAAAATAAGTGGAGTAAACTGTGCAGTGAGTAAACTGTAGACTTATAAATATGTGGTTAACAAATGTATAATGTGCAAACAGGTTTATAACAGGTTGTTACACAGTAACAACGAGAGCAGAAAGTGCAGTGCTATGTCGGTATGTCGATGGTCACGTGATGTTAAGTGACTGAGTTCAGGAGTCTGATGGCCTGGGGGAAGAAGCTCCTCCTGAGTCTCTCAGTTTTGGCCATCAGGCTTCGGAAGTGCTTACCAGATGGCAGCAGCGTGAAATGAGGGTTTGCAGGGTGATTAGAGTCCTTGATGATCTTAGTAGCTCTACCTTTGCAGCGTTTGGTGTAGACGTCCTGCAGAGACGGGAGAGCTGACCCTGAGATGCGCTTGGATAAGCGCACGACTCTTTGCAGGGCTTTGCAGTCATGACTGGTGCTGTTCCCATGACTGGTGTTGAGTTAATACACTTTCCATCGCCCCTAAATAGAACGTTTTCAGGATAGCTGGTGAAACCCTGAATTTCCTCAGCTGGCGCAGGTGGTACAGTCTTTGCCTGGCTTTTTTCACCTGTGTCTGAATGTGTGCAGTCCAGGTCAGGTCCTCGGAGATGTTTACACCCAGGTACTTGAAGCTGCTCACTCTCTCCACTGGTGACCCGCTGATCATGAGAGGGGAGTATGTCCATTGCTGTCTCTTCCTGAAGTCCACAATCAGTTCTTTGGTCTTCCCAACATTCTGAGAGAGACAGTTGTCCTGGCACCATGATGTTAGATGCTCCACCTCGTGCAAGTATGCCGTCTCATTGTTGTTGGAAATGAGGCCCAGGACAACAGTATCATCACCAAATTTGATGATAGAGGTGGAGCTGTGTGTGGACAAACAGTCATGTGTGTAGAGAGAGTAGAGCAGGGGACTCAGGACACAGCCCTGTGGAGCTCCCACACTCAGGGTGATGGAGGTGGAGGTGTACTGGCCTACTCTCACCACCCGAGGCCTGCCAGTGAGGAAGTCCTCAATCCAGTGGCAGAGAGAAGAATTCAGGCCGAGATCCAGGAGTTTGGCGGTTAGCTTAATGGGAACTATGGTGTTAAAGGCTGAGCTATAGTCAATAAATAGCAGCCTTATGTAGTTCCCACTTTTGCTGTCGATGTATGTGAGGGAGGAGTGGAGGACATGAGAGATGGCATCTTCAGTCGATCTATTGGGATGATAGGCAAACTGAAGAGGGTCCAAAGTGTCAGGAATGAAGGCGCAAATGGTGTTTTTAATGAGTCTCTCAAAGACCTTCATGACTATAGACGTGAGAGCCACTGGACGATAGTCATTTAGGCAAGAGGGTTTACTGTTCTTAGGGACAGGGATGATGGTGGATTTTTTGAAGGAGGTGGGGACCACAGATGTAGCGAGGGACTCATTAAAGATAGATGTAAACAACCCGGCGAGCTGATCAGCACAGGACCGCAGAACACGGCCTGAAATACCATCCGACCCAGCAGCTTTCCTGACGTCCACACGCTTGAGTGCCCTCCGAACTTCATCCTCTGAGACAGAGATCACGTGGTTGTTGCTGCTCTGAGTAATTCCCTCTGACGCGCCACTTGGCGGAGTCGCGTTGCCACGATTACAGTCAAAGCGAGCGTATAAAGAGTTTAACTCATTCACAAGTGATGGATCAGCGCTCACCTCTGCAGAGGATTTAGATCCAAAAGAGCAGATGGACCTCAGACCCTGCCACATGCGCCGCGAGTCGTTGAGTTGGAAATGAGACTCCACTCGATCCCTATAACGGAGCTTTGCGGCTTTAACTGCGTGTCGGAGAGCATAGCAGGACGATCTGTATTCAGTCATGTTCCCCAATAGGAGACCGGCGTTGTAAGCGGCAGTGCGTGTGTTCACTGCAGCGCGGATTGAATTGTCCACCCACGGTTTCTGATTTGAGAAGGACGTTATTGTTATTGTTTGTGTGGCTTGCTCTCTAAGCGTGTTGATGAAGCAAAGCGCCACATCTGTGAACTCGTTTACGTCAGTTGAGCTCGCCCGGAACATGTCCCAGTCAAAGTCATCCAGAGCTGCCTGTAGCGCGGTCTCTGAGTGGGCTGACCAGCGTTTAACTTCCCGCCTCACCGGGGGTTCCTGAACGAGCCTTTGTTTGTATTCAGGTGTGAGGAAAATGGCGGCGTGATCCGATTTGCCGAAAGCTGGAAGTGACCGCGCTTTATAGGCGTTCTTAAATGGAGAGTAGCAATGATTCAGTGTGTTTGCTCCTCGTGTAGGACAAGAGACGTGCTGGTGAAGGTTTGGCAAGACTTTCTTTAGGTTTGCTTTGTTAAAATTATTGTTAACTAAAACTATTAAATATGCGTTATCACTAATTGAAATAAAGCTGAAATAAAATAAAATGTGTAAATATTAAATGAAAAACCTAAACCTTAAAAAAATATATAATTTTAGTTTGTTGCAAGGCAGCATTTCTCATTTCGGTTTAATTTGAAGTACTAAAACTGAAATAAAAATAAATTAAAGCTAAATATTAAATATAAAAAAGTGTGTGTGTGTGTGTGTTTTGTTATAACTGAACTAATATTTCAGTCTACCAAGTTTGCCCTTTACGGAGCCCCTAAAGGGACATGGTGATTAAAAAAAATATGAGATGGTATGTAAAATATGTTAATGCTCTGTGGTCCCCCGAGAAACTTTGCGATCCCTTGCAAAAGTTTTGTGAGGGAATACAAGAGTATTGAAATATATTTTTTCCTCCCATTCCATTAAAAACTAAAATGCATTATCACCATGTCCCTTTAGGGAGTCCGTAAACCTTCCACTTGCTCTGCGTCTTAAACTACTGCATCATTTCTCTTGGTTTTGATTTCTGTACATTTTAAAGGATTAGTTCACCCAAAAATTATGAAATCCCATGATTTACTCACCCTCAAGTCACCCTGGTGTATATGACATTCTTCTTTCAGATGTGCGTTTGTGTAAGAAATTATAAAGTAAATCATCTAGCTTCCACCAGATCGCCTTCCGTATTCAACTTATGGAAAAAGTGTAATTTCTCTCGTAGTTCAAAATACTTACGCTACGTCTGACGACATTGTGCACCAGTTACGTTTTTTTCCGATCTGGCGGAAGCTAGATAATTTACTTTTAGAACAATTTTTTTTTTTTCTTACACAAACGCATCGCATCGCTTCAGAAGGCCTGTATTAACCCTCCGGAGCCCTGTGGAGCAGTTTAATGATGGATGTAGATGCACTGTTATGGACTTCAGAAACAGAGCAACAATCACTGCCATTATAAAGCTTGGATTATCCAGGACATTTTTAATATAACTCTGATTTTATTCGTCTGAAAGAAGAATGTCATATACACCTAGGATGACTTGAGGGTAAATCATGGGCTAATTTTCATTTTTGGGTGAACTATCCCTTTAATGCCAGCATCACAGACCACTAGATGGCAGTAAGAGTCCATTTTACAACCTCTACGACGCTATAAGCCAGATGCAATTGGGATGAGCAATTATGTGTACCATTCCCATCCCTTCTGAATGCATTTCCTGTATAATCCCAACATTAGGGACACATCAGCCCACGTAGATGTAAATCAACCTTGGTTCCTAGTAAACGCATACCCACAAATATACAGATTCCACAGAAAATTCATCTGAAAAATCAAGAAAGGGAAAAGCAGGAATTGATCCTCTTTTGTTTTGTGCTTCACAAACACACTTTGTGTGTGTGTGTGTGTGTGTTTGTTTATAACACTGTTTTTAAATTTTTTACAGCTTTTCCCTTTAGCCTTTGCGGCATTTGTGTCTGACGCCTCTTGCCTGCTAGAAAATTAGAGCGCTGTGTGTATGAAAACACACAATCACACACATGTACACGCATCTGCATCTCTTGCTCTTCTCGCTCTATGGATGATCAATGTTCAGTGTGCTTTTATGAAAATAGTATTCGTGTTGGGTTATGGCAGTTAGAGGATGAATGAACACTATCGTAATTAATGCTTTCACTAGGATACGGGTTAGACGCATGCTACAGGGTTTGTGATGTTTTTTTTTCTTCTTTTACTTTCTTTTCTTATACATGAAGTGTCACTGATCCTTTACACCAGCACAGGAGAAGGTACTTGAGAAGAACATGAGATCCAGAAAAACAAACACAATCCTCGACTAATGTTTTTTATAAGTCGCCACTAATATTACAGAATTTTCTCAGCCGTTTTTCCAAAAAAGTGATTTTTAGTGAATGTACGAAGACAGTTCCCCTCAGATTCACACAGATGTCCTAGCAGATTAACCACAGGTGTAGTTCATCATGTGGATATATTCCAACTATGAACATGTTCAACGGCCAGTTACCAGTCTGACCCTTTTGTTCTCCATTTCCCAGGGCACTCTCATCCAACATCTTAAAGAACACATTCTCCATGGCAACATGACCTATAACGATGTCATCATATATTACACTACGGTATGTATCTGTGACCTGGCCCCCCCATCATGGGGAAAACAGTATCTTTCTCCAATGACGTCCAATAATTTTTTTGAAAGCAACATACAAAGTCTCTCAGGCTGACCAAGGCTGCATTTATTCCATCAAAAATACAGTAAAACAGTAATATTGTGAAAATTAATTAATACATAGAGGAACAAAGCTATTTAAAATAACTATTGTGATCCTTAAGCTGTATTTTTAGTGCTATTGTGTCTTCAGTGTCACACGATCTTTCAGAAATCATTGATATGCTGATTTGGTCCTAAAAAAACATACATTTAATATTTTGGTGGAAACGGTGATACGTGTTTCATGATTCTTTGATGAAAAGAAAAAAAAAAAACAAAAAAAACATTTTTAAATGTTGCTGTTCCTTTTGATCAATTTAATGTGTCCTCCTTGCTGATTAAAAATATACATTTCTTTTAAAAGAAGTACTAATTCTGTCTGTCTTACTGACCCCAAAATTTTGAATTGAAAAATTTGAACATGCATGGCATTTACAGCTCAGATGATTAGCAGCATGCAGGTTGGGTACTTTTACAGGTATTATAGATCTCTTTTTATTAGTCTATGAAAAGGTTGTTTTAATATTATTTTGCGCCACCCCCACAGCCTTGGTTATTTCAATGAAAAAAAGTTATCTCAGAGGCAGGGAACATTACATTTTGAAGGATTATGAACAAACCTTTTTTTTTTGCTTTAGGATAATGTGCACTGATGAATCATACGCAAAAACAAAAGGGAGGTTTATTAATAAATCAGGTTAACATTATATTCCATGATGTCTTTGTTAGGACAAAATGTCTTTGTTTGCAAAATGAAGGTACACATCATTTTCAACATTTGGTTAGTTCAGTCCAGTGTGATGTTCACGGTGATATTTGAATCGAAATGGTCCATTTTGAGCACTGTTTGTTAAACATTGTGGAGTAGTTGTGTTTATCTACAGAAATCTGGTTTACAAAATACAGGACATCAATTCTCTGACCCAATCTAAAAGCAGGTGTCTCTTTTTATGTGCAGACGGGCTGGATGATGTGGAACTGGCTGATGTCCTCTTTAGCCGTCGGGGCTTCTGTGGTCCTGTACGACGGCTCTCCTCTTATTCCCAGTGCCAATGTGCTCTGGGACCTCGTAGACCGTCTGGGGTAAGTTTGTGTGTGTGTGTATGAGAGACACTCTGTAATGAAGGTGTCACAGTCAGGAGCTTCAGTCTGTCTTTTTCCTCATGCCTGTGTTGTAATTGGCTGAGGCGTGGCAGTGCTTATCACCAGCATCTGCTGTGCCCTTTGTGTAAATGACACCACATCACCACAGCAACCTGATTTAAAGAGACTGGTCTAATTGGCCACCTCTAATGTGGCATGGAGTTCCTTTCAGAGTTTACCTGTTATTGATCAGCAATGATCGAAGTGCAGCAGATACTGGAATTCCTTTTGGGGTGGGTGTGTGTGTGTGCGTGCACGCTCATTTTCAGTCTCTCTTGGCTGCTGGTGAAAGCCTCTATTCTTAACTTTCATTGTCTCGCCTTTTCCCAAGAGGAAAAAAATAGAGACATTTTTTTTTTTTGCGGCAGCAGCTTTTGGGAAAGCCAAAACATGCACACATTTTCATTACTCATCAGACCCATGTGAGCTGCTTGAATTACTTTACTGAATTATTTTAATTAGGCCTGTCAAATTATTAAATTACTTTTATACTTATCAAAGAATCCTGAAAAATGTCTATCATGGTTTCCACCAAAATATGAATATACATATTGATAACATTTGAGAATAAGAAATGTTTCTTGATCACCAAATCATCATATTAGAATGATTTCTGAAGGGTCATGTGACACTGAAGACTGGAGTAATGATGCTTGAAAAATCTGATTTGCCATCACAGGAATATATATGGTTTAAAAATACAGTAAACTCAGTAATATTGTGAAATATAATTACAATTAAAATAGAAAACTGGTATTTTAAATTGTAATTATATTTCACAATATTACTGTTTACTGTATTTTTAAACCATAAATGCAGAAATAAAAACGACAACTTTTGATTGCAAGTGTACATGATTTAATTAATTTCTCTTTATTTAGGGGATTTTTGCATTTAAAATTTATTTTAATTACATTTAATGACAACATTGTGGTAAACAAGTATTAAATAGACATTAAAAAAAAAAAAAACGTTAGAAGTCAGTTTCTTTTATTTCCAAATAGATGAACATAAGCCTATCACATTCCTTGTCCACAGCAATTTATTTAGCAAATGAGTCAGTTCAGTCAGTCTGAAGTAATGTTCACACATTACGCATTCTCGCATTCATTCTGTACTATTTTTTTTTTTTTTTAAGTGTTTGTCTGTGTACATGTTCGTCTTTGGCCATTTCTCAACTTTAAAAACATGTCTCAAAGCCCCTGCGTTCATTGCCATGCAGTTGCACTCTGTCGTGCTGTTCTGAATGCAAGAATGCGTCCTGCGTGGTTCTGTGCAGTCTGTTTTTGGTAAATGTGATTTGGCGATGCGTGTTGCCTGCAGTAGCAGCTGAGCTTCAAGCTTGAATTGCTCCAATGGTAGGAATATTTTTTAATGTGGAATTTACTTATGGGTCAGGTGACAAGCTTAAATAGTGTTTTTGTGTGTGTGTGTTTATCACATTATTTTTAATTCACATTATTATTTTAATGAATGTGTTAAATTAACTGTCCTAATTTTGAAAGGCAGCTCTGGTTTGTATCTGAGAGTCTGTTGGTGACACAAATTAAGTTATTTCTCTCTGTTGTTTTAGTTTTAGTTTTCGTTACAATAGTTTTGATTGATTTAAAAAAGATTGTTCATTTTTAAGTTTAGAGGATATGCTGTTGTTCAGTATAGATCAAACCTATAAACTTTCTTTTTTTACCTGTTAGTCCTGGTCACCTAAAGTCAACATGAAATTAAAATTCATCCATTTTGTAAATGCATGTTATAGATCTTAAAGGGATGGTTCACCCAAAAATGAAAATTGTCATTTACTCACCCTCAAGTTGTTCCAAACTTGTATGAATTTCTGTCTTCTGCTGTACACAAAAGAAGCTATTTTGAAGAATATGGGGAACAAAACAGTTGATGGACCCCGTTGACTTCATTAGTAGAGACAAAAATACCATGGAAGTCAATGGGGTCCATAATTTGGTTACTGACATTCTTCAAAATATCTTTTGTGTTGAGCAGAACAATGAAATTCATACAGGTTTGGAACAGCTTGAGGGTGAGTAAATGACAGTATTTTCATTTTTGAGTGAACTATCCCTTTAAGCCCAAAGCATAGGTCTATTTCGGCTCTCTGCATTCTGCGGCTGTCTGCATGCCATAATTTTCGTAATTCACCACCAGTGTGCTGCCCAAATTTGTCTTTATTATTAGACTATGTGGATGTTTACTATGTGGATGTATAAAACGATATATAAAACACTTTATTCTGTTTGAAAACTAGTAAAACAGCAAAAGTTTAGTACATCTAAAAATGTAATTAAGACTCGATCTTGATACTTTTGATCTTTTAATCTTTATCAAATAATTTGCAGATTGTAGTTAATACCCATTCATACCCTTGTAGTGTGCAAACTTCTGAGACATGTACTGACAATGTCGTACTATGTCATGACAGATTTCAAGCTTGTTTCAGACTTTTGCCATCTAGTATTTAATTGTTCACTATCCAGATTAGAGAGCAGTAATGAGCAACAGTGAAAAAAGTTGCAAGACAGCGAGGCATTGAGAAGCTGGAGCAAAAAAATAAATGGAAGAACATCAAGCTGCTCCCCACTCTCTCCAAGTACTGTTTCAACTCTGTTTCTTATTTTTCCTGTTCTCTGCAATTCAGTATAAAAACAATCACAAGCTCTTTTTATACATCGACAAGAAATGGCTCTCCTGTTGCTTTAAGTAAGTTAAAGTGAGGGAATATATTCTGGGATCATCGCTTCAGTTCAGGTTTCTGATCAGTTGTGTAGTGCGCAGTCCAAAGTTGTAGACCTTTGTGACACAAATACATTTCATAACTTCAGACTGAATCAACCCATCTACCCCTCTTCTGCAGACAAGGTAGAACTCTTCCTGATGTCCACCACATGATGAATAAAACAGGTTTTCTCTTTTGTCCCTCTATGTTTAGTTGTACAAATATACTGATCCTGGATTAGTTTTTATCTTGTGCTTCTCCCCTTCAGATTAATTATGTTTAATGTTTACAAATGATCAATATTCAATCAGAGGGCAGATGTGGTGTCCATGTAGATGAAGGAAAATGTGTTAGGGAAACCTGTTTTGGACAAAGGGCCATTGTGAAACTTGGTCATGCTAGACAGCTCTTTCTTTGTTCCTTATTGTCACTGTTGGGTTTTTGGTCTTTCATGAGACAGAAGAGATTGATTGTATTGAAGTGCAAGACAATAGACGCAATGCTTTTCCCATAGTTTGAGGTGAGTCCACAATCAGTTCTTGAATTCGGTTTAAATTCAATCCAGAGAGTTACATTCATTGGGCCTTATCTTAGGTTGCTGGAGTTACCTAGCTATTTACCAAGTTAAATAATGTATATATCGCATTCTCTGAATTGTTGCATTTATTATTTTTGTTTCCTTAACTGCGCTGGTGTAATCCCTTTTATATTGCGGTCAAGATACATACATGGGGTGCCAAATCCAGATCCTGGAAGTCACCTTCCTGCACTGTTTAGCTCCAACAAGCATTCCTGGAAGTTTCTAGTGATCCTAAAGACCATGGCTGTGTCCGAAATCGCCCCCGATAGCCTTAAATATGGCACTATTTCAGTGGACAGCCATTTGTAGTGGTGTCTGAAACCATAGTGGATGTTATGGAGTACACTCATTCAATTCCATAATGCACTGCAATAACGAATGTACAAATGATGTACACTCAACAGTTTGAGAATACAGATCCATAGTGAGGATCATGCCGAATGAATTCCCACGTCCCGCCAGAGGTTGGCGCCTGCAGCTGAATCATCCATTTTTCAAACCGCTGGTCCAATGTGGGCATAGTGTAATATCATACAGGTATAAATTCCTTCATAATTGATTATTACATTGTTTAATTAAGGTTTATACGTGCTAGTTTCCGTGACAAAGTTCAGTTCTGTCAGGACCACTATTGTCAAAGATGATTGACATTTAGCATACAGTTTGGATTGGTGGTATGTTTTTGTTCTGGGCAAGCCCATCTATGCAACTTAGCATGGATGAGAGCAGCGATTAACCTAGCACAAACTATGCTAAAGTACAGCCCTTCTGGCACTCGGTGTCCGAATTTGCACACTTGTTCAAGGGGTCTATATTATTGGAGTAATTTAGGCAATAGTGAATCTTGTAAAGCTGGTTCAGGTTTGTTTCATCAGGGCTAGAGCAGAGGTATCCAATCTTGCTCCTGGAGGGCCACTTTCCTGCTAAATTTAGCTTCAACACACCTGCCTGGAGGTTTCTAGTGATCCTAAACACATTGATTAGCTGGTCCAGGTGTGTTTAATTAGGGCTAGAGCGACACTGTGGCCATCCAGGATCATCACTGGACACCCCAGTATACATCAATGCAATGCTGGTGTTCGGTGTCCTGCAGACTTTAATTCCAACCCTAATTAAACATGCCTATCTGTAATTTGCAAGTAATTCTGTACAACTTGATAAGCTTGTATACCTTGATAGGTATGTGTTTATGGTTGAAACTAGAGTCTGCAAGACACAGCCCTCCAAAACTGGAGTTGATGAGGTCTGCACCATTAAGCTGGGCCATTACATAATTTGGGGCTCATCCGGCCCCTGAATTGAGCTGGTTTTAAAGTCAAGACTGAGCTTTGCCATACACAGAACACAATTTATGAATCTACAATGGCATTTGTTTCCATGACTTTCACAAAACATGGCCATGTTTAGTTAAAGCTCGGGTGTCCAATCCTGCTCCTGGAGGGCCAGAGTTTATCCTGCAGAGTTTAGCTCCAACCCAATTAAACAAACCTGAACCAGCTAACCAAGGTTTAACTAGGCATACTAGAAACTTCCAGGCAAGTGTGTTGAGGCAAGTTGATCCTAAACTCTGCAGGACAGTGGCCCTCCAGGACAGAGTTTGGACACCCCTGAGTTTAAAGGGATGTCCTTGGCGAAACCTGCATGCCGTTTCTCAAGGATTCATTGTTGACAGTTGATGGATCTCCCCTTTGAACTTCCAACCTGTTGGTTACCAGCCCAGATCTTTCACCAATAAGCCAGGTATCTAGTCAATACCAGGTTAAGATTTGGTCTACACATGCATTGTAATGGAAGTCTAAATTAATTATGTTTGCTTGAGTTTTTACTTCTAGTTTGCATGCTTGGCTCATTTACCAGTTGTAATTTTCCATGTGCAGATGGGGCCATAATAATGTTAAAGTAGCCATAGCTTGTAAGAAATGAACTGTCTGAATATTTAGACGAGCATGACTGCTTGAATGTTAGAGAAATGAACAGTCCCATCATAAATTCAGTGGATAGACTGTAGTAAATCAGAGGTTCATGATGTCATAAACGGAAGGAACAAATCAGTGGACGGTCATATCATTAGATTGGCACTGGCAAGTTTTCCCTTTTTTTTCCCCCCTGCCTGACTGATATCTTGCTTGTGAAATCACGTTCCATATCATTTCATATCGAATGCTCTTCTTACATCCTAAATGACCCATTACTAACCAGGCCTTGCCAGCTGCCACCAATCCCATGCAAGCTGGACGTTGTCATGACGCCCATCTACACAGGGGACGTCTCTTTTAGGAAACTATAGTGAGAGTTTAGATTGATACTTAATTACATTTATGTGCAGCTGATATTTTCCACTTGTAATGTTATTTAAGACAAATAAAGGATAGTTTTACCTATATTCGGTATGTTTGACTATATTCGGCACTTTCTGAGACCCTTAAAATTAAGTCTGTTTTAACTGATATAATTTTGGCATTTCATGCAAGTTGAGTTCCCTCTGTTTTGATTAGTTAACCTCTTTGAATGTAAAATTAGTAGTTGCTATGTACTTAAAGGTGTGTGTGTGTGTGTGTGTGTATTTTATATATATATATACATATACACAATTTTTATATATATATAATCCATATATATCTGTTGATTTGCAGATGTGGTGTTTATATATCAATGTTCTCATAATTTGAAAGACACATTTATCAAATTTTTTACAGTTACAGTTCTGCTTCAGTTGCATTAAGGAATAGGCTGTTTCATATATTATACAACTTTTATAGTAGAAAGTCTATTTAACTCTAATTCTGCTGTAAACATAGTGAAACACTGTGCTGGACAAATGGAGATTACACTAACACAACCATGTTGACAGCATTTAAGCTTGTCTGTGCTCTTCAGATATTACACTGCCATGACCTCCACCCCTGATTTCTGACCGTGAGTGATTCCATCAAGAGATGGCTGACCGAGGCCTCTGTAGGTCAACAGGCCATTTAGATCAATTCCACCTCATTGACACCGAAAGTGTTCTGCTCTTTGTTCTAAAGTGGGGAGATCTAGATTGCTGTGGAAATTTAGTTTTTTTAATGTTTGTTTGAGATGTGGCCTAATGCAGTGATTTCCCAACCAAAGGTAACGCGTATCTCCGGTTCAAGGATGTTATTGTACCTCCTAAATTATAGTTTTGTTTTACAAGCTGTAAGAAAGCCATTTTGTCTTTATACATAAACCAAAAAAAAAAACACAATTGTTAACATCCATCTCTTTCCATTATTTTATCATTTGCTGACAGAATCACAATTTTTGGAACTGGAGCAAAATGGCTGTCTGTGTTGGAGGAGAGAAATCTGAAACCAGGTGAGCTGCAGATCGATTGTCATCTTTCTTTTTTCCAATTTTTTTTTCCCCCCATAATATTGTTGTCACTATATAGTAATATTTAGTCATTACCAATACCAGTTTTGTTTCATATTTCTTGATATCAATTTTGATTGCTCAACAGCATATTCATTTTGCTGTGGTCTCTCCTTTATTTAAAGAGTTTAATATTAATATAAATACCCCAAAAAATGATAGCCCTCAAGTGTTTCTCAATTAAACATTACTTCAAGCTTTTTAGTCAATAATGTTGTTTGATAAATTCTAATGATATAATAAAAATGGCAGGTTTATTAAGGCCTAATTCAGTTTTTTTTTTTTTTTTTTTTTGTCTCGCCTGTCTACATTTATGACACTACTTTAAATTTATTTTGACCATTCATGTGCATCTGTGAGGCATGGTCACAGGTTTAAGGCCATTTTCCCCAGCAGTCTCTAATCTAGATCAGTGGTTCCCAACCTTTTTTCCAGGAGACCCCTATTTTAACATTGAAAAATCTTATCAATGTCAACCTATGTATTTCAATACCTCCAAACACCCTGCTCGTGCAGACATCATACACCATCAGCACATTACATAAGGCTATGCAGAGTTGTACAGGGTGGCCGCGAGTCCTTAAAAAAATCTTAAAATGTCTTTAATGTTTTCCTAATAAGTATTAAATTGTCTTAAATTCATATTAGATAGGTCTTAAATATTTTTGTTCAAATGACCACAAAAATGTTTCCAGTCTGATGGACCCAATGACTGTTTAGTCAATATACAGGTCGAACTACAGCTAGCTGACCAGCCTCCTATAGCTAGTTTAAAATGGGTAAATGAAAGTTTAATGAAAAATGGCTCAAAAAGGAGTCCACACAGTACCGGAACATTCAAATCTGTGTTGGCGTTGGAGAGCGCTCTGAAGGGAGGGTGGGACCTCATGCTTTCAAAGCTAGCTTGCCTTTGCTAGCCTCTCCAAAATTTCCTACCATACCTTTTAAATGCTTTTTAAATGCCAATTCATGTCATCTTTAAGGATGAAGCTCTTGGTGTGTTTGAGGATTTGGGGGATTTATTTGTTTTGCATGTGTGTGGTTCAGAGGGCTGTGTGTGTTGGGGGTCAGAGACTTGCTTCCTGGCCCTCTGCTGTTCCCTTTGGCTGCTTGACATTTCAGAGCGACACCTGTTAGCCTGTGGGGTGTGGCATGGGCTCTGATAACCGGGGCGAGAGACCCTCTCTACACAGGATCCCAGAAGGGTGGCCTGGCATGTTGCCTGCATACATTTCAGCACAGTTTAATGCGGTTCATAATTCTGATCACTGTGAGCTGTACCCATCTGCCTTCAGACTACAATCCATCTGAATAAATAACATTGAGCTGAGCTGATTCTTCTGGACCGTTTATCATTTTAGAAATCGTAGCCTATTAAAAACCGCATAACTTTTTTAAAATTATAAAATAAAATGTTTATGAGGTTGCATAAATATACTGTATGGTATACTGTAAATATACGGTATACTGTATGTATGGTTATTCTATATAACTACTGCTAGTAGTTATGGAATGAAAATGTAGGGAACTCAATCTGAATTTAAATAGACGTGCCCATTATTGTTAATCTTATTTGATGCCTTGTAATGTGTAGTATTTCAGTAAATCCAAAATTTAGCTAACAGTGATTGTTTAATCTATTCACCAATACATTGTTTTATTTGTCTGTTTGCAGCAAACACACACAACCTGCAGACGCTTCACACACTCCTGTCTACAGGATCTCCACTGAAGCCTCAGAGCTACGAGTACGTGTACAGCTGTATTAAGAACAATATGCTGCTGGGATCCATATCAGGTGGGAATTTTATTTTTATTGTATTGCATTTTCTCCTTAATTTCCTTCAATTACCTGGCTTTTTTCTTGTTTCTTTTCCTTTCCTCTCTTCCTTCCTTCCTTTTCTGCATGCCTATCCTATCCTATCCTATCCCTATCCTATCCTATCCTATCCTATCCTATCCTATCCTATCCTATCCTATCCTATCCTATCCTATCCTATCCTATCCTATCCTATCCTATCCTATCCTATCCTATCCTATCCTAATCAGCACACTCTTCACTTTCCTTCCAAGTACTCTAGCTCTTCTTGATAGTATGGTGTGGGTGTGTGTGTTTCTCGCAGTGTGATCTTATGCCTGCAGGGCCCTGTGGAAACAAATTAGCATCAGCGTTAACAGCTGTGGTGGACTGCTGATTTTGTGTGCATGAGTGTGTGTTTGTGACTGGGGTCTCGCAGCATGTTTCTCTCACACACCACCTGTGCCCAGTTTCTCCCTGCGGTTTCACCAGATGAGCTTTGCTCTCATGGCAGGTCAGCGGCAGCCTGCTACAGTCATGTTATTCAGATTGAACCTTTCAGAGCTATTTGTTGTTTAACTTCTTGTGTGCAGTGCTTGTTCCTGCATGAATCATTCGAGATGGACTTGCAGCTATGTTATTTTTAGTTTTTGCTTTCGGTCCTTGATGGTCATTAGCCACATTTCTTTTACGATAAAACCATGACTGTATGACCTCTTCACTGAACAGAAGTTGCAGCATTAATGGTTACCGTGGTAAATGTTTGTAACATTTTACAATGTAATTGATTCACTTAAGTGAGAGAGAGAGTTTGATGCATTCAGAAGACGTTTTTGAGCATGTCTGCCATGAAGGCTTTTTGATTTGCCATTTGGTTCATATTTGATACCATGACAGCAATCTCATTGAATTCTGACACATTTGCAGAGCACATGAGCCTCATAACGTTTCGGAAAAAGGCTTTGACTGACGTTTCTTGACTCCAGAGGTTTTTGAAATGTCAGGCTACCTAAAGATGCCTGCCGGAAAACAGCAGCTCAGATACACGATGCTTGTCTTCAGTCCTGAGCTCAGATAGCCTATTGCCCCTCTGAAATATTGAGAACCCGTTTGCTTTGCCCAGGATCAGCGCTTCTCCTTCATCCCCTTAGATATGTGACTTCTGCCAACCCGAGGCAGATTTGACCTTGACCCCAATGTCAAGCAGAGCATATGTGACAGGGCTTGTTTCCTGCCGCTCCTGTCAGTGTGCCAGCCAGACTCCTGAGTGCAGAGGGGCAGCTGGCAGGAAACTTTAACACTTTCAGCCACCCAGAATCACCTGAATCCAATAGACCCCCCCCCTATATCGCCCACCATCTGTCACATACACACATAAACACATAAACACACATAAATGTATTGTTCCAGCAACCATTCTGTCTTTTTTTTTTATTTCTCTCCTATTTTCTGTCTCTTTTATAATCTGACTTTACAATCATTACTTTTGTCAATTACTGAGACCTATTTTTATCTACAGAGGTGTCTGTTTGACAACTCCTCTCCATTTTTCTCCACGAAACCTCATTATTTTTTTGAGATATTGATTGTCTCGCTTTTTCTTTTGGATTGCAGTATCAAATATCAGTGTCTCCTTTTTCTCTTTCTCTCCACCTTTCTCTGTGCTGGAATTATAATGACTGAGCATCTGAGCTGTTCACACGTTGTCTTTATATGGGGTGACTCATTATATATAGGCCTTACTCTACAGAAATACAAGAATGCAAACGCTTCTAGCTACAAAAATTTCAATTTAAATGTAGTTTATTTTGTAATATTGCTTTTATTTAGTTACTTCCCAACCCTGGTGGCTTATTGCTTCAGTTGTTTTGGCTACCAAAAAGGTCCTTTATGGCACGCTGAGGGATACGCAAGATTTTCTTTTTACTATCATGTGGACCAGTTTCATTCTCAAAGAAAGACCCAAATTTGTTGGACCAAACAGATATTTGAGCACCTTTGTTCAGCTTGTTCCTTTTGTTCATGTCTGATAAACAAATCAATAAGGAAGGGCTGCAGTATAGGAACTGCAATCTATATAAATAAAGGCAGGAGAACAAAGCTACCAGAAAACTATGCCAACAAGTTTGCATTAATGAAAACATCCCATCAGTCCCCTTTGCTATAGGAGTGCCTTTCCTATATTGTGAAACATGGAAGATCTGTCTGTCTTTGAATTTCTCCTCAAACCTACGAGATGTTCTTGCCTTGATTTTGATCACCTTTAAAAATTGTATATTAACATCTCTAGTGTTTCCTCAGGTGGCACAGACATAATTTCATGCTTCATGGGTCAGAACATGACAGTGCCCGTTTACAGAGGAGAAATTCAGGCCCGGAATCTGGGTATGGCTGTGGAGTCCTGGAGCTGTGAAGGTGAGATATATCTCATGTTTATCGCTGATTTTAAGCTTGGATGTGTACATCACAATAGGGAAGAAAAGACTCAACTTCAGTTTCATGCTGACTTTAATAGTTTTGAATCTGGAAGCTGGTTTGATTGGAATCACATATGCATACATATGCATACCTACTTTATATCACAGCACCAAATCAGCATATAATTAGAAGGATTTCTGAAGGATCATGTGACACTGAAGACTGGAGTAATGGCTGCTGAAAATGTAGTTTTTGCCATCACAGGAATAAATTCAATTTGAATGTATTAAAATGGAAAACAGTAGATGTATGTATAATATATATTGTATAATTGTATTATATAAAGCATGTGTATGTATGTGTGTATGTATATATGTATATATGTGTGTGTGTGTGTGTGTGTGTGTGTGTGTGTGTGTGTGTGTATGTATATATATGTGTGTATATATGTATATACACATATTATATTATATTATATTATATGTCACCTACAATAATGCCAATAAATTACATTAACTGGGAGAATAATTGTGATTTAAACTCCATTGTTTCAGATCAACAAACCTCTTAAGATGCATGTGAACTTTGTTTTGCCTTTACCACTTAACCGTGGTAAAAAACACTGCCTTTGTAGCTTCAATAACCCTATTTTGTTTGGTGTATTTTTCAGGTAAGCCTGTTTGGGGAGTGAGTGGCGAGCTGGTGTGTTTGAAGCCTATCCCGTGCCAGCCCACTCATTTCTGGAACGACGAGAATGGCATCAAATACCACAAAGCCTACTTTTCCACCTTCCCAGGTATCCCTTCACATGCCATCACTCTGTATTAGGGGTGTAACAGTTGAACCGTACCGTCCTACACCCACGGTTTAACTCAAATCTTATATTGCTTCCCTATATTTTACAACAGTAAACAGTAAAACATCTCTCTTCGTAAACTTTCATTAGGAGTGCCGTATGCTCTAATATGACAAGTAATTTACTCCGTCATCACCCGGGTGTTGATAGCGCGTGAGCGCAGGTGAGACCTGGACAGCACACATTGCTATCTGTGTTTAAACCAAACTCATTTAAGCCTTGCCAATTTAAACATTGAAGAGCAAGAGCTGTGAGAAGATTTGTGTGGAGAAAAAAAAAAAAAGTCGCATATCAGACAACAGACAAGTCTTACACTTAAATGGACAAATTCACACAAAAATTGTCAATATGCCCGTCTTGGCGAGTATCCTAGCAAACATAGTTGGTTATGTCTTAAGTGAACGTAAACGGTCAAGAAAGACATAGCATGTGTATTAGTATCAGTGTATTGGATCTGTGCATTAGGTCTTAAAGTGACAGCAGCCAAATATTCCTGCTGTCTGTGTTTTTAATGTTAAACAACAAAAGACAAGAATTTATTCAAGGAGCTTGAAACTTATTTAAAAGACAAGGAACATTATTCAATTTCTGTACCTTAAAACTACTGTTAGATGCCTAAATAACCTGAAAATCACTTTTATTTGTATCTTTGCTCTATTATGTTTATTTTTGCTGTTGCTTAGTTTAATTATTTGTCCTTTTTTTCTTTATTTTTATTTGACAGTAGTCATTTTTTCCCTGAACGTAGCACATACCGAACCGTACCGAAACGGTGACCCTAAAACCGTTATAAAAACCAAACCGTGAGTAATTAGAACTGTTACACCCCTGCTCTGTATCTGTTTCAAAACCTAGTGAGCAGCCTCCATAGACAGCATTTTAAGGCATCATTCCAGAATGCATTGCTTCAAGCAGTCATTGCCTACAGAGGCTCACAGATCCACTCTGCTACCTTTCTTCAAAGCTCTTAAGTTGAGAAGTGGTCACAGGGAAGTGCGTTTTCTGACTGATTTAGAAAACAAACATGCCGTCCCTTTGATTTAGGAAACAAACATGCCACTTCAGCGTGTTCAGAAGAGGCTGCAGCTTTTCCGCTGTATTGATTAAATGATTTCTGAGGGCGAAAGGGGGGAAAGAAAGAACCTGCCAGCTTTTGTTAGCACAAGAAAAATCCACTTGAAGCCTTATTGCTGTCAGTTTGGAGAAGTAGGAAAAGGCCAATCAGGGCAGTTCAGCTTAATTGGCGTTCTCAGGCCGTCAGCGGTCAGACATCTGCTTAGATGCACTGTACTGTAGATGCTTCTTTCTGTAGCTATTTGTTCATCATTCTCTGTGTTTTATTTGTGTCTGTACCTCGTCATTCAGGAGTCTGGGCCCATGGAGATTACTGTAAGATAAATCCAAAAACGGGAGGAGTCGTCATGCTGGGGAGAAGGTAAGTTTCACTTTGTTTTGCTTTGTTGTATTGCAGATTTTGATAATCTTCTCTAGTTTCTGCTTAGATTCTTATAATATTGTTATGTTATTGTGTGGTGATACTCTGAGATTAATTATGCTCCTGTTTTCTGTTTGTATTTTCAGTGATGGAACTTTAAATCCTAATGGTGTTCGGTTTGGGAGCTCAGAAATTTATAACATTGGTGAGAAATAAATTTCACACTTTTTCCTAAAAACAGGTAGACTAATTTGAGCTGGTTTGAACCTAAATTCACAAGTGGTTTTAGCTACAGTAGATTAGTGTGTGTGTATGTATATGTGTATATGTGTGTATGTATGTGTGTGTGTATATGTGTGTGTGTGTGTATGTGTGTGTGTGTATGTATGTGTATGTGTATGTATGTGTATGTATGTATATGTATGTATATGTATATGTATATATATATATATATATATATATATATATATATATATATATATATATATATATATATATATATATATATATATATATATATATATATATATATATATATATATATATATATATATATATATATATATATATATATATATATATATATATATATATATTTATATGCTATATATATCTCATTTATTATTTACATTGTTGTCATCTAATGCGCACTTAAAGTAATATTTAAAAACACTAGAGTTTAATAAAACTGATCTTTGGCAAATCTCAAAATAAATATTCATATTTCATACTGTACATTATATTGTTGTGATGCCATATTCACTTGTAGCTTTTTCAACAATTTATTTTAGTTTTTGGTGATTTTATTTTTAATGTATTTAAAAAAACACAGAATTTTAAAATGTACCTTCTATCGATTATCAGTCATAACATGAAAATAATTATCGCATATCATTTATTTAGAATGTGCTCACATCATAGTAAGACCCTTGTTATGCCCTCTCTTCTTCCAGTGGAAGCCTTCGAGGAAGTGTCCGACAGTCTTTGTGTCCCTCAGTACAACAATGACGGAGAGGAGAGGGTGATTCTGTTCTTGAAGATGGGACCCAGTAAGACCTTCAGTCAAGAGCTAGTGGGGAAGATCCGCAGCGCTATCAGAGTAGCTCTCTCTGCCCGTCACGTACCAGCATTGATACTGGAAACCAAAGACATCCCGGTGAGCACAGTTGTGATTTTGTTCACTTTGTAGCCATTCTTTCACCTCTGCTTTATTTCCTGCCCTTTTTCATCTGATTGACTTTACGTTTCCTTTGACTGTAGTACACTATTAGCGGAAAGAAGGTTGAAGTTGCAGTAAAGCAGGTGATCGCGGGTAAGGACGTCACTCAGCGAGGGGCCTTCTCAAACCCAGACTCCTTGGACCTCTACAAGAACCTGCCTGAGCTCCAAAACTTCTGAACAACCTGCGTAAGGTACATCTGAACTCCTAAAGGTCCGGCGCTTCTGAGCCCCCTTTGAAGGGTTCAGATTCCCTGGACACTATTGGAAAATCTGGAGGAGTTTATAGAGCTTTCAAACATCAAAGCTTTTCTGCACGTTGCGGCACCTACTCAAACTCAGCTACCCACTGGAACCGATGGAGTCTGTACACGCCATACTTCCTCAAAAGTGTAACTGTGTTCCTCTTGGGTAGAAAGTTGAGAGTGCCATTTTATGAAATTCCAACTTGGATCTTAAAGGGACATTTTATTTGCTTCTGTCATTGCGTCCACCAAGCGTTATTCCCAAGAGACATACCGAACTCGCGAACAATTCCCAAATCTGTTATCTTAATTTACCAGATATGTCAGTCCCATATTTTTTCCTCTCGTATTTTGATACAATGTCACTTGAACCTTAAAGGTGTAGGATAATCTGGCCATGTATGTTTTGAGGCTTTAAAATCACACCATTTATGCTCATATCTATACAAGTCGCTGATATGTTACTGAATGTTGTGGATTTAAGGTTAAGCCATTTCTCCTGTAGGAATACTGACTTCTTGGGTCAAACCAACTGTTTGCTTGCCGGAACCATCTGGTACCTGAATTACAAAATGTTTGTGTGAAGTCAATTCAACCTTTTTTTTTTTTTTTTTTCTCTTCCCCAGTCTGGAAACTAGACTATATTTGTATTTTTGAATGATATCCTATCATCACATCTGCTGTATTTGTATAGTATATTATACTGTCCAGAACTACACTCTCTTGTCTACTGAGTGTAGATTTGAATTGAAGCTTATGTAGCTCTCTGGCCAAAAAGAGTTCCTTATATTTTTACATATATACTGTATATATTTGATTCTGTATATGCAGCTGCATGTTGTGTGCTACACTAGATTCCCCCTTCACAATGACACTTTTGGTCTCTCTTTTGGTATGCCTTATATCAAGTTGTGAAAAGTTTTCATCTATAACTGAAGCTCATCTTCATTTTTCGAGCCATTCTTTGGTATATAGCTTTATCTTTGTCATCCCCAAAAACATCTAACAATTTATTTCTTCATGTGTCCCATCTACACATCCAGGGACTGTCGCTGTAGGCATTGCCCATGAGAGATTCCTCTATTACGTTCCAAACCCAATAAATTTATCATCAGAACACTGCGTACATATGAAAAAGCTGCGTTTGTTTGTTGTTTGAAGTTTTGAAAGTGTTTAAATGACATGATATTCAGATAACCTCATATTATGTTATTAGATCATATATAATGTTTGCTTTAAGAGTAAAGGGAAGATTTCTTGGCATATATACTTGGGATATAAACAAAAAAAAAAAAAGCTGTTTGACGTGTACTGATGATGCATTTATACTTGCTTTGCAGCATATCACAGAGACATTTATCAACACGTTTCACAGAACAAACCACCATCCAGAAAATACTTTTTTGGTGACATTGAGAGAGGATATGCTGCAACCGTTTGCAACAAAAGCCAGAAAATGTGCTGCATTTTAATCATTTTAAAATCATTTTGTGCTAGTAATGTTATTTCAGCAGTTGTTTACAACAGAGAAGCCTTAAAGGCTAGTATTGATGTACCTTTTTTTTTTTTTAACATGGGTCTCTTTAGTTCAGGTAATGTAATCTGGGTTTGCTACAGGTTTAACGTGCGAGTAAATCCATTTGAGGACCTCTTCCTTGGTTTCCTACAGGAAACTATGCACTATAGACTTAAACAATGCTTTTTACATAAGATGGCTGTGGTGTGAGGCTAGACCTAATGAAACTCAAAAGGGTGGACTGGCCCTTTAAAAGACTCCTTTTCTTTCGAATTGAATTCGTTTGGTATAGTGGTGCAGATGGCAAGCAGTTGTGCAGATTGCTTGAAATAAATCGGTCCTTATTTCCGCTTCAGACAAGCAGGGACGGGTCTGTTTCACCTCATACCCACCCTTGTGCCACCATATGCCCCATATCTGCTCCGTTTTGCTGACAGAACATGCCTGGTCTGGGACTGCAGACATAAGAAAAGCTACAAAATCCTTATTTATTGGTAGTCACTGTGGATTTTGCTGTACGTTAGGCAGTCACTTGTCATAAACATTTTTTGGCCCCGAACATTTATTTCATTTTTCATACTTTCAGCAATTTCATGAACATTCCGTGGAAATCTATTCCATTGTGTTATAGTGTTGTTTTATTTTTATTTTTGATACTTGGAAACCGGAAATACTGGAAATAATTTTTCTTGATATTGTATAAACATTAAATGTATTTGGTGTACTACTAGTAAATGAAAGGTGCTCTCTTCTCGGTGGCTAATGTAATATTCCTGCTTTGAAATAATATTACTGTACTTGCTGAATGTGAAATAATGATTACTAATATAGTTGAGAATATATTTGTTCTGAATATATTATGCCTATATACTGTGTATCAATGGACTGCTTCAGTTTTGTCCACTAGCAGCATACATGAATTTCATGTATAAAGATGCTTACTGTAGTCTTAATTAAACGACTAAGAATTTATTGTGGCTTGCTGTGATTTTTATTAATCTCACATGCTTGCTTTGATCAGATTTTTGATTAGAAGGTGTGTGCGCGCGTGTGTGTGTGTATTAGTTTATCAGCACATATTAATGCCTTATTCTGCATGACCATATTCTACATTATTTCACTCTACCCAATACCTAAACTTAACGACTACCTTACTAATTAATAAACCGTAATTAGGAGATCGAGGCAAAATTTGCAGTATATAGTGTATTAGACCTTAAACTTAAGTCTGACCATAATATTCATCAATATACTTGATATACATATATTTAATATAAATTATGAATATATAAATGTGTATTTGAGATGTATTAAGATGAAAAATAAAAATATATTTCAAATAAATTATGCACAATTAACAATAATAGTCACGACTATTCCCAAATTGTATTGTAGCAAATTTGTCGTTCAATTACGTTGGTTAATGATGTCTTGCAGACGCAGTTGATGGAGTAATAACTTATTTTAATGAATTCGTTTGAGATCGAATTAATGTTAGATTTTTTTGCTATAAATTACAGACGTGGCATCTGAGGACAAATTCTTATATAATCTATTTTTGCTTTATTTCAAGATTCATTCATAGGGTTCTTGCGTACTATAGCACGTATGCACATGCGCTCTTAAAAATGGTGCTTTAAAGATGCTGTATGCAAGTTTTTCACTTTACTAAAGCACAAAAATACCATAATATGTTTGCAGATATTCAGGAAGCATGCTAAATTCACCTACTCAGAAAAACAATGCTACTGCCAGTTATTCTTCTTTGAAATGTGCGTCCGTGTCGGAATGTCTGTTTTTGTTTTGGTCTGTGCGATACCGCACGCTGCCAGATTACCCAATAGTATTTTGACACCACAGGTTGCCAGTTGGCGGAAAACACAGCGTATTGCTGCCATGCAAGCCAGCAAACAAACCGGGTCAGAGATCGCAGATTCTACCCGACCTAAAAAGCTTCGGCATCCATCAAAAAATCTCTATGAATGAGAGCATATTAAAACATGGATAAATCAACTCCTCAAGCTGGCAACCCGCGTGAGCGTGGAGTCTGAGGAGGAGGGGGCCGGGGCAGGGTAAACAACTCTCTCCAATATTTTGAATTTGCACTGCAGTACCCATTTCAACCACTAGCTGTTAATCTTACATACCTTTAAATCACTGACAAACTAAAAGACGTAAATTATATTTGTATGTATTCGAAATAAAAGATTTAGATTGTACTGAATGTTAGCTTGCTTGTTTTGCTCAAGATATGGATTTTATTAATGTCATGCAAACAAGAAACTATGCTTCTAACCACAGCTCGAGAGCTGTCGTTCCAACCACACAACTTTGCGATGCTGTTTGCGAATGTTCGTTTGAACTCACTGATTCTTGAGATAAGGGGCAAAACATGTCCAAAACACAAAAGCCCTATTTAGTTAAAAAGTAAGAACAACAAAATAAAAATACTTACAAAGTTACATCTAAAGGAAATTGATATACTCAGGACATTCATTGCTTATTTTAAATAATTTCTTTAGTATTATTTTAAAAGCACACTCTTGGAAACACATGTAACTGACCAAGTCCTCAGCATGAGGTCACAATGTAAAAAAGACAACAAATAAAAATATACACAGTTACATTAAAAGGCGGAGATCTTTAAGATCTCAAACAATACAAAAAGTAAATCTTAAATGATATATTTTTCATTAAAAAAATGGTTATCAAAGTTGTGTCCTCACTTTGCGTCAACTCCGTCAGGATTTTTTAAAAATATTTTATTCTGAATAAATCAGTGTCATGCTTTAACTCTGAGGAGCACTTACTACACTCACCTAAAGGATTATTAGGAACACCATACTAATACTGTGTTTGACCCCCTTTCGCCTTCAGAACTGCCTTAATTCTACATGGCATTGATTCAACAAGGTGCTGAAAGCATTCTTTAGAAATGTTGGCCCATATTGATAGGATAGCATCTTGCAGTTGATGGAGATTTGTGGGATTCACATCCAGGGCACGAAACTCCCGTTCCACCACATCCCAAAGATGCTCTATTGGATTGAGATCTGGTGACTGTGGGGGCCATTTTAGTACAGTGAACTCATTGTCATGTTCAAGAAACCAATTTGAAATGATTCAAGCTTTGTGACATGGTGCATTATCCTGCTGGAAGTAGCCATCAGAGAATGGGTACATGGTGGTCATAAAGGGATGGACATGGTCAGAAACAATGCTCAGGTAGGCCGTGGCATTTAAACGATGCCCAATTGGCACTAAGGGGCCTAAAGTGTGCCAAGAAAACATCCCCCACACCATTACACCACCACCACCAGCCTGCACAGTGGTAACAAGGCATGATGGATCCATGTTCTCATTCTGTTTACGCCAAATTCTGACTCAACCATCTGAATGTCTCAACAGAAATCGAGACTCATCAGACCAGGCAACATTTTTCCAGTCTTCAACTGTCCAATTTTGGTGAGCTAGTGCAAATTGTAGCCTCTTTTTCCTATTTGTAGTGGAGATGAGTGGTACCCGGTGGGGTCTTCTGCTGTTGTAGCCCATCCGCCTCAAGGTTGTGCGTGTTGTGGCTTCACAAATGCTTTTGGCCCCAGCTCGACCTTGGTCAACACAGTCAGTATTTGCCTGCTCCATCAGTATTTAACACTATCCGGTGAAGGTTTTTGTTCATTTTGAAATGTTTTATTCTTTTTTCAATAAGTAATGTTTCTTACATGGTTAATTATCTGAGACGTGTCTACAAAAATACAAATTTTTAATAATGTTGTGTTAGTTCTAAAACATGTTTTTTCCCTTATCTCAAGAATCTGTTTCGGGAAACAGACACGTTGAACTATGCTGATAACAAAGGAATATAGTTGGCCACTACCATAGTTGGCCAACAATGCTTTGGGAAACATACCCCTGAATAGTAAAATATGCAACTTTGTAAAGACACGAACAAAAACATTTACCAGCCTGACTTTTGGATCATGTGGAAGTTTGGTTTGATACACAGCCTTTGACATCAATAAAAGATTTACAAAAATGTCTTATTTATTTGGCTATTTGATCTTTTGCTTTTTATTATTAGCATTTAACATAGTTTTTTCCATGCTATCCATGAACATTAGATCAAACCTTAGGAATCCATTTAAAAACCATTACAGTCCACCCTTGAGGATATTGAATTATCAATCATGTATTTGATCAAATTTATATAGAATAGGCATTTAAATGTAATGGTAAATCTTTTTCTGGTACCCTTTGGAAGCAGGTTGACGGTTTATTGCCATTCTCTTAAACTTGGAGTAAAATGAAGAGTACATTTTTCGACGGCCTGTCACAGCAGGATCCCAGAACACCTCTCTAAAATAAAAGTGCAGTGAGACGATGTGGCTGTCTCATTTGAAACCAGATTCATCTCACTCTACACCCTGATGTTTTCAATGTGATGATCAAAATGAAATCCTATCTGTGTGTGAGAGAGAGAGAGAGAAAGCGAGAGAGAGAGAGACAGCCTGGACTTAAATGAAAGGTTTCAAAGATCAGACAACACCATCCCCATATGAATGCCATCATTTGTAGTAAGAAACGACGAGACAAATTTGTTCCGGTTCAATTTTGAGGCTCATTGAAGGAGGAAGGGATAAGAGAGGGCCGGAGGGTCAGGTGTGCGAGTGCGTGTGAAGTATTGTCACCCGTCTTCCTAGAGATGATTGAAATGTTCAGGCCTGTCTGTCAGCAAATTGCCTCTGCTCAACATGTAATCTGCCGACCGGCCACTCGCAGAGAGCATTTTACATCTAAGTGTGAGTGTGCGTTTAAATGGAAGGGTAGGGGGTATTCATTTTGGAGCGGATGGGAAAAAAGGAGACGGGGTCTGACAGAAACATGAACACAGAGGGGGATCGGCGTGATGAAGGACGTTCCTGCTTCCCGTTAAGTCATCTTTTGATATCTCTCATCATGATAAATCACAGTGGAAAAACCTTGTGATGTAGCTTCTGATTTAAACCACAATTCAAAATATGTGCATACATATATGCCTGCTTTCAAAACTTAGTGAGCGTTCACCTTTAAAGGGAGCATCTTAATTATCATGGCACCTCATGCTGTAAGTTACAGATCTGAAATGCTCTCTGGGTTTACATATTGAGCTTGTTAAGTGTGCTGGTGAATAATGAGGCCAAATGTCATTGCGCGCTGATCAGTATTCTTTGTGTGAGTTTGTTTGTGCATGTTGATGACATGCATGTGCTGCTGACATATCAGTCTATTGATTGTCAGGTCATCTGTGGGCAGGTGGTGTAGTTCATGCGTGTATCAGAGAAACAGATGAATGTGGAGAGTTCCCGCTGGTGATGTAGTTGTGTCGAATAAAGAGCAGCCGAGTGCATTTTCCACTCCATTACATTCACTGTACAAAAGCCTGTAGCTGCTGCCGAGAGAACAGTCCTAAACCACCCTCAACACACACACACACACACACACACACACACACACACACACACACACACACACACACACACACACACACACACACACACACTTACATAGGCATGCTGCAGTCAAAATCATACATGCAACATCTTTATCACATGCATGCACATACTGATGGTGTTGAAACATATGGCTAATTTCAAAGAAATTAAATTTTAGAAGTCAAAATCACCACAGCATTGCATGAAGGACCATTCAAAAGTACCATTTGAAATGCTCACAAAATGCAATAATAGTCTTTTCAAAAACCAACTGAGAACTGCCTGACATACTTTATATTGCTCCCTCTCACCTGGTCTTTGGTCAGTGGTTTGCTTAAGAGCACTCATGGAATGAGTCAAAATGTAGGAAAGGAAAAGAGTTTGCACAGAAGTGAAGGGTCACAGCCACAGAACACTGCAGGTGCTCTGCATGGAGAAATCGGTTTAAAATGGTGCTTCTTATACCTTTCCAAGTTATTGTATTTTGCTTTCCACTGTTGAGCACATTTTAATATGTTGGTTAACAAATTTTATAATGATAATAAAAAATTATGTATTTTATTCATTTTAAAATAATCATTATACAAAAAAACACCATGGTTCTGTCACACTTGGGTTGCAAGGAAGATGAAAAAAATTATAATAAATAAAAGGATATTTATTAACAGAACTGAAAACACAATAAAAACAAAACAACCTCTACTCACACGAGGGAAAACGGACAACTGAAGAAGGCAAACGGATGACTTACAGAGGTAAACGAGGGAACTAAATGAACAACAAATGAACTGGTACACACAAGGAAAAAACTCCAGCTCCCTAGCTTCTGAGGTCGTGAATCAGTATATTGTGTAGGCTACACAAATTCGGGCACTGGTAAGGACAGTAAGGACTCATTACATGGTGGGACTCTGGCGACTCTATTTCCGCCGACATGACAACGTCCTCATTGTATAACATCACTACTGGTATTTATTAACAACAGCAGAAATGATATCTTTTGAATGTTATTTAAAGTACATTATGATAAATACTTTGCTTGTGACATACCGGTATGCAACATTCTAGCTGTAAATACATTATAAATATTAGCTAGATTATGTTCATTAACTGTCTAGCAATGTATGTTTATGCTGAAATATAATTAAGTAATGGTTTGTATTATTATTTTTAATCTATGGCATATCATTATATGTCAAGTCAAGTCAAGTCAAGTCAGTTTTATTGTCACATCACCAAAGCACGTGTGCCTTGGAGAGTGAAATTCTTGGGAGCGTGCTCCAGACAATTGCAGTGACAGTTAACATAACCATATAACCTTAAGCAGGTAAAAACAGAAAAAAGTGCAATGTGCGCATACATATAGTTAGTACACACAGTGTACTATTGGACATACTTACAGGCAGTACTACATTACACATTATACTCTGAAAGTACATGCATACAGTTATGTAGTGAGTTGGCTTGCATAATTTATGTTCTGTGCCTCAGAACTTCCATTAAGGGAACAGAGGCTGTGTCCCAATTCAAAGGCTGCATCCTTCGAAGGACGCAGACTTCAAAGGCCACACCTTCAAAGGCAGTGAAGGTCGGACCGAGCGTTGTTAAATGCAACGGTCTAGCCTGCGGAGGACTGTTCTTGTCGCCTAGCAAATGTGATAGCTACCGTTGATGAGTGGCAGTTCTGGGGTAGGCACGGCTGTGAAGGATCCATCTGTTGTATCCTTCATTTCACGGGAAACAAAGGAGCATTTGGAGGCCGCATTTGAAGGAGATTTCGAATTGGGATACCCTTTGTTGCGCCGTGGTGACGCAAGCAGCCTTTGAATGTGCCCTTCGAAGGATGCAGCCTCTGAATTGGGACGCAATAGTGAGCATCAATGCTTCCTAGTTTCCACAGTGTTGTGGGACTTATTAGAGAGCGAACATTTCAGTGCACTGGAAGGATTTCCTTATTGAAACAGGCCTTATCAGTGCCCTGATTACTGAACTAGGGAGCTGATTGAGACGGTCAATAGGGAACAGAATCTGAACAGAACCAAACAAAAACGCAAAGAAGCTAAGCATAACTCTGACAGCTAACTGCATTGATCATTCAAGTTCACTAAGACCAGCAATATGCATTAAGAAAGTAAATAATGTCAATTTTCATTTCATGTTGACTGTTAGTAACCATATATTTGGTTTCATCAGTTTTTCCATTTTCTTTTCCTTTTAGCATCTGATTAATGTTATCTATATAGTCATTCGATTTGTTGGAAAAGCTCAAATAAATTAAGTCAGTGTGCTGGTAGAGTTAGGAAATCATTCCTAAATCCTCTTTGCATTGGTGATGTTGTTGGCAGCAGTGTAATCCTCTCTGACAGACCCTGGTGCTTTGGAGTCAAAGCTGCTGAGGCCACAAACCTCTGGATATTAACATACATACATATACGCCTGTCCAAGAAGAGAAACTTAGGCCTATACAGGATCTGCAAGCACATGGGTACTATACACAACCACAAACCTCATCCCACTGCTGACCTACACTTTCCCGTACAACATAGATTTAACACATTTATGGATTTAAGCAACTTGCATTGCATTCATGGTGGTCTACTACGCATTTGATCAGGTCATGCATTCCCATGGGAATCAAACCTGTTTGAGCTACAGGAATGCAATATGAGTATTGTATAGTGTTATGTTCTTATGGAGTCCTAAAGGGATGATGGGGAAAAAAATGAAATGGGAGGAAAATTTTTTATATCAATGCTTTTGTGTTCTCTCATAAAACTTTTGTTTTCCCCCAAGAAACGTTCCGTTCGCTCATAAAACTCTTGCATTCTCCTCCAGGAAGCTTTGTGTTTGCAAACCTTTCATGACTGAAATATTATGAGGTGGGAGGAACAACTATATTTCAATGCTTTCGTGAGCGAACGCAATGTTTCGGGTGGAACACAATCATGTTGTGAGAGTGTATCTGCGAGAGAAGTTCTACAAGAGAAGTTTTGCGAGCAAATGCAAAAGCAGTAAAATAGAATTTATCCTCCCATATTTTCCCATCCTCATGTTTCCTTAGGGGTTCTGTATATTCATTAACAATGTGAATAAATGAATACTTGGTTGTGAATTATTATTTTAAAGAAAGGAGACAAACACTTTAACACTATTACAGTAGGCTGTACTGTTCTCAGAGATCATTTTCACTACAATTCGTAACTGAGATACAAGATGGCGTCAGATGCATTTGTATGAAACAAGAGCAATTGAAAGTAGATGCAGTTTCTGTTAACAATACTCTGCGAATGTTAGGAATAGACCTTATTCAGAGCAGCACCATGTATGAAAGCGAGGCTGTGAGGGATAGACTGGCATCCGCTGTAAAAAGCTGTATAAAAATCCTAGATCACTTATCATTTTCCACAGCTCACACTCTAAAAAATAATTCAGTGGCTTAGTAAATATCACAGGTAACATTAACTTTATTAACTAAATAAAATCTCTAAATATCATTTACTTGATGTTTTGAGTTGAGCATACCAAAATAATTGATTAAAAATCCAACAGTTGATTTTGTCCAAAATTAACAGTTATATTTAAGTTTTTTTTTCACTAAAACAATTTAGTATTTGAATAACCAATTATTTATTTCAAAAATACTTCATATATTTGTGAAATTTCTATCAAAATATTTGAGAATGGAGAATTAAATCGATGTGTTTCACGAACCACAAATATTACTTAATTCAAATCAAGATTATTAATATTTAACACACACTGAAGAAATTGTAGGTTTACTCGATTAAAACAATGCACCCCTCCCCCACCGACTCGACGGTTGAGTGAGTGCGGGCTGTTTGAATTCTCTTCAGTCTCCAGAACAGTTCATTCTTCTCAGCGTCACAGAATTGATGCATTTCCTCTGTGAAATTCAGGTTTGTGTGTTTGATTTTACCAATAAAATCATAACTATGCTTAAAATCCTTTTATTTAATGCAAAACAACATACAGGGACGCAATGTGAGTCACCTAAACGAGTGTGGCGTCTGTCTCTGAAATGCCTGGTGCCTTGCTCAAAACACACAACTTTATTCTTAATTAAGGTAACGAATATAAATAATTTGGATGATAAAATGTTCTTAAAACTGTGCACTGTTTGTTTATGGGCAGGTTATGGAGTCAGGCGCAGCATCTTAGAGCTAACTTTATGAGTGAAACGCAGGACGGCGGTCTGAAGTTCTAAGTCCACCCGCAGAGTGCAAAAAAATGTTTTAGTGTAAAAATGTTTCACCAAAGAAATTGAGTAAATCATATTAAAAGTTTTTAGAGTGCATGTTTTATTTTTTGTTTTTGTCTACTGAAATTTCTTGAAAAGGTATTTTTCCAGTGTTTCATCAGCAGAACAATCCAAAAACACATTAAATAACAGTACAACCCAGTGAAGAGATTAAAAACAAAATAAACAAAGATGGCGAATGCAGTTGACCAATCTGAAGTTTTCCAGAAATCTTCAGTAGGAGAATGTGCAGGATGAATGCAAATGGTGGCATATCAAACTTTTGTGTATTTAATAACAAAATCTATTTGCGAGAAATATAATATAGCTCTAAACCATCTATCCAAGTATAAATTACCTCAACAATCGCCTTTTGTTATAAAAGTCATGTATACACACAAATCGATTCTAGTTTCACAGACATAAACTGAAATGTTCATCTATTGTTCTCTGAGATGCAGCCATCGAAAACAAAGAAAGCATCACATTTCTAAAAATGACATGCTACTTGAAGCATGTGCCAACCCAGCGGATGTCATAGCTCAGTGACTTTGGAGCCTGCTCACAACATCAACTGTAGCGTTTGAATGTTTTATCCTCATGCGTTGAGATTTCCTTTGTTTGCCAGCCAGCAGGGGTGTTACTGGAAGCATTGCTGAGGTGTTGCAGTTCTCTAAACCCTGTCTGGATTAGAAAGATAACATTCAAAATGTTCTATGCCTACTCACGCTGGTCATGAGGTTTTGAGTGTTTATACTGTATATGCTTGAGTGTGTGCAGAGCAATTTTAACCAACGATGTAAAACAGGTAAACGCTACACAATGTATACTAACAACGAAGGATCTGCTGCTGTGAGGTTTAGCTTGCAGACATTTTGCACTAAATTGCAGCCTAAAAAGAAATGTATGATTGTGGGCCATGCTATACATTATGTACGACTGTAATGAATGGATGTAAACTGTCTGTATTCGCCTTGGGTGATTAAATTTTGACTTTACATTTTTTTTAATAGGTTTCATTTCTATAAATTTGCCATTATTGGTCATTCTCAGAGAAATTTCTGTACAATTCCAACAGGGAACATTCTCAGAACTTTACTTAACTTTGTGGCGATGTTCTCTCAAAGTTAAGAATACATTTTCTTCCAGCAGTGTTAATAAAACATTCACTTATACATTCATGGAACATTTTTACCTGAAATATTTAGATGTATTATATTTAGTTGAATATTTAGTTGAACATGCAGAAATAACTTAATGAGAATGTTCTTAGAACATATTTTTTGTTAGCTGGGATTGCCCCCCAAACTGTCAAAACATAACAAAATCCAATGTTTTATTAAAGAGAGAGAGCCACATGTGCCTGTTTTTTCTCCACAGCATAAATTGCTTTTAGTTTATTGGGAGTATCATGATCATGGCCTCTTTTTCTAATTGGATTTACTTATTGTAGAGTTAACAAACGTTATAATGAGCATTGTAATGTTTGAAGTGGATGTCATAACAAATGTCAGTTTTAGTTTTTAAAATGAGCGGTTCATTCATAAATCCGTAAGATTTTACCTTCATGCTGTGTAAATAGAAGGGACGGGGCTATTTAAGGTCTGTAGGACAAGAAAGGTTGGGAAGTACTGTGCTCTAGTTGGTTCATAAAGATTTGCACTTCAGGGCCAAGAAACCCCAGGGATGGGTGCTGGAGATCAGCTGCTCAATCTGAGCATGTTGTGAACAGAACAGCTTTGCTGAACACCAGCATATGTTGTGTTTTGGATGCTGGTGTGCTCGCGTTCCTAACAAGATTCAGCAAGGCAACCAGCTTCACCAGAAGCATGGTCGATCTTCTTCACCAGCTAAGTTTTTCTGGTTAACATGGCAGTTCATGTCCTTCAGCTAAACCAGCACCAAACCAATACAAATCGGCTGGATCAGCATTATAATTCCTGATGCAGGTCTTTCAATGGGGAACTTTGGGTTTTATCATGTTTGGGTTCATAATTAATACCCACTTTATCATTTTGAGTCACTTTGACCCAGAAACACAGTTTGGGTTTTATGCACTAAAGTAAAATTTTTTGATTTTTAATTAATGATATTATTATTATGTTTGTACTCCAAACTACTTCTACTAATGTTGCCAGAGACGTTATTTTCACTGCAAGTGCATGAAACTCCAAATGTATTTCTAGGTCAAAGTGACTGAAAATAATGGAGTGCGCACACACACACACACACACACACACACGCGCGTCTGGTTTACTGTCTTTTTGGGCACTCTCCATAGACGTAATGGTTTTTATACTCTACAAACTGTATATTCTCTCCCCTTACACTAAATCTACCCCTAAACCTACCCATCACACAAATCTTTCTGCATTTAAAAAAAAAAAAAACTCATTCTGTATGATTTATAATCTTGCTTCCTCGTGTGGACCTCAAATTAGGTCCCCAATGAGTAAGTGTGCATTCTGGTTGAAGTCCCCAGTGAGATGAACACACACACACACACACACACACACACACACACACACACACACACACACACACACACACACACACTTTTCATGTTTCATGGGGACTTTCCATAGACATAATGAATTTTATACTGTACAAACTATATATTCTATCCCCTAAACCTACACATCACAGAAAACTTTTAGCATTTTTACATTTTCAAAAAACATAATTTTGTCTGATTTATAAGCTGTTTTCCTCATGGGGACCAAAAAAAATTACATTTTATCCTCATAACTTAGGGTTTACCTGGGCCGCACACACACATATGAAATGTGTTTTTACAAACTTTTTGTTTTTATATAATATTATGACTTTTTTGAATTATCACATTTATTAGTATTTCTGAGGTTGCAATTTTATATTTTTCTCTGTTGTGGCGTTAGTTGTATATGGTATAAGATATATAATCCTCTCTAAAAGGAGTCCCTACTCAGTAGTCTGTGGGAAACTCAATACTGTCAGAGTTAATGAATACACCTGGTGTCTTCACCCAGTGCTTCCACTATAACAAACCCAGCAGAGACAATGTCAATATTTCAGTACTGAAAAACATAATACCTCATTCTATTTACAACCCCATCTCTTTAATAACCAGTTCATCTCTGCATGGATCATCTCTGAAGTGTCAGTCACTGTCCTTCAGGTGGATTACAGTGAGAAAAGGTTTAATTGGTCTAAAAATACCAGGGTTGTGTCTGTTTGGCAGTGCTGAGGTTTGGTTAGGTCTTTCCTGCAAAGGCCTCATGTAGATCAACATAGTGTTGTTCAGAGTAAATTGGCTAAAGCCTCTACTCTATATCTAAACTTTAGATATTCCTGTAGCTCAAACTGTAGAGCATGGCATTAACAACTCCATGGTCATGGGTTTGATTCCCTGGTAATGAAATAAATACCTTGAAAGCAATGCAAGTCGCTTTTGATAAAAACCAAAAAGACATTTAAATAATATTCATAAAATACTTTTTATACAGAGATAACCATCCATAGGTTGACTTCCTGAAAGTATAAAGTATGTAGTGATGTCACAACAATTCTGTTTTGATAACTTTTGGCTCAACCAATGGTGTTGTTTTGGGGCAGGTTTGGCTGAACAATGAAAGCTGGGCAGAAAGGCTTTTTTTATTGCTTCAACATCAACAGAAAGGCAGTCATAACTGAAAGATTTACAAACAAAGACTGAGAATACAGCACAATTTTCTGCTAAAAAAATATTCTGTTAGCAAAGTATGCTAACCTACGGAGCATGTAAAGCCGTACTAACCTTATATTAGGGGGTCTTTGAATATCATGGTGCACTATGGGAGGCCTTTGTCAAACACATGAAGCATTTAGCATGTTTTTGTATAGTTTAGTTTTAATAAATGGACGTTTTCACTTGCCAGCATTTGTGTTCTAAAGTTAGAGGGGCCTATTTTAACAATCTGAGCACATGGTCTGAATCACATGGCACAGGTGGGGTGTGTCCGAATCCACTTTTACTAGTTTAACGATGGAAAAAACAGTTGGCATGCCAGGCACATGGTCCAAAAGGGTTGTACTTGGTCTCTTAATGAGTCATGGGTGTGTTTTGGGTGTAACATGCAACAAACCAACCAGAGTCTCATCTCCCATTCCCTTTAAAAGCCAGTTGCGCTTGCACCATGGCAGATTCGCTATTTACAGGAATTTGAGAGCGGAAAGACTGAACGCTTCTTCAGAGAGGAATCCTTTAATTTTTAATATTTAAAAATGTTTGTGTGCTGCTGCGCGTCCCTGTGTGTGCAATAAGCAGAGTGTACGCGTGCTGTGCTTCTGTCTATAGGCACATATTACTAACGCGCCCTTTAAATAAAACAAAAAAATACTGTGCTATTGACTTTAGACCAGGTTTTTGTTGGTCAATGCAGTCGATTTCAGTTACCTCAAAATAGGAATGCGCCTGAACACACATAATTTTCAGACCAGCATGCCCATGGGCGAACAGATGGGTGTGAGTGCATTTGCTATTTAAACAATGTGGCGTTGGACGTGAAAATGATAACTACGTTGGGCTGAAACTAGCAAAAAACACTTGTGTCACGCCTGGTGTTGCATTGCGCTGAGTGTATGATAGGGCCCACAGCGTTTTCATAGTACAATGAACTGTTTAATTTCAAAAGATCAAGGAAAGTTTTATTCCTCATGACCCAGTTAATATAAAAAAGGCATTTGTACACAATCTAATGAATGTTATGAATGTTAAATGTTTTAGTGCTCACCAGTCAGGGTGTCATTTTATGGCTAAAGCTTTTCTGTTATGGCTGTACTGTTCCCCATGTGGACTGTTTAATCTTGTTTAAACTACCCATTAAGTGCATATTGAGTTATTTGATATCCACTGCTCTAGAGGGTGGCTTTGGCAGTCTGATTTGTCTAAGATTGTTTACAACAGCATTTTATATGGTTTAGACCAATCGAATGGCTATACAAATACGCAAGGAGGATTTTTATGCCTAGCATAAACAGGGATGGGCTATCCTCTAAAATGGCCACCTGTGTAGACCCTTCAGATGATCCTCATTATCCCATCAGGAATCCAAGCCATATTCAGTCTTGCTCTCATAGACATGCAGGAAACATTGTATACTGAATATTCATGACAACCTGCCACTTACTGGATGTGTGTCCAACAACTGACAGTGAGAGCGAAAATGTTTCCCCAGCCTGGGAGGACCAGGGTGTGTCTGGTGGGTTCAGATATTCCTCTGGGTGTTGTTGCATCCAAAAATGTCTCTGGCACATTTGGCTTGTGGAGCGAAGCTTATTTTTGTTCAGACAAGGCTGCTTAATGGCTATTACCTGGATTAGACAGCAATCTGTGACAGGAGAGCTGAACGGAGGAGGGACATTTTAGCAAACACAAGCCTTTGAGCAGTCCAAAAATAAATAGAGCATCTGAGAACTCATTATCTCAATGAAGATAAAATGTAATCTAAATTCTTCAAAACTCAATCGTGCCATAAGCGGTTTAGATATTCAGTAGATGACATCATGACCGTGGCTTGATCTCAGTCTCTTTAACCTGATGGGTTCCTTGCCACTGTTCCCTTTGTCTTGCTTAGTTGGGTTTTAAAAGACACTTGAAAGTCAGTAATATTATCGATTTGACTGCAGTGACTTATTTGATGAGAACAAACTTGAACTGAATGTTGCTATTGTCTTCTGTAGAGCTGCTTCAAGCTGAATCTAATTAGTTTCATAATTGATGAACTCTGCAACATCGATACTGTTATTGAACTGAACTGAATCAACATTGCACTGACTCAAGCTGAATAATGACACTTATTTCATAAGTGATGAACTGTACACAGTTATTGAACTCAAATGAACCATCACTGAACTGACCTGAGCTAAACAATGGCACTATTGTCTTTTTAGAGCTGCTTTACAGCAGAATTAGAATTTGCCTCATATTTGAGTTTGTGTCATTGATTCTGTTATTTGCCTGTTTATTACTGTGAAGCTGCTTTGAAACAACATGTATTGTATAAAAGGCTAAATAAATAAAGGTGACTTGACTTGATGGCAAATGAGAAGCTTTTAAGCTTGCATGATTTTTCTATCCGTCCCATGTGTGCGCGTGCAGGGGTGAGTTGAGGGGTTACCCAAGTATAGATTAGTGCTATGTGACCATGCAGTCCTCCTGCCAGGCAGGGGTGTGCGGACCATACCCGTCTGCCATACGTACATGCTGATGGTGTAATAATGATCAGTAAAACGGGTACCATCTGCCTGCGGGCGTGTGCCACACAGGCCATTACACCAGATGGCATCAACTGCGCCAGCTGATGTGGTAGTGTTAATAAACTTCTGTTTATTAACAGTCCTCTTCCTCTCTTGGTCGCTGTCCTCTCCTCATTGTTGCTCCATCTTGTTCCTTCTCACACACTGTCATCCATGGCCCACCTTCTGCTTTTTTACGCTCTTTCTCTCTCTCTTCGACTTTCCACCCTTCTTCCTCTATGATGAGCAAAGCATCTGGGAGATGACACCTCGTTAGCTCTTCTCTCCAGTTCGTTGTGACTCCAGTAAACGGCACAGTGACAGAAACTTGTGGTGTGTTGAGTGCAAACCCCTCATCAGCTTTAATTAAAGAGCTTATGGATTCTGCCCCTCAGCCAGTCTAACCTGACGCCTCTCGTTTCTCTGGTGTGTAGGTGTAGGTGTGTGCTCCGACCCTTTGTGAGGCCTCCTCAAGGCATTATGAGCAAATATATTACTAAGCTAAATTCAAGCTGCAAATATTTACATTTATGCACTGTGCAAATGTTTTTATTACATTAGAAAGACCTAATCAATTTGTCAGATTCAGCAATATTCATAGTTTACAATACCAAGAATAGAAAGCTACACTAGGAAACAAGAGCAGAGGTGAAATGCAAAGAATTGTTTATATAATATAATATAATTAGGGCTGTCAAACGATTAATCATGATTAATCGCTTCCAAAATAAAATTTGTGTTTACATTGTGTGTACTGTGTATAAGTATTATGTGTATTATACATATATTTATATATGTATATATTTACAAAATATTTGCATGTATATACTGTATATATATTTATATAATTCATATTATATATAAATATAACATATTATTCATATATATATATATATATATATATATATATATATATATATATATATATATATATATATATATATATATATATATATATATATATATGCACGTGTGTGTATTTATATATACATTAATTATACACAGCACAAACACAAACTTTTATTTTGGATGCGATTAATTGTAGCTGACAGCACTAAATATATAATAATATTATAAAAACTATTTTTATATGATAAAAATATAATATAATATAATATAATATAATATAATATAATATAATATAATATAATATAATATATAATATAATATAATATGGCTGGTAGATTGCGACAAGTGACTGTCTTTATGAGTGAATATTTGATTGATTAATTCATCCAACTCTTCGAAAACACTGATTAATTCAGGAATTAAACTAGTAAACTATCCACTTTCTATCTTACTAATTTTACAATATATTTCTGTGTCAGAAGTGGTAAGAGTAGTACGCTGTTCCAAATGTTCCACGTTTTAAGAGTGAGTCACTGAATCATTCGCACGTCCGATTGATTCAGAAGCAAAAGAAAGATCGGAAAATGCGCAGCAGTCGGTTCTGCTTTGGATTTGTTTGGAACTGTCTTCGTTAGCGGGCGTAAATAGAGAAGCTACCGATAATATTGTGTTAAAAATGTAAGTTGCTCAGTATTAACTTCTTTTTTAATTTAACTGTCATATAAAATTAACGTCAAGCACGCAATTGCTTTTGGCCTGAATATAACCGCGCAGTGATTCGCCATGGATTAGGACAAATAACAACTAATTCTCCTCAATGAATGAGAGAGTAAAAAGTCATAAAAGAGAAAGAGATCAGATATTCCTTTATTTAGGCCTACTGTAAATTCTGTAAACATTATACAGTCATTTTTAATGTGGGCCAATATGAGATTACAGTTAGGCCAATATGGATATTTGAAATGTTTTTAATCAATATGCAAACAGCCAGACTGTTTTTTTATTTTATTTTTTAAAGCACCTCAAAACATTAATATAAGTAATATAATATAATTTTGAATAAACACCAAAAGAAAGATTTTGAAGAGCCCTGATATATCTGTTTATACTGATAATTTTATTGGTCAGTTAATATATCAGCAAAACAGGTAAGTGTACAGTACTTTTCCAAAGACATCAAGGATGCATTAAATTGATCAAAAGTAACAGTAAAAACATGTTGTTACAACAAATTCACATTTGAATGAAATACTGTTCATTTAAACTTTGATTATCAAAGAATCCTGAAAAAACATGTATCATGGTTTCTATTTTATATAAGATAGTAAGCAGCGCAACTGTTTTCAACATTGATAATGCTAAGAAATGTTTCTTGAGCAAGTCATCATATTAGAATGATTTCTGAAGGATCATGTGACACTGAAGACTGGAGTAATGAAGCTGAAAATTCAGCTTTGCCATCACAGGAATAAATACCTTTTAAAATATATTAAAATAGAAAACAGTTATTTTAAATTGGAATACTATTTTTTTTTTTTTTTTTTTTTTTTTAAGTGTATCTTTGATAAATAAATGCAGCATTGATAAGCATAAGAAATATTACAAAATCTGCCCCCACACGTTTGAATGGTAATTTAATACTTACACATCTATTTTTAGTGGTAATTCAAGGTGTCAATCACATGTGTGAATGCATAATTAGATAGCATCATGTAATTTCACAAAAGATGAAATATTTTGCTGTTTGCCCATCACCTATTTAGTATGGCACTGGATGTGGTTTTGTGAAATATTGATTTGTCACCCACCAGCCATGCTCTGCATGCAACAGATCTCCCTGTAACATCCAAACAGATATTATTTTGTCATGCACTAGAGCCAGGTTGACTCTCACAATGATTTCTTTTTGACTTCATGCATTGGTCAGATATTGAACACTGTCTCAGAGTTGCAAAAGACACAATACCTGGCTGACTGTAGAGTGCCATTTAACCTTAATTCAAATTCAGAAATCATCCACGCATGCCGAAAATGCCCATATCTTAGATGTTTTAAAGTACTTTCTTACATTGCTAGTGATGTTTGTTTCTCTTTGTTGAAAGTTCATTGATTTGTTTGCATGCATTAAATGAGAAAGCAGTAAATGCACAAGCTGCCACATAAATGAACTGTAGCTTTTGCAACCTGAGACCTAGTTTGAGCATGATTGCATTTGTGTATCCGCTTCTATACAATCATCTGCATATAAATTCTGTTCGAACCTGTTCAGATAGAGCGATATTTAGCTTTCATGTGCACAGAGTCAGCCCCTCATTTTCTAATTGCGGCTCGTCGTAGCCATCTGCCACACACTCGTCTGCGTCTCATCCCTCCTTTCTGTTCATTAGCACAATTATTCTCCCTCCGTTTGTGAGCACAACTCCTTCTGGTCATCCAACAGTCATATAACATTCCTGGCACCCACTAATGGATCTTTGTGTGCTGCGAATAAATGTGTGAAGGCTGTTTCTGGATTAGGCCTCAATGTGTTTTGTTCTTCACTCTTGAGTTTCATTATTACCAAGTGTTAAATTCGGCTCATTAGCTAAACAGCTCTATTGGCCAAAGTCCTCATGTCGATGAGGTGTTTTCATGGGATTTGGGAAGCAAATCACAGAAGCATTTTTGAGACATTTTGTAAACTGAGCATCATTGATTTTATTATGTGTGTGAGAAGTGATTGAAGGGTTGTTTAACATTCTCCATTCTTCACTCTGAATGCATGAATGCACCTTGTGCCTTTGAGGAATAGTCTTGTGTGCTTTGTGCTAGTATGTACGACGAGTGAGGAAAGTAAATGTTTATATTCAGGAGTAAATAAACATGTAAAAAAACAAACAGATATAGATCTGCACGATGTGCCTGAATTGATTTATACACCCAGATAAACAAGCCAGCAGGTGAATAAGAGGCGCGTAAATAACTAAAACAGCAAATTGCCGATTTGATTGCAAGTTGGCCCAGTCAGATTGGATGTATACTAAATCACTGTATTTACATAATTCAATCTCACTTTACAGAGCTCTGCTAATCAGCATGCATCACGCTGGAACTGCCACGGGACAGAAGGTGAATGGGCCGGTCTTCATTGAAATTCATTGGTGTGTGTACTGAGCATGCTCAGTCGGACTCCTCCCCACACGCCTCATCACACCGCAAGGTTTTAGCCAGACTGATGAGCAACGTTCGTCACCACAACGACCAAAACAACGTCTCGCTCTGTGAGTCATGCCTTGCGGGCCATCCCACGGGACGCAATTATATGCAAATGAGGGTAATTAAGTCCTCGCGCACCGTGAGACGAGATCAAAATTAATATTTGCACTCTTCTTAATAAATCTGTCGATCTCCCTATCCCCTCTCTCTCTTTCTTTCTGCAGGTGGGACGCTTTCTCTGGGGTAATCTACTGGCAAGTGAGATGTTTGCATGAATCACACTTCACTAACACTCCCCACTAGCAGCAGAATCATGGGAAGTGTGTCATTATTGTTATTATTTCTTGTTTATAATTCGCATTATCATTATTTCAGTGATTGGCACACGGCTCAGGGGTCTTGTTTGTTGATCAGTTTACTTTTTTGCAGAATTAGACCTAAAAGCCTAACAGAATGTTTTATTCAGCATGTTGGATATCTTATCACAGAGGGGGAAAAACTATGAAGTGGAACTGGAGGGGTTAGTGTTTGCAGGCTCACAGATAAAACTATCATGAACGGATATAATAATTATTATTATTAATAGACTGAGACAGGGGTTTAAATTTTGAAAAGGAAGCAATATTTTTGTACTATCCAGCCATGGCTACAATACAATGCTACAATAAGCGACAGGATGTTTTGTTGGTTGTTTAGTTTTACTTTTACAGCGTAAAGCTGGACAGTCCCATCTACTGTAAAATCTCATCGGTCTAATAAGTTTAAGTGTGTTTGACTCATCAGAGATTTTTTTTCATGTTTTTTTTGCTCTAATGAAATACAACGAAGAGTGTAAGATGCACATTAGTGTGTAAATGATGCTTTGTCTAAGTCTTTTATCATTCTTGCATTGCCCCAGACCAGAGGTTCCCAAACTTTACATTACATCATTACGTCATTACATCAGAAAGTACAGTGGCATTCTTGTTTGTTGATTGTGTTAAAGGGTTAGTTCAAGTCAAGTCAAGTCAAGTCACCTTCATTTATTTAGCGCTTTTTACAATACAGATCATTTCAAAGCAGCTTCACAGTGATAATGGGAAATGAATGGAAGAGAGATTGTTTTACTTGTGTACAGCAGCTCTAGAAAAAGGTTATTATCCAGTAAGTTTTTGATTGATTAATTTCCGTTGTAAAAAATCATCAGTTATTTTCTTTGGGGCCACTTACACGACACCATTTTCAACTAAAATGTAACTTAATTTATGTGATAAACTTTTAATGCGTTCTGGCCGTTTCTTTGCATGGCAAAAGTGTTTGGTGGCATGAGAATGCAAACTTTGAAATAGGTTTTGAAATAGTTTTGAAACGATACCGTTATCATCTTTGTGTAAACTTCAAAAAACGTGAATCTGTGAGAATAGTGACGACATGCACATAAGTATCACGTGTTTGGTCTATAGGCAGGTGCGTTTGAATACATATGTGCGCAGATGTGTAGTTTTTCTTTAAAAAAAAATAATACAGCGTTTTTTCATTTCCATGGACCGCGGCAACGCGACTCCGCCAAGTGGCGCGTTAGAGGAAATTACTCAGAGCAGCAACAATCACGTGATCTCTGTCTCAGAGGATGAAGTTCGGAGGGCACTCAAGCGTGTGGACGTCAGGAAAGCTGCTGGGCCGGATGGTATTTCAGGTCGTGTTCTGCGATCCTGTGCTGATCAGCTTGCCGGGTTGTTTACATCTATCTTTAATGAGTCCCTCGCTACATCTGTGGTCCCCACCTCCTTCAAAAAATCCACCATCATCCCTGTCCCTAAGAACAGTAAACCCTCTTGCCTAAATGACTATCGTCCAGTGGCTCTCACGTCTATAGTCATGAAGGTCTTTGAGAGACTCATTAAAAACACTATTTGCGCCTTCATTCCTGACACTTTGGACCCTCTTCAGTTTGCCTATCGTCCCAATAGATCGACTGAAGATGCCATCTCTCATGTCCTCCACTCCTCCCTCACTCACATCGACAGCAAAAGTGGGAACTACGTAAGGCTGCTATTTATTGACTATAGCTCAGCCTTTAACACCATAGTTCCCATCAAGCTAACCTCCAAACTCCTGGATCTCGGCCTGAATTCTTCTCTCTGCCACTGGATTGAGGACTTCCTCACTGGCAGGCCTCAGGTGGTGAGAATAGGCCAGTCCACCTCCACCTCCATCTCCCTGAGTGTGGGAGCTCCACAGGGCTGTGTCCTGAGTCCCCTGCTCTACTCGCTCTACACGCATGACTGTTTGTCCACACACAGCTCCACCTCTATCATCAAATTTGCTGATGATACTGTTGTCCTGGGCCTCATTTCCAACAACAATGAGACGGCATACTTGGACGAGGTGGAGCATCTAACATCATGGTGCCAGGACAACTGTCTCTCTCTGAATGTTGGCAAGACCAAAGAAATGATTGTGGACTTCAGGAAGAGACAGCAACGGACATTCTCCCCTCATGATCAGCGGGTCACCAGTAGAGAGAGTGAGCACCTGTGTCTGACCTGGACTGCTCACATTCAGACACAGGTGAAAAAAGCCAGGCAAAGACTGTACCACCTGCGCCAGCTGAGGAAATTCAGGGTTTCACCAGCTATCCTGAAAACTTTCTATTTAGGGGCGATAGAAACTGTATTAACTCAGTGCATCACAGCGTGGTATGGGAACAGCACCAGTCATGACTGCAAAGCCCTGCAAAGAGTCGTGCGCTTATTATCAGGGTCAGCTCTCCCGTCTCTGCAGGACGTCTACACCAAACGCTGCAAAGGTAGAGCTACTAAGATCATCAAGGACTCTAATCACCCTGCAAACCCTCATTTCACGCTGCTGCCATCTGGTAAGCGCTTCCGAAGTCTGATGGCCAAAACTGAGAGACTCAGGAGGAGCTTCTTCCCCCAGGCCATCAGACTCCTGAACTCAGTCACTTAACATCACGTGACTTCACTTCAGGATAAACATCGATACACTGACATTGCACTGCACTTTCTGTTCTCGTTGTTACTGTGTAACAACCTGTTATAAACCTGTTTGCACATTATACTCTTTATACATTTGTTAACCACATATTTATAAGTCTACAGTTTACTCACTGCACAGTCTACTTCAATTAGATTAGACTATTTTATTCCACTTCTTATTCTTATTTTTACTTTTTTTTTTCTTCTACTTGACTTGATTATTTATAATTCTACAGATATATATATATATATATACATATAGTACTTTTTTATTCTATTTCTATTATAATTTCCTCCTTGTGTTTTTAATTGTGAATTTGCACTGTCCATGGAGCGGACCTGTTTACATTTCACTGCCGGTTGTATATTCTGTATATAACTGTGTATGTGACAAATAAAACTCTTGAATCTTGATCCATGTGAACAGGAATAATTTTGATAATGTTTTTATCTGTACAAAGGGAAAGGGAAGTGAAGGAGGCCTTCACAGGGGAGTCTAGGTGACACAGTCTCTGCTGATGCTTCATTGTGGTCGTGTCTAGGCACAGGTCCACCATCTGATCTGGATACGGCCTGGATCCGGCAGACTACTGTAGAACTCGGTATAAACAGAGAGACTAATATTAGCATAGATACCATTCTTCTTATGATGTAAACGAGTACATCGGGTCAAGGCCATAACCATGTCTTGAACATTGGGGGGACAAATTTTATTTTATTTTTATAAAGCATAAAGAAACAGAACAGTGAACGAAATTCTAGGTCTAATTCTAGTCGGGAAATAATAATTTTGGGACTATTGACAAATAATATTTGCATTAATTTTCTTCAATTATATTGATAATCTCGAGATTCTTCACGTTGGTGAATGAATACATAGATCCGCTATCTTCATTAGGATCTTCACAAAGATGTTCATCAATGATTGTACATTAAGAGCAGGGCATGTTTGTGTGCATTTTGTTTTGTGATTTCACCAGAAAGAATTGAGTCTCCGCAATGGCATTAAGCTATAGAGATTGACTTTAATTTGATTGGCCATCTCAATCATTTTGACATTGACGAGTGCTGACCGCTGAGGCAGACCAGACTGAAAATGTAACTTTTAAACCTTTTTGTAATCCTAACATACAGAGCGCTACGTAATGAAGTGCAGCAGAGCAGTGCAAGAATTTCAAATATTGGGGGGACAATTTGGCCATTTCTAAATATTGGAGAGGACTTGTCCCCCTCAATGTCTATGGTGCTTATGGCCCTACATCGGGTGTTAATGGAAAGTGTTCCTGGTTCTGGCTGACCTAGTTAATGCAGCCTAACAATCATTTAACTGATCTGAATAATAGACATTGATGATCCGTGTATGCCATAGTATAGAGATGTGTTTTTAGTCTAGACTTAAAGTGACAGTGTGTCTGCTTCCCAAACAATGCTAGGAAGACTCTGTTCCAGAGTTTAGGTGCTAAATAGGATCTACCGCTAGCAGTTCATTTTGATATTCTAGGTCTTAACAACTGATCAATTATCAAAAAATCAACTTTTGCAATCGCAAACAAAGTTTTTCACCCAAAAATGAAAATTCTGTCATTATTTACTGACCCTTATGTTGTTCCAAACCTGTATGAGTTTCTTTCTTCTGTTGAACTAAAAATAAGATATTTTGAAGAATTTTGTCAAACATCAAACAGTCAACGGTAGCCAAAATAGGAAAAAAATACTATAGAAGTCAGTGGTTACCGTCTGGTTACCAAAATTATTCAAAAAAATTTATTTTGTGCTACAAGAAGAAAGAAACTTGTATAGGTTTGGAACAATATAAGGGTGAGTAAATGATGACAGAATTTTCATTTTTAGATTAATTATCACTTTAAGGCCAGTTCACACCAAGAAAGATAATTATAACAAGAACTATATTCAAGAGATTCAAGATTCAAGATTCAAGAGTTTTATTTGTCACATACACAGTTATATACAGAATATACAACCGGCAGTGAAATGTAAACAGGTCCGCTCCATGGACAGTGCAAATTCACAGTTAAAAACACAAGGAGGAAATTATAATAGAAATAGAATAAAAAAGTACTATACATATATCTGTAGAATTATAAATAATCAAGTCAAGTAGAAAAAAATAAAAAATAAAAATAAATAAAGAAGTGGAATAAAATAAGTGAAATAAACTGTGCAGTGAGTAAACTGTAGACTAAATATGTGGTTAACAGAAATGTACAAAGAAGTATAATGTGCAAACAGGTTTATAACAGGTTGTTACACAGTAACAACGAAAACAGAAAGTGCAGTGCAATGTCAGTATGTCGATGTTTATCCTGAAGTGAAGTCACGTGATGTTAAGTGACTGAGTTCAGGAGTCTTCGGAAGCGCTTACCAGATGGCAGCAGTGTGAAATGAGGGTTTGCAGGGTGATTAGAGTCCTTGATGATCTTAGTAGCTCTACCTTTGCAGCGTTTGGTGTAGACGTCCTGCAGAGACGGGAGAGCTGACCCTGATAATAAGCGCACGACTCTTTGCAGGGCTTTGCAGTCATGACTGGTGCTGTTCCCATACCACGCTGTGATGCACTGAGTTAATACAGTTTCTATCGCCCCTAAATAGAAAGTTTTCAGGATAGCTGGTGAAACCCTAAATTTCCTCAGCTGGCGCAGGTGGTACAGTCTTTGCCTGGCTTTTTTCACCTGTGTCTGAATGTGTGCAGTCCAGGTCAGGTCTTCGGAGATGTTTACACCCAGGTACTTGAAGCTGCTCACTCTCTCTACTGGTGACCCGCTGATCATGAGGGGGGAGTATGTCCGTTGCTGTCTCTTCCTGAAGTCCACAATCATTTCTTTGGTCTTGCCAACATTCAGAGAGAGACAGTTGTCATGGCACCATGATGTTAGTTGCTCCACCTCGTCCAAATATGCCGTCTCGTTGTTGGAAATGAGGCCCAGGACAACAGTATCATATATAATATAGATATATTAGCGTCTACACCATCGGCCGATTCCTGGCCTTTACAGTTGCGCTTTGTGTCTTTGTTACAATGATGTCCTGTATTTGGAATTCCCTATTCAACTTATGCAGAAAGTGTAACATCTCTCGCAGTTCAAAACGTTTACGCTGTGTTCTAGTGATACGTCGCACCAGTTACCCTTTTTCGTAAGTTCAGTGGCCTCTCTGTTGGCTACAGAAAATGGTAAACTGCCAGACTAGGTGTTCTCATTCGGTGTCCCATAAATAACCCACGTTACAGCGTGATGGAAGCTGGTGCCATTTTTAGAGGCAATATTTCCTCACTTTACATTTCCCATTGTTGGGGCATCCTCTTAATCTTACATCCTTCACTTTAACCTTTGATCTTTTGCCTCTGCACTCTACATTAATCCTCTAGCCGGTGATTTATCCATCAAATAAGATTCAATACATCAGGGCCAGACAAGGACTCTCAAAATTTCGGAATGCTTACAAACGACTTACGATCCACTCCAAATTCTAGTTAGCTTGAAAAATCCTCTTTGAATCACAGATAGTACACACATGCCAGTTTAATGGTCATGTCCTGCCTCTTATCTTCACTCTCTGTTTTATCATTATGGATCTCAGAGGAGACGGTAACAGATTGGTGCTGAATATGTGCAGTGAAAGGATTTGGCCGCATTTTCCAGATACTTTCAGATGCGTGTTCCCTCGTGAGACGCTGGAGTACTTTCCTCCTTTGAATGTGAGATCCAGTTCAAAGAAACGTTCGCACCTCCGGTTGTGTGCAGATTGATGACTCGTGACACCCGTATTTCATTCAAAGAGGCTAGTAAACAAACGATGCTGGACAGATGCAATATGGAAATGTGCTCTCAATGTCTAAAAGACTAGGAAGTTATGACTGCACACGCTTTGTGGCTCCGTTCCGGGTAATATACTCCCAACACATTCAGTCATTATAAATGGACCACGGTCAGGGCCAAATTGACATCAAATGAGGGCTTTGAATTAGCCCTTCTCGTCGGCATTGATTTATGCTCAGTGGTAAATTGCATCTCCTGAGGAGACGCGCGTTTAAACAACAGCTTTTCAAGAGCGTAATTGATCTGGTTGTAAGAGATCCTGAAAGGGCTGGAGGCCCTCAGTCAGGAAAACATTCATTTCTGTGCAAATTGAAGAGAAAGAAAAGCTTTCATTTCAAAGACCGATTGCACTTCTTCTATTTCAAAGGCCGAGACGTTTTACTTGCTTGATGAACCACGGCTAATTTACATATCACAATCTTAGGGGTGTGTTTTGTAAAATTCATTTTTATTCTTCCGTTATGTGACACAGGAGAGCCAAAAGTAACATGCGCCGCACTGCAAACACAATTGGTTTGATGGCCTACATGATGGCGTTCATTTGCATCAGTTAATTCTTTAATTGTCTGTGCCTTTCTTTCTTAATTGGAATATAGACTGTGTAATTGGGATGCTGGTGTCGTTTGAGTTTACGATGGCTTGTTTCACTAACTAATGAATGGTATTTCATGAGAGCCTTGTGGTGTGTAACACAATGTTGCTGGTCTGTCCGCCCCAGCGTTGTGCCTGCTAGCATGCCCTCTGAGCCCTGCAATTCACCCACCGTTAATGAGATTCCAATGTATGCGCTACGGTTCAACAAGCACGAGGCTGCCTTTCTGCACCAGGGCTCATGTTTGGTGCGTCAAGGGTGTGTGTGTGTCTCTGTGACAGTAGTGTTTGCGTGTGTTTATTCTAATGAGGATCATTGCAGTTTCTGCTGATTGCTGTCCTCTCTAAAGCCAGGTGAACTTCCTCGAGCGATGGCCACATCCTGCCTTCATTATTTTAGGAAATCGTTGTAGTCATCACAAACAGCTCTTTATAAAAGCACTTTTTTTGTTAACTTAATCATTACTTAGTCTCCCAAGATGATAAATGGAGTCCCAAAACTGGTTAAAACATTTATTTGTTGTATGGAGTATGAAGAAATTGGGATTTTTAGCATCATTTACACACAGAGGAAGAGCTCCCTAATTTGTATATGTTCACAAGTTCACAACTGTTAACGCTGAATTTCTATCACATCAACAGTTTTTTGGGGGAAAAATTGCATATTGAATACCGCCTTCCCTATTCAACTTATGCAGAAAGTGTAACATCTCTCGCAGTTCAAAACGTTTACGCTGCGTTCTAGTGATACGTCGCACCAGTTACCCTTTTTCGTAAGTTCAGTGGCCTCTCTGTTGGCTACAAAAAATGGTAAACTGCCAGACTAGGTGTTCTCATTCGGTGTCCCATAAATAACCCACGTTACAGCGTGATGGAAGCTGGTGCCATTTTTAGAGGCAATATTTCCTCACTTTACATTTCCCATTGTTGGGGCATCCTCTTAATCTTACATCCTTCACTTTAACCTGCACTCTACATTAATCCTCTAGCCGGTGATTTATCCATCAAATAAGATTCAATACATCAGTTGTTAAATACGGAAGGTGGTCTGGCGGAAGCTTAGATATTTTGTTTTGAATATTGCACATCGATTCTCTTCAAAGGCCTTTATTAACCCCCCGGAGCCGTGTGGAGTATGTTTATGATGGATGGATGTGCTTTTTTGAGTTTCAAACACAATGGACCCCATCACTGCTATTATAAAGCGTGGAAGCATCAGGATATTTATTAATATAACTCTGATTGTGTTCATCAGAAAGAAGAAAGTCATATACACCTAGAATGGCTTGAGGGTGAGAAAATCATGGGGGAAAATTTTGCATCCATAAATGCCAATTTTGCGATATTTCTCCAAATTATACTCATGTTGCAAATTTTGCCTAAACAAAATGCTTTTTTATGACTAATGGAAAAAAATCATTGTGAATATCAATACTTGGGTCTCTGAGGCATGTCTGTGTGTGTGTGTGTGTGATAGAGGAACAGAGGGTAAGAAGGTGAGACAGAGAGATACAAGAGAGGCAATCGTATTGGTTCTAAATACACAATGTAGTCCATCCAAAAATCTGGGCCAAAAAACATCGATCCCAAAAGCTGTGCCTGGCGATTAGTTTTGGGAAGAAACAGAATGCATCGGATTCACTTGCTGCATTCATCATTCACGCACTCAATAGCTGGAAATATTCTGCCTCCCGTAGAAAAAAATAAAAATCATGGTTGCAAATACAGCCCCTGTAATCATCAAAAAGGAAGTTAAGGACTTGACAGCCTTAGATTTAAATGAATTACTTTTGCATTTAATCAAAAGGAGGTACAATGTATACAAATGCAATTGTCTTGGTTCATATATCAGATGAGCTCATCTTTGATTTCCCTCAAGATAACATATTTCAACTAACGTTTTGTTATATATATATTAATTTCTTGACAGTAGATTCACAAATCAAGACATCAAATACATGGTTTAAAAGAGGAAAAATAGGAAGGTGTGAGACATTTCAAATCTTGCACTGCTTGTGCTACTTAGACCACACACAGAGAAAAAAGTATTCAGTTAGTGTTCACTAGGGGTCCCCATTGCTCCTCTATTTCATCACAGAGACACATTTGCTCATGCGGAGGTTCCCACTAAATATGCATTTTCTCATACTTCCAATAAATCCCGAAGTACTTTATTTTTGCAGGCCTGTAGCCAAGGTCTTAGGTTTGATTTCAAAGTAAAGCATACACTGAGACAATATGTGGCATAATAAAATTAATCTGTTTTACTTTGTTTTGAGAGAACTGAGAGACCATCTTAAACTAAACAGCTAGGTTCAGCAAACCAATTTTGGTTGGTTTATGTTGTTTTTGTTTCAGCAGGTCAAATGTAAGTTTATTTTAAGCCTGACAGCATGTTAATATGACTAACGTCTATATGACTAAGATAACTAAAGTCATCTAAATCCAAACTATAGTCTTGGAAGACTGTATGTAAAGACTGTATGTAAAGGCTATATATATATATATATATATATATATATATATATATATATATATATATATATATATATATATATATATATTATCTTTCTTTTTAATAAACAAAACAGTGCGTAAAATTTGCGTTCTGTAAAAGAAAATGTGTTTTAGCTCATCGTATATCTGCCTCGTTGGTTGCAGGGATGAGGGGTTTTCCTTTCTTGTGATTGGCTGTCTTTTTAGTGCACCTGTTCTGTCGGAAAACCCTATTGGCTAGCTAAGATGTCACTCATTTTCGCCTCTTCTTCATGCGCTTCCCGCTCTTAGCGCTGGAGTACCAGCTTGACTGTTGGCCTTTCTGTCTCAGGAGAACTACGCTAGTAAGTTCATTTAGGCAAAGCGAAGATAAAAATCAGACATGTTAACGCAAAAGCAGCGTCACAGGAGCGATGGGAACATTTCTGAGAGAGTCAGCGGTGACAGCCGGTGGTTTTGGGCTCCCGTGCGCCAAGAGACGGATTCATAGGACGCGCGTCTACCCACCGCTCTCGCGCGGAGAACACCACCAACTTCTGCGGCGCGCGACTTCATAACGCCACCGGTCCGGACCTCTATACTTGTGTTTTAAACTTTATGTATTGAAGGAATAATAACACCAGAGGAACAATGACATTGACTTTCCCGGGCTTATATTAACGCTTTACCACTTTAGTAAAGGGTTTGATTCTGGTTTCTAACGGAATTTTGGTGATAGTTAAAGGACACGGATTTTTTGAGGACGGCAAAAAATCGGCACCAACGCGAATCTGCTGCCGAACCAGTTACATTATCACATGACTTTCCGCAGGATTACATTATTTATTCCACAACTTCTCAAACTAGACTATTCATAATGTCGTTTTTGAACAATATACTACAACTCCGAAAGCCAAAGATGATCGCTCTACGGATGGCGTTACTGCACGCGCTCCTCGCCTCGTCTCTCCACGGAGGTAATGAAACATTTACGCACATCCAAAACTTGTTGCGAGATGGCACATTTTACATTTGAAATGTAAAAATTAAAATGACAAGACTCCTTAATGTATTCAAACTGTTATTAAGAGCAATGCCATGTCTAAGTGCGCGTTCATGTCTTTAGCAACAACAAAAAAAGTTGGTGCAGACTGCTCCCTATTCCACTTGACCCATTTTAACATCTTATTTTACACTTGAAATATTTATAGATGAATACACGCACGCTTCTGTGGTAAGTGCGTTTGGTCGCTGGGAGAGACTGTGGCGCGCGGCGACAGCAGCGGTGTGGTTTTGTTGTGCCAAGCGTATAAATAATAGAAATCTTGGTTTCTCACCTTGTTGTTTTGCGGTCTTATCGTGAATTATGCATGCATGTAGTTTGCTAGCAAGACAGAGATGTAGAAATAGGACGACTGAAGCGTCCTGGACCGTGTTTTCTAACCAAGTATCGCGTGGAAACGACAGTTTTATGCCAGTGACACGAGCTCATTTATTCTCGGACATTTAGGAAGAGTGCGTCACGTGCAATGTTTGGCTATTACTTTATTTTTACATTAGAGTGTTATGCATAAATTAAAGGTCTTTAAGCTTACTTCTACTTTCTTCTCACAGGAGTATTTTCTCTTTGTCATTAATTTATAATAGCTTGTTAAACGGACTGGTTTGGTTACAGTAAACAAGATGCATTTCATTTCAGGGTGCCCTTTTTAAATAGTTTTTGGGGGGGCATTACTGTTTACATATTACATATTTGAGTGAATAAAAACAACGATATTTGCTATGCTAAAGGTGGGCCACCCTATTTTCACTCTCCACAGAAGCAAGAGACAGTGATGAAATGAGCAGACTTGTGTCCCGGCAGCGTGCTGTTTTTATTCATCGTCTCCAGCTGAGGACCCACAGTGGCCTTCACATCTATTTTTACTTATACTATCCCAGCAAGTCTGAAACTGGACATGTCATACAAACAAACAATTAGGCTGTGGGGGTGAGATCGAGAGAGACAGAAAGTGTGGGGGATTGCAAATTTAGAAAGTATGTGTTGGAAGATCTTCCAACGTGAGGGATGACAAGTTTGTCCAAGTGTGTGAGGGCTTGGATGGAATCAGAGATGTTGACTCTTGAGACAGCACTTGCTGATCAAGCACTGAAACTGTCATCATCATCATTACGGTTTTCTTTTTTTCCCCAGCCTCCGCAGCAAACGTGGCCTCACACTGCTGTGTGTAATGGACTGCGTGCAAAGAGTACATCACTTGCAAGTTGAGACGGCATGTGGTTTTGAATGCATGGAATTGTATCCGGTGAACTGTGCAATTTCCACAGGAATATTTGCAGATTTGTGTTTGTAGAAAACTGCGTGGATTTTGTAAGCTAGTGGCCAGTTGTTTGATATTTATGCTTTTTCTTTTAGACTACAGAATTGCTGACATATAGTAGGATGGACAGTTTGAATTGTGCAGCATATGAGAAATGGAAGCAAGAGGCGGAAAACAACTTATAATGTGCATGTGTCTGTGTGATGGTGGGAGCTGAGCCAGTGTTTGATGACTGAGGAGACAGATCTGTGAGTGAGTTACACCAAATTTGCAATTTGTCTTCAATTGAATGCCTGAAAACGCACCTGTTCTCAACGACGCCATCGATAAATCTGGGTGATGAAAGGTTTTTGTTGCTTCAGGGAGTTTTAGGAGCTTAATTGACAAAAGCAGATGGATGTTTACAGAAGGACCGTCTTCCAAGTATGGCTTAGAGCTAATTTTCCTAGCTGTGTGAAAACTGACTGTGAAACATCTCTCATCTTCAGCAGTCCCCTCCCTTTGTCGTCTGAGGACCGATATCTGTGTGTTTCGGGGCTCAACCGCAGGTCTGAACAGTTGTAACAAAACCAGAGGTGTGATTAAAACTGTCAGACTATCAGGCTGTCAAACACAGTTGCCCTGCCACACACACACATATGTACATGCGTAGACACACACTGGCCGTGCCTGTGAGCCAAGCAAGGGGCCCATATGTTTGAGGGTTGGCTGACACCAGGGAGATGATTTGCTCTAGGGGGACTGTGAAGCCTAAATCTCTTTCGCTCTCTCTCTTTCTACTCCCTCATACAAACACACACAGCCATGCAGGCATTCAGGCATGCTTATGCGCACAGACACAAACCCTCTTGGTGTATTTTCTTGCTGACAAACTTTCTAGCAAAGCAATAAATAGTGCATTTTCGCTTTTTATTCTTGAATTCGTCATATTAAATTCAAGACGGTGATATTCACAGCTAGGAGTGTGAGAGCAGGGTGTGCGCTTTTAATAATCTATATCCAAAGAGGGGTAATCAAGAAGATATTTCCCCACAGATTGGCATCCAGAGAGAAAAGAGGGATAGTGGACAGGAGGGGGGCAGATGAGTGAAAGTAATGACTGTAATCATCATCTCCTATGTTTTTAATTGAGATAATGACCCAGAGGAAGACAATAAAACTCCCAAAGGAAAGATTTCTTTTCCTCCCCCTCCCTATTTCTGTCATTTCCCCCTCTATTTTTCTTCTTTCAATTTTCTAGAAGTGACTGCCTGAATACATTGATAGCCCGCTTCCAAGATGGCTCTATAACCCTGAACAAAGGTGCGTTGTTATTCAGGAGTCTAAAGGTAAATGTTTCCTTTAGGATTCCTCTGTTGTGTTCTCATACGAAATACTTAAATGTGATTCTGTCACTTCTAACCCTCAGAGGCGGAGAGAAAAGTTTGCCTAGACGGAAATAATTTTCCATTACAACTGCAGAAAGACCAGTTAGCAAGTTCCCATTTTGCAAACGTAATAAAATAGAAAACTTTCATCTCAGCAAATTGATTTCAGTCCGATTCAGAAAGGAAGAATGAGGAGGAATGGGAAAAAAATCATTAGATCATTGAAGCATGACTTGTACCGTGGGACTTTTGGAATTTGCGTATATAGCGGTGAGAACACATACATAAACCCGATTTACTTTTATTAATTCATTCACTCATTCTGTGAGTTTGTGAAGGAGATTTTTGCATTAAGGAAGGGCAGCAAAAGCAATGACTTGATAGATTAATAAAAAGAAGGAATTAATAAATAGATATTTGTGAATATATGTTTATCTCTATTTTGTTGCTTTGTAGAAAAATAGTTTTTACTCCTCCATCTTGCTATCTAATTTCAGGCTGCTGGAAGGTATTTCTCTGTCATTAACGACTCTCGGCCGGCAGTTCATTTAACACGTACATGCCCTCAGAATGCCTGATAAATTATTGCCATTATCATCAGCTGGACTCCACATATTCTCAAGCTCTCTTTAGGATGTATTGTAGCCATATGGTATTGGCTCTGGAAATTAGAGTTGCACTTTTGTGTTACTAGTTGGCTATCATTCTCTTTTTCTTTCTCACTATGGCAATTTTCTCTATCGATTGGGCTGGGTTCTCATTCCTGTGATGATGTGAAAAAGGGAGAGCGAAGGAGGGGAAAAAAAGAGGATACTAGAGGTGTTAGAGGTGGCTCTTGTTTGTGTAGATGGAATAATTAACGCTCATTAAGAGGGTGATGAGAGGCTTAGGGGTGATGCTACTTGTTAGGATAATTAGAGTCAAATAGGCCTCATTATGCAAATAGGGAGGAAGTATGATTCTGTCAGTGTTTACCTGAACTCTGTCGTAGCGATGACCTCAGATAGAGATGACAGTGTCGAGTGAAGCAGTGTATCTAAAGAAAAGACGAAGGGGGGATAATGAGCTCTTATAGGGAGTGAGGAAATGGAAATTAAATAAAGAATGATCTATTTAAGAGATGTGAAAGAGAAAAACGAGTAATGAGATGACAGAAACGAGGGAGGATGGATGAAATCTGTAATCTGTAATCAAATATAAGCTCCAAGGGCAATAAAGAAGCTGCTCCATTTTCAAGGAAATGAAATGTTTCTCAAATTATTTTACCGCAGAGAGATCGGTGGATAAGCTTTTCAGGGCAACTCCGTTGCAGATAGAAAAACAACTCTCTTTAATAGGATAGGCGAAAATATTAAAACAAAATACAATGCCCCCCAAGCAGCGGTGTCAAAGCTAACACCGTGAAGACCACTCGATGTGTCAGTATTCTCACATTCCTCTAGAGAGCACTTGTGTAGTGATCTGCAAAGCATTTTAAAGCTCTAGAAGCCAGAACTCTGAAATATGTTGCAGGTATGGGATTTTATGTATTTATGAGGCTTGTGTTCTCTATAGTTGTCCGTAAGGCACAGACCTCTGCTGTGGCTGAGGTGTGCGTGTGTGTGTGTGATGGATGGAGGCTCTCATTAACCGCAGGCCTCAGTAGGTGATTACTTCTCAACATGTTGCCTGTCCTGCTGAGTTTTGGCATCATGATACACACACGCACACATACACACAGATGAGACCTAAATGACTTTGCTCAGAGTTGGGTGGAGCGCTCACAGCTCTGTGAGTGTATGTGTACAGCTCATCTTGGCACCAGATCACTCCATCACTTTGCCTGGCATAAGTTCTGTCAGATGGTCTGTCTGCTTGGCGTGACCTTACTGCTCTCTGTACGCCTGCGATGCAATAATAGATAAATAATGCTTCTGTTCACAACATAAAAGCTGCCTTCTTGAACAACTTAAAATAGAAAGAAACAAATTAACATTCCGCATGGTGCAAGACTACATTTTGAATGTTTTGCGCTGTCTCATAAGCAATTTCCGTTTCTCTCTGTTGGTGGCCAGATGAACGACCGGCTGTATGTTTTGTTCTATTAAATAGTTTTGATTGAAAAAAAAAAAAATTTTATTCAGCCAGTAAGTATAACAAGAAACGGATGAAGTCATGTCATCTTTTATCTATGAAAATACACAACCATATTATAGATTGCAGCTGTTAGTAGTCGACAGGGTCAGCATTTCAGATTTAGTTAGATCTGTTGACATTTTCACTAGCCCATCTACAAAGAAATGTGTACTTCATGAGTTATTCATAAAGTAATAGTTTTATTGCCACGTTTTTATATTTGCTTTAGGCATATATATTTTTCACAAAATCTTAATTTTTATACTTATCAACATGAAATGACGATCTATCTTTTTTTTCTTTACCTTGTGATGTTTAATCAAAATCTCACAACTCGATCTCATCGATCTCTACGGTAGTTTACATTTTTTGGTAATCTGTTACTCTTGGGTGTAAGTCATAAGTCTTTAAAAAATCTGCGACTTTAATGCATAATTTTCAGTGGGCAAATGGCTAAACTCATATCAGCTGATGCAAAACTGTTACACTGGTCCCAGAGCAGTGGACCATGCTTTTTGTTGAGCCAGTGTGTGCATAAAAACCCCCAAATTGACTTGTTGAATTGTAGCACGACACACTCTTCCCCATAATGACCTTTTGATGTTGTGAACACTGACATAAAGCTTGGCCGTGTTTCATGGAGCGGTTGATGATCGTAAAAATATCATGGAGATTGTAAAGTGTGATTTGTACCATCCATGGAAATTTATGATAAACTTTTGGCATTTCTGACTGTACCGATCCCTGAGACAATCACATCTTTGTGCTTGTGTGTGTACGTAATAATGCACCTTTGCTAACACCTACGTCCTTGCGTCACATGGACACACACGCTCACAATGATATTGGTGCACATCTGACATTTTGAGGCTCCATTCGTCTTGAGAGCTGGGGTTGGGGAGGGGGGTGGTGGGTGGGGTGGGACCGGTGACATTTCATGCAGCCATAATGTTATTCATTATGGCAGAGGGGCACTGGAGAGGGTACAGCGGGCGCTGCTTGTGTGCACCACAACCCATCTGTCTCTCTGCCCCCCTCTTTTCCTTTCTCACTCCACCTCTTTCTCACTTTCTGTGGGTGAAATGGCAGCAGCGTTTTTCCTTTCACCCCGAGGCCTCGGAGATATCCCGCCTGCTTTCCCCTGATAAGACAAACCTACAGCACTTACCTTTCCCTCTCTCCTCTGCTCTCTCTTCTCCAGCTTCTGCTTTTGGAGGCAGTGAGGGGTGTAATCTTTGGGGAACTTTACGTAAGTGCAGTAAAAGAGACCTGTGATATTTGCTTTCACTCAGAATTCTGCTGTTGGTACCTCTTTAAAGTACCAATGCCTTGAGTGGCTGTTAGGAGTGACTGTACGAAGCCAGTTATTGTTACATAGCCAAGTAAATAGACTGCCATTGTTTAAAAGTACAAAGCAGCATTTAATATACACCTTGTGAAATGATTGATGGTTGTTTCATTGGTGCTGTATAATTTCGTCATCATATTTTAAGAGTTTTGTTTTGCTTGGCTTTGGTTTGAACCAGTTGCATCTGTAAGAGGACTGATTGAACGCTCAAGCGGTTATTCTGCTATAGCTAGCGCCCACTTACCTGCCTTTCTGCAAATCAATTACATCACCTAATTAATATTCATGAGGAAAGCTGATAGAGTTATAATGTGTCCCACAGATTTTCAGAACAAACTTAGAGTAGGCTCTTAATTTATTTTTTCACTCCAGATTATACATTAACTGGCTGTTTTTAGTCTAGTGTTTTGTTTTTTTCCCAATTTAAAATTAATTTAAAAAATTTGTGAATGTGAAATATGTTTTCCTTTATCACAGAAATAAATTAAATTTTAAAAGATATTCAAATCTAAAAGTTATTTTAAATTGTAATAATATTTCACAATATTACTGTTTTTGTTGTTTTTTTTCTTTTACAATTTTTGTTGCATTTCTAATCTAATAAATGCAGCATTGGCCAACATAAGAGACTTTCAAAGACGTCTTTAGAAAATCTGATATACTGACCACTGGCCAGACTATATCATTTTACTCAAGTAAATTTTATATTGTGTCTAATTTTCTATTATTAAATTGCATTATGCAATAATTACATATTGTTATTCAACATTGTCATCCTTCTGCCATTATTCTCCTCAGATATATACGAGGGCTTTGACAATAGCAAAATCAGTTTGGCCCCTATAGAAAATGAGGTTTTATTGTTGTGCTGATGTTTTGTTTTTGCCTTTTTGCATCTCCTGTAATGTTACCATACGCTTGTGGACTCCTCTCCTCAATCCACGCGCTGTTGAACTGCTCAGAGTTCTCTCCGCTCTCCATATCTTTCTCTATCTCTCCCAGCTGGCTGTTTAAGTGCTGTTTACTCGTTTGCCATTCCTGAGAGAGGTAATTAAGGATGGTACAAAGAGAGAGTGAGTGAGAGAAAGCAGGGAAGGAGAGTTGGTTTTATTACCAAAGAGTTCCATTTGTAGTCAAATGCTCTGTGTGCCTTTCCTCTTCTGCCTACTTCTCTTTTTTTTCACCTGCCTCCCTGTTTTCATTCCTCCTTCTCCCTCCACTTTACCTGTCTTTTTGCTGTCATACAGCTCTTCCGCATGCACTCCCTCTCAGTTTTGCTCACTGTCTTCTCTCGGTCTCTGATCTTTCCCTTTGTTAAACCTGTTCTCTCTTGTTAGGGCAGAAAGGATGTCCAGAACTGTGTGGTAGAGTGTAGTTTAGCCCAGGGCTTAACCTGTAAGTATCCCTACAAGCAGACAAGATCAGTCTGTATGGGTTTCTCTCAAGAGGGAGGGCAAAGAGAGTGAGGGAAATTGAGAGAGAGAGAAAATCATTGTTCGGGACTCATTCACGTCTCTATAGATCAGAGTCAAAATCTTTTAGTTTTGAGCTGCCGCTCTCTTCCCTGAAGCCTGAACACGAAGAGAATCACCCTCTCTGTTTTTTCTTTTTCACATTCTCTCATCATGGATAAAATAATTCTTAAACTAATCCAAGTTTCTTTCCAAACTGTTCTGAAAGAACTACGTACCTGCATACACACAGGTTCTCCTATTAGTTTGTATCCTACAGGATGGATTTGTGCTTTTGTTTTGTTTTTTGTGTGTGGGAAGGCTAGAGGCTGTGTGTGCATATATTTTTTGAACTGCATGATTTCTTCTATTCACACACAAATGCAAACATATGGCAGGACATAGAGCATTGGAAGATCTTGAAATGATGTGGACATTCCCTTTTGACAGTGGAAGTAAGTGCATGTGGATGAATGTGAGGTTTTGTGTGTGTGTTTCTGAGGGAAAGGGAGAGTGCTTGTACTACTTTCATCATTCAGTGAGTGTGTAATTGTCTAAAATAGCTTTGCGTCCCCAAACTCCCAACCATATAATCACAGTAGAACAATGCACTGAACATTAAGAGAGTGGGAGAGGTAACTTAAGACAAGTTAGAGGACTCTCATCACCTCTCCATGCGCTATTCATCCGTCCAATTTCCTGTCTATCTCTGTGTATCTGACCTCTGAATTCTGCTGAAAAGTGTTTGTGAGTAATTTGCCTTTATGCTAATCTGAAACTGGAGAGAGTGCTAATGTGGCCTGGCAAGCTTCTCTGTTTACAGAGTGAAAGAAAGAATGAAAGGATGGATTGCATCAGTTTCTTCCTTAGCCTCCTCACCTTTCTTTCAACACAAACCTCATCCAATTTAATCATTCATTGTTCTTTTTTATCTGTTGACGTCATTTAAAAAGTACAAAAGGTCAGAGCTGTGGTTAGCGCATGTCTTCCAACATATAAAGCTGTGATGCTTATTAGGGTTGGTTTATTATTGTTGGTTTAGTTTGTTCACCGTACATTAACCGTTAACCGACAAGATTGTTAAATTAGAATTACATTAAATTTGAATGGATAAGTGTCTGTGGCTCATTAAAACTACCAAAATTAGGGGTTTCATTTTGTATGCGCAAATAGCAGCATAAACGGCAGAATATGAGGATTCACACAAACTGTGCGACAAGTAGTATTGTATGCTGAGTTTTGGTTCATTTTTGGAACACGCTCCACAAACAAGCTCATGGAAAGGAAACCGAGACGGCAGAAAGCTGCATCCTGTTTGTTTTCTTTATTTTACAAAAGCACAATGTGTTGTTTTTATTATGAGTGTACACACACACAAAAAAGTAAACCTTCAGAGTGTACACAAATAAAAGTAAACCAGTTTTGAATGAGGACTTTACTCTTATCAGTATGATGATAAATTAGAGTATTTTAAGTTGTTTCCACCTAGGGCTGCACAATATATCGTTTCAGTATCGATATCGCAATGTGCGCATCCAGCAATAGTTACATCGCAGGATGTGCAATGTCAAGTTTAGGGATCGTAGTTGATCCATTATCCATACGGGCCAGCTACCCCCAGTTTGGAATGCATGTGATATACGGATTAACTGCAAAGTTTAACCATCGTAGAGTGAAAGTTTATCATTTGCATGTGTTTTAAAGTCCTGCCAGTTTAAACATCAAGCGCAAGAAGAATGGAACTCGCACACTGTTTTCTATGCACACACAGAGTCGTGCAGACAGCATGCAAATGCCGAATTCTGTTCTCTTTTTGAGCTTGAACGTACATATGCATGCAAAATTCAGTCAAAATGCCCGTCTCGGGCCGAGTATCCTCGTAAACACAGTCGGTTATGTGTTGTAAACAATTAAGAAAGAAAACGGATGTGTATCATTATATTGTATCATGCATTCATCTTAAAGTGACAGCAGCCATGCACATACTTGTAGCTGTTTGTCACCAATGTTAATCAAACAACAACAGAGAAAGAGAAAGTTACTTTTGGAGCTTTAACAAAGAGAAATTAGATTAATTAATTATATTTAATTTATACAGTCTATGCAGTTATTTTACATTTATTAAAATTATTAAATGTCTGTACCTGAATACAGTTAGATTTACCTAAAAAAACTAAATATTGCAATGTCAATTTTTTTCCAATATTGTGCAGCCCTAGTTATAAGGAAATAATTAAAATAAGTGATTGTGACACACACACACACACACACACACACACACACACACAGAACATATCAGTTCTAACATTGCTAACTTGACATCGATTGTTCAATATCAAAATAAAATACAGCTAACCAAACATATTAAAAGTTACACTGCCCAATTTAAATAGTCTATGAGGACAATCTGTGCTGCTCTGCGTGACAAATTGTTGTGAAGACTGCGGTATTGGAATGTGAGGGAAGTACAAAGCCTAGTTTACATGATAAATAATAGTTTAGCATTGAGATACATCACAAATATGGAAACATTAAGCTTTGTGCTGAATGAGAGAGGTAGGCTACTTGGGCATAATCTTGGTTTCTGTTTCAGTTTCGCTTTAAATTAATTAGTTTTATTTTCCATGCCCGTTCCTGTCTGGATACCGTTAAATTAAAAGGATTTTTTTGTGGAGTGAGGGGAACTAAAATAGCGAATAGTTTATAGTGATTATAATGTTTTTAAACATTTCGCTTTATTTACTGGTGTTTTACATTTATTTCTTAATGTAATAATAAAATGCAACCTGTATGCTACATGTCAATTTTTTTATGTGTAGCGTATTTAGCCATGCAGCAATAGTTTTAAAATATCTTGAAAAATGACTTTAACTACTTTTTAAACCGCTTTAACTGATTAAGTATTAATCGGTCAAAATTCTTACTGTCGGTTAACCAGTTAATTATGAGCATCCCTAGTGCTTATGTAAGTTCAAGTCCAGTGTGTGTCATGCCTTTTTGCATTGTTTCTTGTCCAATCTCTCAGTGACAGGCTTAAAATAGAACAATCTTTTTTTTTTTTTTTTTTTTTTTCTGTACAGAATGTTAGTGCTGTCCTGTTTAGAAATTGGCGGCGTGATGCTAGGGTGTTCTGGTTGGTTGGCAGAGCATTGGTGAATGGTTGCTAGGTGGTTGCTTACTGGCGCAAGTCAAAAGAGCTCACTTGCAAGTCTCTGATATTCTGGTCCCTAGATATAGCTTGGGTCCCTCCTTCAACGCAAATCAGAGGGAATTTTTTCCACCCGTTTTATCATCTTCCAAGTGAAACTCATAGGTTTGATTCCTTAGAAAACATTTCTCGGAAAGCTGCACTATTTGACGTTTCATTCATATCGGCAGCACAAACAGTGCAGTTTAATACTTAGCATTAAGGTTTTTGAAAAAAAAATAAATAAATAATAATAATATATGCAGTAGTAATAGTGATTCCTGCCTTGGCAAGCACCCCTAAATAAACACATGGTTCATGTTTTTTGCATAGTTTGCACGTTTTGAGAGAGTTTCCTTCTTGAATTTCAAGATATGCAATTTATTCAGGCTTTTACCAAAAACTGCATTGTCTGGAACCCAGCAGGGCTCAGGGACTTAGTCTCTCCTTATTTCCTCCCTCATCTGCCTACACACATCTCACATTACAGAACCAGTAGACTGTGAGACAAAGCCCTCTCAAAGCACACTGCAAATGTTTTGTTTACAGATATTTGATAGTAATTTCACAGTAAAACAATTATAAATCAAGTGAACATTTTAAATCCAGCATATTTGTGAACCATTTATTTGCTATAAATTATATTATTTGTTTCAGACATCGTCCATTCCACTCCCCTAGATATTGGTATCGGCATTGGCCATTAGAAAAAACCCATATCTGTTAATCACTAGCGCTGATTTGTCAGTGCAAAGAAAGTCTGTGGCATACTATGTGTGTGTTTGAAAAGTGACAGACACATACTGTACATCTACCAAGCTTAGGCACTCAGGCACAGCTTTGGGAAGGTCCCTGGGATAAAAATGAAATTACATTCATTATCAGAGGTTAGAAATCCTCACCACTCTTTTTGGATTAGATCAGATTGGTGTGATCGTGTGTGTGTATGTTCTTGTTCGTACATTTGCCAAAGGGTATAACCGGGCCAGACAGGCTAAGTGTTATCTGTGTGTGTGTGTGTGTGTGTGTGTGTGTAAGAGAGAGAGAGAGAGAGAGAGAGAGAGAGAGAGAGAGAGAGAGAGAGAGAGAGAGAGAGAGAATACTATGAGTCAGAGAGAGAATCGGTGGGCTAAGATTACATGTCAGTAGTACAGTTTAAATGTGAGTTTTTATTAAAAGAGTCAATAAACAGACAAAAGCACTTCATTTTTACGAAGCCCAACATGGCTCCTCTGAGAGCTGTTACCAGGCAGGGGAATAAATAGCATGAATATCAGCATAATGGCTTTCGAGGCGACAGAGAGAGAGCCAAATGCTTCCCCATATAAAGAAAACATACTAGTCTATCCCAAATTCAATCTCTTTCTCTCCCAAAGCTAGCCATGCTGTGATGAGGAAACACAGAGCTAATATGCCTGTCTCTCTGTCTATAGAATTCTTTTCATGTTCTCTCCTCTTTTATATTTTTGTTCTTGCGTAATGTGGTGCCTCAGATATTTGGAGCAGCAGTCAAATTAAAAACACATCAGAGAATTGTGGGTAGTGCAGTTTAGGCTGTGCGAGTAAGCACATTTTTTGAGATTTTGGAGCTTAACAAGCATGACTTATATTCTTTTGCATTTTCATATTCATTCATATTTATTTTTAAGATGTGTGTGTCTTTGTATGCATATACTACCACAGGAATTAACACTGAGTCGTCTTAAAGGAATAGTTAACCTGTAAAAGGAAAATATCCAGGGTGATCTTTTCCATACAGCGACAACAAACTTCATTGGTTCTTGTGTGTTTTGCTATTGTAGTTTTATTTTATTTTATTCTATTTAAACTTAATTTTGTCTTATTAGTTTAGTTTGGAATTTAGTTTAATTTTATAATTGTAAATATAATACTTTATTATTGTTAGTTTAGTTTTGTTTGTCAGAATTTTCTAGTTTGTTTAATTATTAGCCAAAATGAATTATTACCATTTAAAAACTGCATTAAACAGATAGTTGCTCCAAACCTGTTTGACTTTCTTTCTTCTGCAAAACACAAAAGAAGATATTTTGAAGAATGTTGATAGCCAAACAGTTTTGGTTACCATTCACATCCATTAAATGGACAAAAAACCCACTGAAACATTTATCAAAAATATTATATTTTATGTTTCACAGAAGAAAGAAGGTCAAACAGGTTTGGAGTGATGGTGAGTAAACAGTGACAGAATGATCCCTTTAAATATCTCAGTACAGTCTAGTGTTATTTCAAACTAGTGGCATTTTCATGTGTAGTGGAGGTGGGTTGAATACAACATAAATCTGAAATGTGTAGGAGCTGTTTTATCTTTTGTAATAAGCCATGTGATAAAGCCTTTTTAATTTATAAGATTTCATTAAACCTACACTTTTGATTCTGCCAAATTTAGAAGGTTTTTCTAAATTCATATTTTTGTCTTCTTCAGAAGAATGTTCCTTAATCATATGGGTTTGGAGGGACGTGAGTAAATGATCATTATGATTTTTCATTTTTGAGTGAACTTTTCCTTCACAGCTAAAATCAGAGCATGCTTTAGTTGATGGTTTCCTCAGATCAGGAATTGTTGTTTTCCCCTTGTTCATAAAGGCTTGAAAGCAGTCATTTGAAGTAAATTATTTGTTTGGATCTGTGTGGCATTGAAGGCTACAGTTTCTTTGATACATGAACAATAGTGAAGACAGTCCTCAGTTGACATACACTATATTTCCAAAAGTTTTGGGAAGTCTGCCTTTACATCTACATGAACTTTAATGACACCCCATTCTTAATCCGTATATTAATACTGGGTTTAATACGGAGTTGGCCCACCCTCTGCAGCTATAACAGCTTCAACTCTTCTGGGAAGGCTTTCCACAAGGTTTAGGAGTGTGTTTATGGGAATTTTCTACCATTCTTCTAGAAGCGCATTTGTGAGGTCAGGCACTGATGTTGGACGAGAAGTCCTGGCTCGCAGTCTCCGCTCTAATTCATCCCAAAGGTGTTCTATCGGGTTGAGGTCAGGACTCTAAGGCAGTGTAACAGTTTAATGATCTACTACAGCAAAATAGAGAGCGCTTTGGTGAGAACTAAACAAATAATTAATTACTACATTAGTAAATTTCTCGCTAGAAATGACATCAAACTTTACACTTGACACAATGCAGTCTTCAGACAGAGGTGTGATTCATCACTCCAGAGAACACATCTCCATTGACTCATTGACTCTACAGAAAGTTGGTGACTTATGCGCACTGTGCGCCTCAAGCATGCGCTGACTCCGCTCTGTGATATTATGTGGCCTACCACTTCATGGCTGAGTTGCTGTTGTTCCCAATTGCTTTCACTTTGTTATAATACCACTAACAGTTGACAGAATATTTAGTAGTGAGGAAATTTCACGAATGGACTTATTGCACAGATGGCAACCTATCACGGTACCACGCTTGAACTCACTGAGCTCCTGAGAGCGACCCATTCTTTCACAAATGTCTGTAGAAGCTGTCTGCATGCTTAGGTGCTTGATTTTATACACCTGTGGCCATGGAAGTGACTGGAACACCTGAATTCAATGATTTGGAGGGCTGTCCCAATACTTTTGGCAATAGAAACTGTGTCCCAATGTGAAGGCTGCACACTTGAAAGGCCGCATTTGAAGTGTGATTGCGTCACAGCGGCGCAATGAAGGCTGTCCCAATGTGAAGGCTGCACCCTCTGAAGTCCGCATTTGAAGTGTGATTTGCGTCACAGCGGGGCAACAAAGGCTGTCCCAATTCAGGATGCACCCCCGCGAAGGCTGCATTCAAATGCCAATTGTGTCACCGCGGTGCAACGAAGGCTGCCGCAATTCGAAATCGACTTCAAAATGCGCCCCCGTTTCTCATTCAAAGGAAGGATACAACAGATGGACCCTTCGCAGCCTACCTTACCCCACAATTCATTGCAAGCCGATGGTGACAGGACTGGTTTGCATTCCTGTGGCACTCGATTAGATTCCGTGCAGCGTGGGATTAAATTTCCCAGTAAAAGACGGTAGCGGTCGGTAACTCTGGTGTACTTTGGACGGGAGCCTGACAATAGCCCGGCCACTCCTGACACAACAGCGCAACCGCGCAACCGTGCTTGAACTTGAAGTGAAAAAAACTTTCTGTAGTGGAGGCATTCACACAGTTCAACGCCGTAAAAAATGTCACCAGAGAAAAATAGGCTAAATCAAATATGACATCTGTCAAAATTATAAGCTAAAATACAAATAAATGAAAACTGTTGGCTTACTAGCTGTACTGCAAAAAAATTATTTTATATGGATGAATGAATGAATGTCGCTCACTGATGACTGTCCTAGTACCTAAAGTCTCTTCCAAAACTCCAAAACCCGACCACAGTACTTTTTACAGCTATTTACAAAAATAACTTTTTAACAACAGACACAACAGAAATTTAAATTAACAGTAACTAAAACAAAAGAAAACATTTGTATGTACACTTTCATTGAGCTGAGCGGGAGACCCTGGTGGTGCTGGGCCAGGATGGGCTGTACAATAGAGACCCTGGTAAGGCTCTGCCAGCGGGACATAATCTGGGATGAGTGCATATTGCCACTGTCCACTGCGTTGTCTAACAGGTTTGCAGGGCTGACTCACTCGACGGCTGCCATGTCATAAAAAGTACAATATATGCCTCTGAGATGATGTGGAGTTGAATAAAAATAAGTACTTACTTAAAGACTTGGACTTAAATACAAAGTAAATGTATAAATGTGAAAATATATTGTAACAGTTACATTTGACATAAGAAATAAACTAGGTTAACTAATCGTTGCTAATGATGTAGTGGCATTAAATATTTTAATCATGCATATTTTACCTGGTTATGGTACGGTCTCCCATCGTTGCAGACTTTGAAGCATGTCAAAATCCAATAAAAACCCAAAAGCAAAAAAAATCAAAATAAATTAGCCTTCATTTCTCTTTTTAAAGTCCCCTCATAAACATCCGCTGTCAGTTGTCACACAGCTGCTAGGCTATTTAACAATGCTTGGTTCAGTGTTGCCAGGTCTGGAATTGGGATACGTTTACACTGTTGCTGTGGGTTGTTTGTAGCCTATAGTCCGCATTGTCTTTACTTTAGCAATATTTCTCCCGCCCGCCTCCCGTGTTTGGGTGCGTTTTGGCACGTTTTGACTCTGATTCTGCTGCTTTTGATTAGCAGTTGGACATGTTTTGTTGTGCAGACCTGGCAATGATGGTTTGGTTCCCTTGGTTCGGCCTTCGTGTAGTTCGAAGTCTTGGCCTTCGAAGTCTGCAGCCTTCACATTGGGACACAGCTAGAGTGTATGTGTATTTCCAAGTTCAGATGCAGAAAAGCATTAGTAGCATGGTGGACCTGATCAGACATCAAACCTGCAGTGTTCAGTGATCCATCCAAGTGAAATTCTTAACGTAATTTAGGGATGAGTGAGCCCAGCTAATCTTCCAATCAACAGCCAACAGCCATATAAACAGCTGCTTGCCTCTCCTCAGTCTCAGATGTTCCAGCATCCCACCACTTCCCCAAACTCCACCTTTATCTTAGGTACCTTGCCCTACATAATCATTTAGTCACTGTGGGGGTATATCACAGCTCGAGTTGAAGCTGCTTCATCGAGCCCCTCATCAGTAGACAACAAGCCAAATAAGCTTAACCTCTTAAGATTATATAGGCAAACAAACTCGTTAAACATTATAATCTGCTCATTTACCTGGATATGTACTTTTACCCATCTTCAGGGAGACCAAAGTCTATCAGCTTATATGTTCTTGCACTTTTTGACCTTTCTCTGTCTGTAGAAACCATCACAGCTGAGAGGGCACAACATCACTCTCTCAGGTCTTGTGTTTACGTAGAGTTGAATCCTGAACTTCCTGCGTGACAACTCACCACCTGAGGTATTTTTATAAATCTGTGTATCAGGGGTTAAAAGCATTCTCGCAAAAAGTCTGAAGAATCTTTTCCTGTGAAAATCTGCTCAGTCTGTGGAACCTGCTTTGGTCTGTTACACACAGCCGCAAATTCAGTGAGCTTTAAATCCCTACCTGCGAGTCCTGACGTATTCTCTCACATCCCAGGTGAGAGATGCCATCCTCGTTTGATTCTTGGCTTTTCTGAAAGGAGATCCAAGAGTTGAATGCAGACTAACGTTAACCTTGATTGAATTTGACTCTGTGAAATCCCAGTAGAGGCGCAGAAAAGGACAGAATGCAAAGAAAGAGAGTTTAACATGAGGGGACACCCACACACATGAGAATGACAGGAAGAGAAAGACAAAGAGAAAGGGAGGGGTAGTCTGTGAACCATGTTCATTTTAATTAATCTCTTCTGTTAGTCAGAGCTGTATTTTTAGTAGTATTGTGAGTGAACTACATCTGGTCTCTGGGCCCCAAGGGGAAGCAGGCCAGTCGACATACTGAGCATGTGTGTGTGTGTGTGTGTGTGTGTGTGGACGGACTACATTCTGTTAATATGCATGTGTATATGAGTCTGTGTGTTTTATTTATACACTTTTGTAGTATTTACATTTTCCTCCAAAGTCCATTTTATGAAATTACCAAATAACAATGGTCATTGGCTATTTTTTACATCCCCATAACCTCTATCTAACCATTAAAACTGTACATATAAGACTTCATGAGCTTCATGACATTCATGAGCTCTGTTATGATTGGCTAACGTATTCACATGGTTATTATTGTATACAAGAACTACTAATAAAAACATTGGGAAGATAATAAAAAACAAATAATAAAAAATCATTGTTATCGGGGGGGTATGTTTCGATGAAGTCATGGAGACTTTACATGTTACAGCGCGAGCTGGAAGTGAGTCTTCTGTCAGCTCATTGGGCATTGTATCTTTTCACATGATTATATTGACTTTTCGCCTAGCTGCACTGGTTTTGTGTGTATTATGTTATAATGTTTATGGCATATAGATGTTTTCGCTGCGTAGTATATGTGACTGCATTGGAGGGATTGCTCTAATTTTGCTGTACCTGTATAGTGACAATAAAGAATCGTGAATCTCCAGAGTTTGAATATTTGAATATTTGCAGCTCTGATGCTCTTCTGAGCAGATTCAGTCACTCTTAACACACCTCACACCACAGGAAAATCTGATAAAATAATCTGTAGAACCATCAAGATAATCGGGACTTTACCTAGGATTGCCGGAAGGGGAGAAATCTGCTCAAAAACGCCCTCATTAACTTGTAGTGTGTACCCAGCATTAGTGATCATAAATTCTCTGGGTAGAGCTTTTTGTTGTAAACACTTATGTCTATATAAAAGTACATCAGACTCTTATTTCAGAAGATGCAGGAATTTTAATGTCATGTGTCTGCTGTTGTTTGTCATTTTGTGCCTTTTTTTTGCTTTGGTATATAGGTAGGTTGGAATGACTAGCCTAGTGCCAGATTAATTGTATTTTGTAAAAAAAAATTTAGGTGAACAGTGTGTGTTCAGCATGCATTTTAAATATCTCACTTTTGACCCCTGAAGTGTGAAATAAACATTTGTTTGTGTGAATATCTAATTAATATTTGTTAATTAGAATATCATCAAAAAGTTTATTTATTTCACTAATTCCATTCAAAAAGTAAAACTTATATTTCAAATGTTTATTTCTTTTAATTTTGATGATTATAACTGACAACTAAGGAAAATCCCAAATTCAGTGTCTCAGAAAATTAGAGTATTGTGAAAAGGTTGAATATTGAAGACACCTGGTGCCACACTCTAATCAGCTGATGAACTCAAAACACCTGCAAAGGCCTTTAAATGGTCTCTCAGTCTAGTTCTGTAGTCTACACAATCATGGGGAAGACTGCTGACCGGACAGTTGTCCAAAAGATGACCATTGATACCTTGCACAAGGTCATTGCAAAAGAGGCTGGCTGTTCACAGAGCTCTGTGTCCAAGCACATTAATAGAGAGGCGAAGGGAAGAAAAAGAGTGTACAAGCAATGGGATAACCACACCCTGGAGAGGATTGTGAAACAAAACCCATTCAAAAATGTGGGGGAGATTCACAAAGAGTGGACTGCAGCTGGAGTCAGTGCTTCAAGAACCACTACGCACAGACGTACGCAAGACATGGGTTTCAGCTGTCGCATTCCTTGAGTCAAGCCACTCTTGAACAGACAGCGTCAGAAGCGTCTCGCCTGGGCTAAAGACAAAAAGGACTGGACTGCTGCTGAGTGCTCCAAAGTTATGTTCCAGTCCCAGAGTCTGGAGGAAGAGAGGAGAGGCACACAATCCACGTTGCTTGAGGTCCAGTGTAAAGTTTCCACAGTCAGTGATGGTTTGGGGTGCCATGTCATCTGCTGGTGTCGGTCCACTGTGTTTTCTGAGGTCCAAGGTCAACGCAGCCGTATACCAGGAAGTTTTAGAGCACTTCATGCTTCCTGCTGCTGACCAACTTTATGGAGATGCAGATTTCATTTTCCAACAGGACTTGGCACCTGCACACAATGCCAAAGCAACCAGTACCTGGTTTAAGGACCATGGTATCCCTGTTCTTAATTGGCCAACAAACTTGTCTGACCTTAACACCATAGAAAAAGAGGAAGATGCGATATGCCAGACCCAACAATGCAGAAGAGCTGAAGGCCACTATCAGAGCAACCTGGGCTCTCATAACACCTGAGCAGGGCCACAGACTGATCGACTCCATGCCACGCCGCATTGCTGCAGTAATTCAGGCAAAAGGAGCCCCAACTAAGTATTGAGTGCTGTACATGCTCATACTTTTCATGTTCATACTTTTCAGTTGGCCAAGATTTCTAAAAATCCTTTCTTTATATTGGTCTTAAGTAATATTCTAATTTTCTGAATTTGGGATTTTCCTTAGTTGTCAGTTATAATCATCAAAATTAACAGAAATAAACATTTGAAATATATCGGTCTGTGTGTAATGAATGAATATAATATACAAGTTTCACTTTTTGAATGGAATTAGTGAAATAAATCAACTTTTGGATGATATTCTAATTATATGACCAGCACCTGTATATGTGTGAAAGCGGTAATAATGTGATATTCTTGTCAGCTGTAGTAGGACACCCTGGTCTCACCTCGGCTAGCACCCGGCATGAAATCAGAGCAGAGTGAAAACACACATATCCTTAAGCCAGAAAAAAAGCTTTTGTAAACTTGGCTTTTTCTGATGTTTTTTTGTCGTGGAATCAGAGCTGTGCGGTATAAAAAGTTGGTGCCAATATATGTAATGTGTAAATATATGCATGTGGTCTGAAAGATAAGTCTTGGAAAAATGTCTGTTGTGAAGAAGATCATGACTAAATCCAGGTGCTTTAGATAAATATTCATAACATACTATACAACCAGCAACCAATGTCTGGAAAAGCTCTAGTGCGATAGATTCATGATAGCTGGTTAATTCCTTGAAAGCTTTATTTCTTAGCAAGGGTCTTTTTGCTCAAAATGAACAAGAACAAGCCTTTCATGGTGTGGGGGTGTTAATAAGTGGAGAGCTCCTCTATTGCTGCACTCCTTGGCAGTAAATAACATCCTGAATGGTTTATCCTACGCAAAGTCTGACCCAACGTACATTTAAATTGCTCCATAAGCACTGTTCACAGAGAGATTTCCTCTAGCAGGCAATTGTTGTATCGTGCCCTGTGAGTAACGCTCTCTTTCTCTTGCCATCTCTCTCATCGTCTTGGTACATGTTGTGCAGAATGGAACGTTTGGCAGTCATGCACGGTTGGCCGGACCAGAGTGGCTCTCAGATGGTGTTTTTTGGACAAGTCCCTGGAGAGCAAAAGGGAGGACCAAAAAATGGCCATTGTCCAGTGGTGTTTTGGACCCATGAGCCTCTCCTAGGTCTCAGTCAGCATGTGCAATCACTTGCTGCCTGCTTCATGCCTCCTGAAGTGCTGGCCAATGAGACATCTTCTGAGGATTTAGTTGGACCCTTGCTCTCAGGCTCACTCCCAGCATGCCCCCCCTTCCCCAGTGTCAACATACAGATCATTTTCAAGTAGTCTTTGGAAGCCAGATTAGACGTGTCCTCATCTTTAGCCTCTTTTCACACTCATCCATATCAGATTTTTCTACCTGTTGTTTCTTACCTTCTCCAACCCATCTTTTCTTTTTTCTTCACCTGAGTCTCCCACATTCTTCATTTTTTTTGTTCTTTCCTTCTTTCCCCCTCTGCTATTCGCTTCTTTGCATGTGTGGGTGTATTCTCAACACAGCCTACCAAGTGTGTGAGCATGCTACAAATCTCTCTTCTCTGCTCCATCCAGCGGAGAATAAAAGAGTCTTTTCATTTTTCAAAAATAAACTCCTTTGGACAGGAGAGGAAAGACGCACACCAAACAGGCTGTTAGATCGATCTGCCACCCCAGGGATGCTTTGATTTGAGAGGCTTAATCAATGCATTTGTAAATGCATACATCACAAACCTTGACTTTTGCAAAGTTGCATGTTGTATGGAAGTTGGAACACACATACGCATACGGTTGTGCCTCTCTGTCTCTTGATCTTGTGTTTCTGCCAGTTAAACAAAGCTTACAGTGCTAAGGATTGCTGAGACACTGCCTTGAGTTTTGGTCATGAAAAATAGATTTGCAAATAATGGAGTGTATGGAAACTGAGAATCGCACTGTCCTTCAGAATCCACAGTCTGTTTAAGGAAGTTGTTAAAGGAAAACTTTTTGCATCCTATTGTCCCACTCACTTGACATCTGTTTAATCTGTTTAATGTTCAGACAGTGAGCTTTAGCTGGTGTTTATATTTCTTTTTTTAATCCTCATACTGTAAATGTTGCATTAGTCTTATCTTTTATTGAGGCATGCCATAAATATGATGGCCGTAATTTAGTAGGTTATGTTCCTTCGTGTTTAAAAAAAAAAAATATTATCAGCTATGTACATTAGGGTTTTGTTACATCTTATGTTGTTAAAGTAATCTTTACTGCATTGTTTTATTGTATGTTATCTTGATGGTGTTTTGTATTTGTGTGAATGACACTGTGCACCTTCTATTTATAAGTATTTGTCTCGGCTGTGTAAAATCTACTTGTGATGAACTTTTGATTCATTGTGGCTTTTTTCTTTACCATGTGTTGTAATGGTTGTTGTCAGTAGATGTTAAAACAGATTTTCTAAAGGTGCATGCAGTAGTTCATTAGCTAGCATTAGCATTACTGTTCTTTTCATACTTTAAGTACCAATACCACAATGGTTTAGGTCGTACTGATGTTTTTTTTTCTGTCTTCTGGTTTCTGATCTTTTCTGTTTTTTTGGCTATATAGCTGATTCTCCCATTGTCTCCACTGGTAAAGCACAATAATAAGTGTTCCATTGTCTAATTTTTGCTCTCTGCATCACCAAACATTGCTAATAGCTACTTTTCTTTCTGACATGTAGTGAAACACCGTGGTTCACATCCTTTCATCATGGTAAAATACAATGAGATTGGTGACCTGCACCATACAAACTTTTTTTTATAGAAAACTATTGAGTACAATCTTCATCTCATGTGACTGAACACCATTCAGATGACTCTTCACAAAAACATAATTTATTTTTTAATGTGTAAAACATTTTAAATTGGCACCACAGTACTGAATGCACCTGTAACCCCAAACATTAATTACCCCTTAAATCAGGGGAAATGATTGATTGATAATATTGTTGAATCTCCACTCCAAGCCTGACCTAAAACAATCTAATTGTCTTAAATAAATCTTGGTTGATATTTCTTCTACCAGGCCTAACACAAATGCTGATCCAGAAACATGTCCTACTCACTGTAAATCCGAATAAGTTGGCAAAACTCAAAAAATAAATAAATAATAAATAATAGAGGCAATCAGTTGCCTCAAATTTAAGTTAAGAAACTTAAAGTTTAAGCATATATAGCACATATATATATATATATATATATATATATATATATATATATATATATATATATATATATATATATATATATATATATATATATATATTTATATATATATATATATATATATATATATATATATATATATATATATATATATATATATATATTTTTTTTTTTTTTTTATATATTTATGTAAGCTAATTCATACATTTAATTTAAAAATATAATGTAATCTCAAATCTTTTGTAGTGGAAACTTGACGAGCTTTAACTAGCCAATTCAATAAATGCCACCTTGCTAAGTGGTTGCACAGTGCCTTGATAGCATTAGCATAGCATAGCACTTGCTGAATGAGAACAGCAATATAATGCATTTAATATACTGCAAACTAAGCTCATGCTCCATTTGTTACCATGATGGTAACCCTACAAAAAAAAAACAACAAAAAACTAGCATAACAAAACATTAAACACTACTAAATCTCCCACTTAATGTTAATCTTGCACAAAAAACAAACAAACATAATATAACACTTCATTTTGGCATTTGATGTCCCTTTTGAGTGTCATGGCAATACATGCTGGGAAGTAGAAATCCCAGCGCAGTTTTGGTTAAATTTAAGTTAGTCTAAGAAACAAGTTCATAAAACTTTAAAACATTGAAAAAAGTTCAGATTACTTAAAATGTGTAAAGTTCTAAATTCTCATAAAAGTTAATTTGTTTGAACTAATTTGTTTAATTTGAGTTGGCTCTACTCAAACTAATTTCGGGTTCGGGTTTACAGTGTACTTCACTTAGTAAGTATGCTATAGCTAGAATTTGTAGTACATATACCTTCACAAACATTGCATTTGTACTAAACAAAAATGTTGTGTGCTCCATAGTGCTTTGACTTGAGTAGGTTTTCTGAGTAGTGATATGCAAATGAGTTTTTACATATCTATATATATTTTTGCTTTGACTTGCTCAGTTAGCCCCAGTTTTTGTTAAAAGCCAATTGAAAGAGAATTCAATGTCCTATTTAATTCTGCCAGGAAGTGCTGAACAGTAAGTGTAACTCTTTATTCTGGGTAAGTTAGCTGTGCACTGGAAAGAGGGGATACAGGAAATCAGCCTGTGTCTAATCAGAAGGGTTGACTGGCACTGGTTTCAAACCCATTGCGTACACCATGGTGCATGAAAGCTGAGCATCTGCGCGTTATTGTGTACTGCTCATCAGTACAATCGTCTGAATTCTTACGACTTGTAACAGTTTGTTTGTGACTCACTTGCATGCTTCTTGTCTAGGCGTTTTTAACTGTTTTTACACAAATAACCACAAAAGTACCTATTTTTCCCCTTCATTTTTAATGACTGGTTTTGGGAAAAGATGATTATAGAATAGTGCAAAGGAATTAATTGTTTTCTTTTATTAAAGATACAAAACCTAAAATAAAGACCAGTGGATAAGCGCTTATTACTCACAATGCGCCTTGTTAAAATATTCTTCCATTTTGTGTGGTGTATAATGAAGCATGTGTGACATAAATGCTGAGCTCAGCAAGTCTGTCTTAGGAAAGAGAGAGTTTTCTGTAAGAGGTTGGGGGACAGAGGGAGGGTGCAAGAGAACGAGGGGACAGGGGCGCGAATACAACAGTCAGCAAGGACAAGATGATGTGTGAAAACTTTAGCACAGGGACATAGGGGGCAGAAATGGATTACTAGTCGTTAATTTTTTTAGACTGTTTTTTTGTGCCATGGCTGTGATTTAAAGGGGCTATATGTACCAGCAACTTACAGAATTGCTTGTGCTCACTCCCGTAACATACAAGAGACGTATGTCTCTCTCAACGACAGCCTTGACGGCCATGTAAACAATAACATGGAGATGGAACTGCATGCTTTACTGACTTTGTCCTTTTTAGCAGCCATTGTGCAGTTAAACTCTGCATTTTTATAATACTGCAGCTGCCTACATGCACAAAAAGCAACTGTTTACACTTTTATACGCACATGCTCGGTGTGCATGAATGGTCATGTGTCATATGTGTCATGTTTTCAGTCGTATAGTGTGTACCGAGATCGTTTCTGAAACGCTAGTATAGACGAGGATCGTTTTAATTTTAAAACGAAAACACACTAGTGTAAACAGAGCCTTAGAAGTGTGTCTGAAGACCCATGCTAGTGCACTGGATTTCAACCGGTCTGGTTTTAAGTTTTATACTTGTTAGTTCAGGTTGACCTCAAATGGACTACTTCAGGAAAATTTGGTAATTGCAATGTTGTATCAGCCCCTCAGGGGAAGATCTAACACGAGTAGATATCGTAGCAGGGTAAGTCAGCATGCGTTGAGAACTGAAACGGCCACTTACGCACGCACTACTTTAACATGCCAGTGATCAAATTGTCACTGAGGGAGATTTATGAGTGCAATCCTCTCTACTCACAGACTCCAGATCTCACGCATTAGTGCATGAATCTGATGATTAGTGAGTTAGTTCCCTTAGTTGATCCATCTAATGAAACAGTCATTCAGTCTTAATGGCAGATCACTGTCCAAAGAGACTGCTCTATTCCCTCAGTGGGACCTATTTTTAGCTTGACTGCCCTTTTATGCCAGCACGAGCTGCTAATGGAACTTCACCTCCATTTAGGGTGAGAAAACCCTTTGGTTGTTCACTGTGACCTTCTTCAGTTGCCCTTTCAACTTTTCCAGTGCACTTTTAAGAGCTCTTTCATAGCTCTTTACATGAGAGGTGATAAATGTATAAAGGCAGTCAATGAGGACTATAGCTAACTGTGTGAAAAGGCCCTTATAGCACAGATTACTGCCAAGTTAGTCCCTGAGGAACTAGTGATCATTCTGACAATGTAAAGGTGTTTTCCCTAACCAATCACTTTAAATCTATTCATACGTCTTTCTGCGGCAAATTCACTCCAAAGGTACGTTCTAGGAGAGGAGTTAATGAATTTTCTTGTGCAATGTGAACTTATGAATAACACATGCAGATCTCATTCTGATTTATTGACTTCTGAGGCTCAGGCTGGTGAAAAGGAGAGGTGTACAAGAAGAGATTACATATATTTGGGTGGTCATAAATTATGTTGGATTTGCATCTCTGTGAAGCTTTAGTAGCTCTTTATTTTGTAGAATTTCTGCTTTGAGATGTTAAGATGCCCAAACTGTGCAGAGTGTCATCAATCAAAACTTAATCAGTCATAAGGAATATATTGGACAGTGCTTTAAGAAATCCAGCTGCCTTGAATTGCGTCAGTGGTTGTTTTTGTGCGCCGTCTAGAGCCCTACACCCAAAAAGGCACAGCATGGTTTTTAGTGATGAGTCAGATGAGCAAATGAATAGCCCAGTGGAGTGCAGACAGAAAGTCCTAGGAAGTGAGATACACATAGGAGGAAGTACTTGGATGAAAACATTATAATCTCAAAACATATGTGCTGTCATCAGAAAAGAAGCACTGAATGACCAGTCCTTAAGTACCAATACATGTCAAGAACAAACAAGGACTTTTCACACTTGAAATGGTTAATCCTGGGGCATCCAAACCCCTGGGTAAATGGAATCCTAGGTATTCATAAACTGATGTTTCACAACGTACATTCCTAAACTGTGGGTGAACTTTCTTATTTGAATATTTGCGGTGCCATTGTCATTAATTGGATGAATGCAGCACTCAACCTGTTTACATAAACGTTGTGCATCTTCATAATGTACATTGCCGACTGTAATATTTTCTGTCACCATTTTACATTTTTAGCCTGTTATGACCCGTTATGTAATTGACATGAACTTCTAGTTGGTAAAAAGGAAAACCTGCCCCAGCTGACAGATCACCAAAGACACAATTCTAAATTCCACAAAAAGTATACATTTATTAAGGTGGAGAAAATTATTAAATAAAGGAGCAATGGCTTCAGGGTGCCCCAAGGCCAACATAACAAACAAAATACTTAAATAAAACTTATAAATTACCTACTCATGGACAAAACTAAATTACAAAGAATCTCCCTAGTAATAAACAAATCACAAAGTCAAAATAAATGTCAGGACACCCATACGCTCCTAAAACATAAAAAATTAACCCAAATAAATCATCATAATCAAACAAACATAGTCAACTGAAGGTTTTGGGATCTGTCGACGGGAGGAGGCATCCGGAGCGCTTCACGCCACAAAGCCAATGCCAGAATGAGCTCTCCATCTTCGATTAGCGCTGCCCTTTTAAAGCACCACAGCCATAGATCCGCCAGTCAGGCTCCTCCAACAATAGCCAATCCCTGCACACATACAAAGAAAATACAACCCACACAAAACAGATACTGAGGATCACAACATAGCCTCAAGCGCTGAAATGACTGTTTATACAGCATGCAGTGTTCCCGTGATTGTCCAAAGCACATGAATATGAGGGATGCGATTGGCTGTCTGTTGCTTAGCATGTAACTGTACCATTCTAAAACCGCGTAATTTCACACTGCACAGCTAAAGTGGTGCTAACCCTCCTCCAGAGCAGGGTTTCAAAACCCTGGCTAAAAAGCAGTGCTAGCTCTGTTTCTTACAAGTGTGAAGCGGTTCTCTACCGCTAAAAGTTAAAAGTTGGCTTTAGAACAAAAATAAGATGTGGTTATGCACATTGTGAAAATCCCTAGAGCAAGGTTCCAATTACAGGGAGTTTGAGATGTGGTGTCATATGAGAAATGTTTTTTTTTTTAAAAAAGTTCTCTTTGTAATATTTATATTAACATGTTGTGAAAGTGTAATGAATGGCATTGGAATCATTTATTTTATAATATTATCAAGTAAAAAGTAGAATACAAAACTCACTTTAAGTGCAGTGAAACAATTTATTTTATATTGGCCTTTATTGAACTTAATGTGTGATTTGGAGTCCATATTCTACTTCATTTGCATGTTTTTAATTGACGTATGATGATTATTTACAATGTATCATTTGCTGCAACTTTTTTCAATTTGTTGAATATATTTCATAATTTCTTTTAAAGACTTTTAAAGACAGTATTTTTGTTCTTGCATACAGTATATAAACACCATAAAATTAGATATGTACTATGTGACCCTGGACCACAAAACCAGTCAATTGAACAGGTATATTTGGGGCAATAGCCAACAATACATTGTATGGGTCAAAATTATTGATTTTTCTTTTATGCCAAAAAACATGAGGAAATTAAGTAAAGATCATGTTACATGAAGATATTTATTAAATTTCCTACCATAAATATATACAAAATGTATTAGTAGTAGTGATATGCATTGCTAAGGACTTCATTTGGACAACTTTAAAGGTGATTTTCTCAATATTTTCTCAATATTTTTGTACCCTCAGATTCCAGATTTTCAAATAGTTGTATTCTAACAAATCATACCTCAATGGAAAGCTTAATTATTTAGCTTTTATATGATGTATAAACTATTTGTTTTGTTTTAAAAATTGACCCTTATGACTGGTTTTGTATTCCAGGGTCACATATATATAATATAAGCAGTTAGATTAAAACAACAACGAAAACACCTGAGATGGTGGTGTGTAAAGAACACATAAGTTTTATTGTGCTGTAGTCACAATATGCATTCTTTTTTTCTGGTCATCTCTGATGATCAGATCAGGGTCTCAATGTAAAGTCTTCACTAAAAGCTCTGAATGGTACCACGGGAGCACATGCACAAAGTAATTTGCTCGGAACAGCGATAGACCGCTTCCCATCAGATTAGTCAGAGATTAGCATCATAGTGCGATTGGATTTGCAGATTAGTGGCATGGCAATGGCAGATTCTCTGTTTTAATCTGGGCAGAATAGTCTGATAACATTAATATCCTGATGGAAAGCAGCTTATGTTGTAATAGCTGATATAAACATTACATTTCAATGACCTGATCCATTAACAAAAGACCGTGCCACAGATGATATTCACACTAGAATGCAGAGAACAGTACAGATTTTTCCACCCTTGTGTTTTATAATGCTAGTGTAATGCATTGTCCCTTGGGCAACACTAAAGTAAATCTATTTATCTGTCTGTCTGTTGATCTATCAGTTATTTACTTGGTGCTTTGGGGGTTTTAATAATTCCTCTTTATTGTGTTGGCACTTTTTTTTAGAGACATCTGCTATCTGATTGTCTAATTACCTTCTATGTGGAGTTACCACAGAGCCAGACTTGTGCGCTATATTCCAAGTCTTCTGAAGCCATATGATAGCTTTGTGTGATGTCAACATTTAAGTTGTTTTTCTTTGAAAAACCCATTGGTCCATTTGTGAGAGAAATAGTCATGTAATTTGTGAATGAAGTCAGATATTTTCAAAGAATCAGTTGATCCAGTTCACAGAAATTGTCTGAATGATTCATTCATGAATCAGGCCAGTGTGGTACATATTGATTAAACTCACTGAATCAATGAGCATTTTGCATAGCTTCACAGCTCACTAGAAGGGAATACATTCTTAGTGAGTAACAGTTTAAATTTTGTTCTGTTCCAGGTACCATGGATAACTTTTATAAAACTTCATGGTCTTCATGGCCTTTGACTTTACGAAAATTGTTACAAACAACAGAAAAAAAGTAGTTGAAACTTACCTTTTAGCTTTGTTTGACATTACCTTTATAATATATTTTTGTTATATTCCCGCTGTTGAAGCGCTGCAGTGGTGTACAGTGGTTCAACTTTTTTGTTACTAACCACTAGATTAAGCTTTTGTTTTGAAACTCACTTGAACACTTGAAACTCTTTGTCTTTAATTGAACCTGGATAAATGTTCTGCCATCATCGTGGTACAGTGACATCACAATGATGACCCTGCACTTGTATGACATATGGTTGTGACTGTTTAAGTATGAGATTTGTGTGTTTGCATGAGTGAAGAGGATGAGATGAGAGATGAGCACTCTCTTCCTGAGCTCAAGAGATCTAACCTCTCTCAGTCTGCCTCAGGGAACATCAGCATACTACAGAGGCAACACTTTTCAGTGTTTGTGTATATGTGAGAGATTAGGTATGCTTATGTTTTTTCCCTCTACAACTGAGGAGCTCTTCAGGAAAGCTGAAAACAGACTAGCTGAAGTTCTTCCGTTGGCTAAACACTATGATATGTGTCTCACAGGCCACATCAAAACATGCACACAAAACCACTACTGTCTACAAACACATTTCCTTCTCCCTAAACACACTAACAATTTCCATCGGATTCACACATTGTCACACTAGTAAAACACAACAGGATGATGAGCGTCATTTGAGGAAGCTTTTTTTTTCTGGCAGGCAGTATGCCAGTGGTTTCAAATTCTACAAGTCACACATGTACCTTTAAGTGATTATATAGAACATTTCCCATTACAATCTGCAAGGGTGAAGACTAACACACAGTGACCACAAGAAAGTTCTCTCTCATTTTTACTGAGAACAAACATATGAAGTCAATGAGTGGCAGTGTAACCACAGCTTACTTTATAATAACTGGACATGTTCAGCTACCGCAGCATTTAAAAGTTTGGGGTCAGTCTTTTTTTTTTCCATAATATTTCTATTTCACATAAATGCTGCTCTTTTAAACTTTAAACAACATTCATAATAAGAAATGTTTCTTGAGCACCAAATCAGAATTTTAGAATGATTTCTGAAGCGGACTGTGTGACTGAAAGTATATAGTCCACTGTAGTGTACAGTCCACTGTATTTGACAGCTAAACATTTTGTCTTAAATGTTGTTTTATCATTTAAATCCTTACAAACTTCTCTTTGTGAAATTATGTTGTGCTTTAAAAGTTTACATGTTCTTCAAAATTACACTTTGTTATTTTGCTGTCTAACACAATGACATTCATAAAATTTTAAGTAAGATTTAAGTGTCCTTTCTGGGGCCATATTTGTTTCTTGAAATCAACCTGTCACTTTCAGGTGTCATCAAAGGGTCACATCGTGTGTGGTGGACCATATACCTAACTTGTGGTGACCTAGTTCTCTTAGAATGCAACACATTTTTGATTCCTTCTCCTTACAATTTAAAGGATTAGTTCACTTTAAAATGAAAATTTCCTGATATTTTACTCGCCCCGATCTCATCCAACATGTGTCTTTCTTTCTTCGGTCAAAAATTAATTATGTTTCTGAGGAAAACATTCCAGGATTTTTCTTCACATAATGGACCAATGTTTCGCTAGATAAGACCCTATTCCTCAGCTGGGATGGTGCAGAGCCTCTGAAGCCCTTTGAAGCACTTTGAAACTGCATTTGGACCTTCAACATTTTGGTTGCCATTGAAGTCCACTGTGTGGAGAAAAATCCTGAAATGTTTTCCTCAAAAAAGTAAAGAAAGAAAGAAAGAAAGACATAAACATCTTGGATGGCATGGGGGTGAGTAAATTTTCATTTTGAAGTGAACTAATCCTTTAAGGTCACTTTTCATATTGTTTTATTTGGCTTTGAATGTTGAATTTTCATTATTATTGATGTCTTTCATGACCTCTAGCAGCAGTTTGTGGCTAGGTGACAACTCTGGAGGAAATGGCATTAAAAATGGAAAGCTTTGTTGGGTGCAATTTTTCACATTTCTATGAATTTTTGTACTTTTAGTTTTACTTCTAAAACTAAACATGCACATCATGCCTTTTGTGTTTGACTGCCATAGGGTCACTTTCACAAATTCAGCCAGATTGCATTCATACCTTTTGCTAACCATGCTGGTCTCCACGTGAACCTTGTTTTTTAGTTTCTCAGTTGTGATTCCTTGACTGGCACATGACTTTAGAAGGCTTTTACACCAAACTCTGTTTTTTAAACTGGAACTCTTTTTAAAGTCTGACTAGGTGATTGAAAGTTAACCAAGATTCACCAGACATGTGCTACAACCAGCTGGATCTCTAAGGACAGTCCAACATGGGTTTTGTTGATATGCAGATAAAGGGATGTCATTGTGATTAAGTGAGTCTTTTCGGCCCATTTATTTGATGATCCAATAAGGACAGGACCTACAGTCATTGTTATGTATAGACTATAAAAGCAACATTTAGAGATGGTATTAATGAACCGCAGGTTATCTTTGGCCTCCTTCCATGTATTAAGTGCTTTATAGGTCAGATTAAATAAGGCAGCGGACCGCATATGATGGCTGACGTGAACACCACCTAGTCTCAGAATGATGGCAAGAGAGGACAGTCTAAAGGCTTTAAAGGAAATTCCATGCACCCAATAACACTGAGCATGGGTGTTTTTTTTTTTGTATTTTACATTTAGCTTGAGTATGGACACATTTTTGATTCTCTTTTTGTTGATAATGGTGAGAGAGAATGGGGTTTTAATAAAAAATGCAAGCCTGATTTGAACCTGTCTCCCACATGAGAACCATAGCATGTGTTATGTACATTCTGCTAAGCCATGACTCCAACAGGGTCACTTTTATCATCAACAACCTCTTCTTATGGCCATTTAGTCAGATGGATACCAGCTGAAATGTGCACCTGCCCTTTATAGGTCTCTGTGGATGCACAATGGCACGATTATGTAGAAAATGGAGAGTATGTTCATCTTTTACCAGCCGTCAAATTATCCAAAGATCAGTATCACAGGAGGTCAAGGACACGAATGCGTGTAAGAGGATAAAATAGCGAAGCAGTTTGATAATGTTGCTGGCTAAGTATTCTGGGGTCAGTTAATGTTGATCCACCACCACTTTTTTTTTGATGTCTCCTGCTGAGTTGGTTTATTTTGTGTTGTCTTAAGGGGCAAACACACATAAGTTCTTGCATTCAGAAACTGAACTCAACAGAAACTAAGTGCATAGTCTTTAGGGGCCTTTTAAAAGTTTTAATTGCTAATGTAAATACTTGATACACTCATGATGCTTAAGATTAGATTAATGTACTGCACTGCGTAAATCTGTCTGTCTGTCTGTCTGTCTGCCTATATGTTTATCTGTCTGAATACAAAACATTCTCAATTCAATTCTAATTGTTGCACAATTGTGGTGGTGGCATTTATTGCATCTCTTTATGACATTGATTCTCCTTGATGTCAGACATCAGTAAACTGCAAGAACATCAGTCTTGGCTTCAATGCCAGTCAGGAATTTCTTTCCCACTCTGTCTCCCCCTCTGTCATTCTATTTGCCATGCCGTGGACCTTTGATGTTGAGTATGACCTCCAGTATGCCGCTCCCCAGCGTGTGGGAAGTGCCACTGTTGGAATTGGCATTGAAGTAGCCCAGTGAAGGGCCTCCACAGTGCGTTTCAGATTCCAAACACATACACATACACACTCATATAACATGACCGTGGTGGTCTGACTGAGGCATCCATCCCTGCTGTTTGGATTAGCGTAGAGGACGGCCAAGAGGAAAACAGGGGGTAGGGGGCAGGGGTTGATCATTAGTTTGTGTGTGCGTATGTGTGTGGAGTCTGGTTCATTAACACTCATGGACAAGGTTTTGGCCTGGCCATGGCCGGATGTAGCACTCATTCTGTTAATTCTATTAATGTGTTCATAGACTGTGATGTCTTAAGTGGCCTGGGGCGGTCCTTTGTCTGTCTTGTTTTCTTTTCACTGACTTCCTTGTAACTTTGGGTCCGTCTCGCCACCGCAGCAAGGATTCTGGAACCCATACAGAGATGCCGGGATTCTTTCACCATGGAAACCCAGGCAAGCAGTTTTTGAAATGACTGGCTATGGTCCTAGTAAGCTCTCTCTCTCTTTCTCCCTCACTGATGCTTTCTTATTCATTTGTGTGTGTGTGTGTGTGTGTGTGTTAATTAAAGCAGAAATGCTCTTGCGTTTGGATTGTGCTTCAATGGTTTAGGAGGAGATGTGCTAGAAAAGTCTGGCACAGACCCAGCGCACATCCATGTCCTACCACCACTTTACTGCTCCCCTTTTACCCCCTCACAATCACTCTACTGTGTGTGAGGGGCTGCAGAGGGGGCGGGGCGGGATGGAGGAAATGAAAGGAGTACGGGTAAGACAAGCAGGGATGGAGAGTGCATGACAGAGGAGGAGACAGGCCCAGGATTTTGCATGTTGTCTTTATAAAGTGGTTCTCAGTGGAGTCTCTCTCTCCCTGTTCATGATTCTCCTCAGGAAAAAAAAAAAAAAAAAAAAATCACACAATTTTTCTATTTTCTATAACTCTTTAATTGTAGTACAGTAATTCTAATAACTGCATTTTTACGTTCTGTCAATAAAATGATACTATGAATTAATAACAAAATCCTGAAAAATGTATCATGGTTTCCACTAAACTGCTAAGCAGCACAATGGTTTTCAACACTGATAATAATAAAAAAATATTTTTTGAGCACCAAATCAGCATATTGCAACACTAAAGACTGGAGTAATGCTGGAAATTCAGCTGTCATCACAGGAGTAAATTACATTTTTATATAAATTATATTAAAATATAAAACAGTTTTTTTTTTTTTTTTTTTTTTTTTTTTTTTATTAATGCAGCCTTGGCCAGCATATGGGACTTTTCAATAGTACTATATTTTTTTTAAGGTGTTCTAAATAATTTTTAGTGTGTTCGCTAGGTGGTTCCTTGCCTAGGTGTTCTGCATTGTTGTTCGATAATTGCTTAGTTCTCATTCAAGAGCCAACCCCTAATCTAAAATATAGCTCATGTTTCTCTTTCAGTGTAAGTCTATTAGATTTTTCACCTGTTTTATTGTCTGCCTGGTGTAAATTGTAAATCTGATCACTGATCACAATCTGAGGCATCATTCATGTCTTTAGCACAAATAGTGTTGGATGAGTTATGTTTTGCAGTTTGAACACTCTGTATTGTAAACAAGTATGAGCAGTTATAATGGTGTTTGCAATAATAAGCATCACTAATGATCAAATCAGATGGAACAAGTTTACTTCTGTTCATCTAACATTTCATGGTTTTGTGAGCAGTCATAAATATTTTGTTTGCAATGCTGCATCGTAGATAACAATTCACCTGCAATAAATGCTGTCTGTTCTGCAATAGATTCATAAATGATAGTTGGAAATCGTATTCTGTGTACTTCTCCACAGGCCAGGGTTTCAGGGTGACAGATGCAAGTAATAAACATTTGGAGTTTTGCTGTTTGTGATTTAGGAAAAAAATTCAGGGTTTTCATTTATAATCAGAAAACCGGTAGCGTAAAATCTCTCTTGGACAACATAAGTGGGTGTTTTCAATTTCCCAAAGGCCAGTCTTGCCAAAGCACAGCCGATCAATGTGGCTGCATGCATTTTTTCATTGTATTATTGTGTTGTAAATGTAAATAATGGTTGTGTAAATCGTTGTGAGGTTAATGTCACTCGGCCTCAGGGAATGAACACAGGTGTTGGATGCAGGAAAATGTTGTCAGACTGTAAGATTTGGATTTAGGATGTGAAAGGCGGTGGGCCAAAGTATGCAAATTTGGGCATGCTTTGATCTGCAGCATTTCTTTCTCTCTTATTTAATGACGTGCTCTTATACTCCCGGAAGCATTCTGGGATATATGTAGGTACGTGGAGAGCAAGCCCTCCTCTTGTTCTGATAAAGGTTTTTTTTCCTACCTGTAAAGATAAACCAGCTAGATTAGCAAAAATAGATGAGATAAGCTCAGATTTGTTAGCCAATACAGATAAGATGCACTCTGCCTGAACTGAATTTGCACGTCTCACCGTGACCTGATCTGGCTTGCTGTGCTCAGCTGTGGCTTTGGCATAAATCCTTCCTGTCCACTTCTGTTTCTGTCTTTTCTATTGTGGAGCCTGTCACTATTGAAAAGCCATCCAGGATTGGCTTCAGTTATCATAGTCTTGAAATCTACAGATGATCCCAGAGTCTACATGATTCACTGCGTCCTGTCCGATGAAACGGTAGCTGTTTACCGGTTGTGTTAATTAACCAGCTGAGAGCTTGTAGATAGCTGGAGCTGAGAGGGTGATTGGATGATGTTGTGGATCTACACTCCAAAAAAAAAAAAAAAAAAAACCTCAGTAAACTTAATTAAATTGAGGAAAACTTTTTAATTAAATTTACTCTTTGTAGCAAAAATAATTTTAGGTTTGCTGTATGAACTTAATGTTGTTAATTTTGCCAATTAATTTTGCCTTGTAGATGCAGTGGCAAAATTAAAAGGACTGAGTGGGATCCACATGCACTCTGTGTGCTCTACTTTAACACTATTAAAATTATGATTATATATACTGTATATATTTTCCTTTTAAATCTAAATTAAACTTTTAATTTAAATTTTCCTTTTTAATTTAAAGATTAAATTGTCTTTATCTATAAAAGGTAATGATAGTCACATACTGGTAAAATGTAATTCTACATAGTCTTCATCCTCTGTGCCAAGCATCTATCCACATTGGCCATTGAGAGGGGAACAAGTACAAGACACGACAGAAAGAAACGTACACCTAACATGACTGACAAGTGAAGTGAATAAGACTGATTATCTCTTCATCACAGCACCTGTTAGTGGGTGGGATATATTAGGCAGCAAGTGAACATTTTGTCCTCAGAGTTGATGTGTTAGATGCAGGAAAAATGGGCAAGCGTAAGGATTTGAGCGAGTCTGACAAGGGCCAAATTGTGATGGCTAGACGACTGGGTCAGAGCATCTCCAAAACTGCAGCTCTTGTGGGATGTTTCCGGTCTGCAGCGGTCAGTATCTATCAAAAGTGCTCCAAGGAAGGAGCATTGCATCGCAGTTTGTTGCATATGGGGCTGCATAGCCGCAGACCAGTCAGCGTGCCCATGCTGACCCCTGTCCACTGCCGAAAACGGCAACAGTTGGCATGTGAGCATCAGAATTGGACTACGAAGCAATGAAAGAAGTTGGCCTGGTCTGATGAAGCACATTTTCTTTTGCATGACGTGGACGGCCGGGTGCATGTGTGTCGCTTACCTGGGGAACACATGGCACCAGTATGCACTATGGGAAGAAGGCAAAAGCCGGCGGAGGCAGTGTGATGCTTTGGGCAATGTTCTGCTGGAGTCCTGTCACCCATGTGGATGTTACTTTGACATGTACCACCTACCTAAGTATTGTTGCAGACCAAATACACCCTTTAATGGAAACGGTATTCCCTGGTGGCTGTGGCCTCTTTCAGCAGGATAATGCACCCTGCCACAAAGCAAAAATGGTTCAGGAATCTTTTGAGGAGCACAACAGTGAGTCTGAGGTGTTGACTTGGCCTCCAAATTCCCCAGATCTCAATCCAGTCGAGCATCTGTGGGATGTGCTGAACAAACAAGTCCGATCCATGGAGGACAACTTCCCACATCACAACTTACAGGACTTAAAGAATCTGCTGCTTACATCTTGGTGCCAGATACCACAGCACACCTTCAGGGGTCTAGTGGAGTCCATGCCTTGATGGGTCAGTTTTGGCAGCAAAAGTGGGACCAACACAATATTAGGGTAGTCATAATGTTATGCCTGATTGGTGTATGAAGTGCACACATTTATGTCAAGCATATGAGAACTACATATGCGTTTTTTTCTTTGTTTGAAAGTTGCCTTTCTTTCTGATGTAATTGACAGTCTTGATTGTCCATTTCTCTTAAAGTAACTGCAATATTTGCTAACTCTCACTTTCTCCCACTTTCTCACTTTTCTTCTTTATCTGCTCTCATACTGTCTGGGTTAAATTTAACACTCATTAGAGTGTATTTCAGTGGTCTGAAGAGGCTGAGTATCCAGCCAGTCCCCTTAAAAGGGTCAGTGACTGTAAAGCTCTGGGGGATTTCATCATGGAAGTTTGGCCTGCAAAAGTCTGGAAATTCACATTCAGAAAAGGCCCATTAAAAGATTAATTAATCATACACATACACAAAAGCCATGTAGTCTATTTTATTAGCCAATGTTTTTTAGGGAATTATTAATATAATATTTTAAGGATTTTTTTTTGTGGAAAAGATCTGCATCAAACTATTTTCAGCTGTCAAAGCTGTATATTGAAGTGATGGAAAAGTTATATTTGTGTAAAAAAAAAAAAAAAAAAAAATTGAATGGAAAAAAATTGAATGGAATATTGCAGTATTTTATTATAATTGATTTATCCATGCTCATTATCATGTGCCCTTCCCCTCCCACCTACAATGACATCTCTTTCCTTCTTTGTTTACTGATGTGGGGGGCGGACAACCTCTTTCATGAGATTGCATGGGATCCAATTCAGTCCTGCCCTAAATTTTACTCTGATATATGTCACAATAGGGAAGAAAATACTATCGCAACTTCCGCTTCATGTCCACTTTAATATAATTTTTCTTTTTGCCTTTTATTAGACAGGTGAAGGAAGTAGAACCTGCTTCCTTCAGGGATCACTATAGCTTAAGAGCATGTGCATTACTGCTGCACCCCATGATTTGTGTCAACAGTCCACTGCACTTCTATGGAGGGATTACAAGCTACAGCATAACCACCAGTACCACATACAGGTTTAGCATTGTATTACAGCACTCAAAGTTCAAACAATATCAACTTTGACCCCATTTGACATTGACATTTTGTAGCACACACAATTATTATGGTACAATTGGAGTAACATATCATTACGTGGGCTAAGCTATTCTGAATGTAAGCATGACAGATTAACAGTGTATAGTTTTAGCATTGCTGTGACAATGTGAGGTGGATTTAGGAACAGTTGTGTGACTTACTAAACCTCTTATTCACCAACCACCTACAATCCTGTAAATTAGACTTATTGTTGATTGCGCCTTGTTAATAGGCTATTTGCCTAGTGCAATAAATGTTGTGCTGTGACTGCCCACAGAAAGTAGTTAGTAGACAGAGTTTTATTGACAAGAGATGGTTGTGAATGCTGTATAGTCCTAGTCAAGTATGCCAGAAAATGGTATTCACGTGCATCCTTTAAAACCTGTAGCATTCAGAACCGGCCTACAAGATGGAAAATTGCACTGTGAAAATTGCATTCGGTATGAGAGAGACAGAGAAACAAAGTGGTAGAGGATGTTTGTCAGACATGTACCTGTGATTTGTATATTTCTAGGGTTAAAAGACAGATGGAGGAGAAAGAGGCAGAGAATGTGTACGGTTCTCATATTTCATATTTCACAGTGTTGAAGAATGGACATTAATCACATCCAATGTCATCTATCAGAGAGAGCGAGACAGACATTAAATCAATACACACACACACACTCGCTCGCACACATGCCAGATGTCTGTCAGATGGTGCTAGGGCACAGATGCTGAACAGAGGTAAAGTTGTGTCATTTATTCCCCGGTCGCATCTCTTCTTCTCTCCATTTCTGGTCTCCTCCCATCTGTAGCTCAGCCCAGTGACGAGCTTGTATGACGAGATGAGTGACCTCAAAATACCCTCCAGCAGCTCAACAAATAGATCGAAAGAAACACCATGCATATTAAATAGTTATAGACCGATATATTTGGCCATTTTAAAATGATCGGCCTGTAACTGTGCCCTCCTGTTCGATTAACAGATGTCGTTCTACCTAGTCTCAAAATCTGGTCAAGGGATTAATAAGCTTTTATATAAGCTTTCTGTTTTTTTAATTTTTGTGAATTTGAAGTAAATGTTGTGTAAATCTAGAGTATACTTTTCTGTATGTTTTTTACATTTAAATATATACTTTTGTTATGCATATATTTAATGTAAAATTTAAACTAAACTAAACTAAATTTTACTAATCACACATTTTTTCTGTAATTAATTGCACCTAACATTAAAGTTTTAATCTATTTTTATGTTGTAATACTTTAACATTTAATCTCCAAAAAAATGTAGAAACAACATAAAGACAGTATATATTTAAAATATTTGTTTAATGGCATATTTGTATTAAGCACTATGAATGAAGGCCAGTATCACTGGTACCAATACTGATGTCTCTATTACATGGACCCTCTATTACATTTAATATATCAGGGTTCAACACTAAGGTTTTTTCCCCAGGCTGGACGTTTCAGATTATTACCTGGATTTTTTTGTCTGTATATGTGTATATATGTATATGTGTGTATGTGTGTATACAGGTGTATACAGGTGCTGGTCATATAATTAGAATATCATCAAAAAGTTGATTTATTTCACTAATTCTATTCAAAAGTGAAACTTGCTGAGTGGTGCAAAGTTATGTTCTCTGATGAAAGTAAATCAGGGTCCCAGAGTCTGGAGGAAGAGAGGAGAGGCACACAATCCACGTTGCTTGAGGTCCAGTGTAAAGTTTCCACAGTCAGTGATGGTTTGGGGTGCCATGTCATCTGCTGGTGTTGGTCCACTGTGTTTTCTGAGGTCCAAGGTCAACACAGCCGTATACCAGGAAGTTTTAGAGCACTTCATGCTTCCTGCTGCTGACCAACTTTATGGAGATGCAGATTTCATTTTCCAACAGGACTTGGCACCTGCACACAGTGCCAAAGCAACCAGTGCCTGGTTTAAGGACCATGGTATCCCTGTTCTTAATTGGCCAGCAAACTCGCCTGACCTTAACCCCATAGAAAATCTATGGGGTATTGTGAAGAGGAAGATGCGATTTGCCAGACCCAACAATGCAGAAGAGCTGAAGGCCACTATCAGAGCAACCTGGGCTCTCATAACAAATATAAATATAAACATAAAATATAAACAGTGGTGGGTGTAATTAATTACTGAGTAATCTAATTACTGTAATTTAATTACGTTTCCCTTGATATATATAACAATACTTGCATAACAGCTAGGGTTGGGCCGATAGACATGAGCATTAGACCATGAGACAGAACGGTAGCACCGTTTTCCAGTTTCTAGTTGAAGTGAGCAGAGCATCAAAACAGTGGTGCGGATCACACCACAAGCACTCAGGATCATTTGTGGTAATATTTCAGTGCTATTTCTTTAGTAATTTTATCTAAAGCCAAATGCGCTTCATTCTATCCCTTTCAGCTCCATGCACGTTCTCTCCTTCTCCAGACGCACCACATTAATGCAGCTTAATGCTCAAACGCAACCCCCCAATGTCATCGTCTATTGCAGTGTTTTACTGTAGACATCGTTTTCATGCCAGTTTGGTAGACATTGCCCAACCCTAATAACAGTATGGATTCTGCACTTCTCCACTGCATTTTCTGTGATGGCAGTTTGACTGGTCACTGAAAGTATCAAATTAGCCACCATGATAAACAAATATGCCAAAGGCAGAGAATATGTAGAACATTGTGAATGATGGATGCTGGAATTCTACAGAAATCTGTGAATTGTGTGGCTGTAGATTCTAAGCATATACCCGAAACCACATAAAACATGCTGTTTATGTAAACCACAGTGGGCATCACTTTTGTTTCTCTCAGTGGAAGATGAAGTCTGTCTCCCAAAGTTGCAAGGGGCTGCTTAGGGTATGTGTTTGTGTGTTTTTCTTAAGGCTGTCCCAAACAGACAAACTGGAAGTGACAGCATGGGCCGCAGCAGGTGACAACACCAGCAGGTTGAGGTGCAAGGTGACAGGAGTCAGGAGTGATTCAGTGACTCTATGAGGTTGTGTTTGTGTTTGTGGATGTGTGCTTATTGGTGACAGAAATGGAAAAGAATAAGAAGTAAGCAAGATGAGTCAGTTCTGATTGGTTGTGGTTGACTGACAAGAAGTTAGAGCAACAGTGCTTAATTATCTTACGATTAGCTCCGCCCTGTAATATAGAGCACTCAGGTACACTTTTCATGCTTTCTGAAATATTACAGGTAGAGCATTTTATTTTACTTGGCAATGTAGCCTATCATTACATCAAATTAAATTCTGAAAACCTACATTTTAGCCATCCTTTTTGGTGTGTGGCTGAAATCAAGTTGTCGAAATGATAAAGTTGCCAGAATTTACCATCAGGACACAGACTTTCATTTGAAAACATAATCTATCCTTCATTACAGGACTGGGCTTCTGTCATTTTAATGATGTACTTCGGCAATAGCCAGGATAATAGAAATAAATCAAAAACTATTATATACACTCCTGGGGAAAAAAAGGAAAAGGGCCAAGCCAAAAAAGCAAAATATTTAGTGGTCTTTTAATGGTCTTAACCATTTTAATCACAAATCAGTGGTCAGGAAATTAGCAAGACTTGCATAAATACTGTAGATAAAGTGATATTTGTATGCTAACTTAGCATAGAAAGGAATAGCCTTTCCCAATGTGTTGTTCCAGTGTTGTTCCACTCAATGTTAATGGCTTCAAACAGTTCATGAGTATTTGAAAAATGTCTCCCAGTTTATTTGAGTTTAATGTGAGACCAAATATCCACTATAGGGATCAAATCTGGACTCTGACCAGGTCAAAACATGAGCATGATGGACTTGTTCTCAAGTCACTTCTTGGTTGTCTTTGAAATTTGGGCAGGAACGTCGTCTTGTTGAAAAATAACATCTGATCATTCCTCTTTAGATAACAACTTTTCATTTGTGGGAAGCAAGCCATTCTGCAATATTCTCCTGTACAAAGTATTAAATGACATTCACAGTGAAGTAGCTCACCAATACCAGCAGCTAAAAGACTCCCCACACAATGACACTTCCTCCATGCGTCACTGTGCTAGAGATGCATTTATTATTATATTTCTCAGCAGACTCTGGAGCATCACCACGCAACTTGTGTTTGTATTGTGATTCATCACTCCACACACAACTTCCCATATTCTGACAAAAACTTAATTCAGTCTTTGATGTTTTTCTGAGACAACAATGGCTTTTTAAGTTGTGCATTTGCAAAATTGTGCTACTTTTCTGACCAATAATTTGTGGTTAAGACAATTAAAAGCTTAGTGTGTAACTTTTTTTTTTTTTTGCCCAGGAGTATATATTGTTTATATTTGTTCTTCCTTTTTTCTATAAATATTTTTAACAAAGTCAGACTGGGAGACCAGCTAAAATGGCTAAACCCTAGCTTGGCCAACCAAGTAGAGCAGCTGATCAAGAACAGGACCAGGCTGGGAGACCATTTTAAACCAGTTAGACCAGCAAACCATCTTATGCTGTTTAGTTTGCTGTTTGTTTGAATTGTTTTCCATTTGTGTAAACCACTGCTGCATATTTGGTGAACAATCTGAACCTCTGGCTACCTTGAAGGTATTCTCAACACCAGACGAAATATTCATAGAAGCTTAAAGGGATGGTTTACCCAAAAATGAAAATTCTGGCGTCATGTATGACTGCCTTTTTCTGTGGAACACAGAAGATAAAAGAAGAGGGTGGGTAACCAAGCATTTATGGTTACTATTGACTTCCATTAATTGAACAAAAAGAGACAAAAAACATTTCTCAAAATAACTTATTTTGTGTTCCACAGAAGAATGAAAGTCTTGCAGGTTTGGAACAACACTAAACTAAATTTTCATTTTGGGGTGAACACTACTGATAAGGTTGTGAATATAAGTCAGGAGGTATGGAGCCAAGCTGACATTTGACCATCTAGGATGTTGTTCTTTTTGTTCTTTTTCAGAAAAGACTTATGAGGACTATAACATATTTTCCATGTATTTGATGCCTTTTTGAGGCATATTGTTTATTAAAGGCATTCAAAACGACTATAGTTCAAGTCGGACCATTCTGTAAAATTCTATCATATATCAATCAGGCTCTGGTGCTGTTCCAGGGGCTATTAATTTAATGGACCCTGAAATCTCTTCTGCACTGAATTGGACCATTTATCATCACCTGATCATGTCTTGGCAGGAAGATTCAATCTAGATACGGAGATTTGTGAATTGATGCCATTTTATCAGACACAGTGAGCAAATTCTTTGAAAAGTATCATTATTTATCATGGGACATCATGGGTTTTGTATGTAAACACACAGGCTAGATGTATAGATAGTGGTTGTACAGGGTTAATAGTAATGGCAGAATAACTCTTTCATTAATAACAGGGCAAGAGGCTTTTATTTCCATCTATTTTTACTTATTGTATACATTTATAATCTAAAAAATATTATTATTTAAATCTATTAAAGCGCAGTGATTAGCCTATATCTTTTTTGAGGGTTGTCATGGTACCAACATTTCTGTAGTCTGTACCAGTAAAACTTAAACCAGTAAAAACAAAGAAACACATTAGAGGTAACAGAACAATGGCAGGTCTATTGCACTTACAATTTAAGACTTAAAGGTGCACTATGTAACTTTTCCGTCCGCTAGAGGTCACCTATTCAAAACAAAGGCGTAGCTTGATGACGCCAAGTTTGAGCGCAGAATCTTGGGACATGTGGTCTTCACCTCACAGCTGGTCGAAAAGAATCGGGATAGGACTCGGGCAGAAATCATGTTCATGGATGTGATTATTAACGTTACTGTAGTATGAAGCAGAGCAGGACCGAGTGTTGTGAGAACTGAGCAAGTCCGCTGGAGCGATTGTTAATAAGATGAACGCAACACACAGCTCGCGACCAGCAGGACTTTTATTATGCCACTGTCGCCGACGCCATTGCCGCTTTTCCGGTCATGAGTATGAGGTAACACAGCTCTGTTTATCATATTAGATACATCTGAATGTGTTGAAAATGATGTTATGACATTACTCTGTGCGTTTGCTCAGCAGCTGCTATGACACTTGTTGCACACTGCAGTAAGGGTAAAGAGTTTCTGCAAAGTAAAAACTGGAAACCGAGGGTAACGCAGATATGATGCCATTGACAGGCGACGCCCTCACATGTCCCGGTTTATTGGTTAAAATAGCAATTTTCTCACGATTTACAAATAGTTGGAAACATTTGGGATATTGTAAGTACTCATCTGAACAAAATATATAACACTGGCCTAGTGGTTTTTGGATATTTTACTGACATTTATTTTTACATATTGCAGCTTTAATGCACAGCTCTATTTTGACATGCCAGATTTTTTTGTCCTGTCCCTTGTTATGGTTATCACTATATCAAACATCAAAGTCCCACATTTTGTTGTCACTAATGAAACTTTGCAGTGTGTACTTTTATTTAAATAATGAATGGGTTATATATAGAAAGTGAGAAAGAGTGCTCCCTTTATGATCAATGAAGCAATTTTTACATTGTGTTGAAACTTCAATCATTATCTAACGCTGTACAAACTTTGCCATATTGAGCGGCCATTACATTTACACGCTGAACCAACATGTCAGAGATTCGCTACAATGCTCAATGCTGAAAAAACACATTGTAAATAGAAACCTTTGATGCTTTTCATAGAGCACTCATACAAATACAGACAGGAATGTTTGAAAGCAGCTACCTATCAGCAAATATATACTGCAAATAGGCAGGTATCATTACAGTTTTAAAATGTCAATATGGACTTGGTACTAAAGTATTGGTACTTATGACAACCCTGTTTAATTTGATGCAAACGAAAATGAAGATATGAGGTAAATTTGGAAATCCCAGTGGAAATTCGTGGAAAGATTAATTTTCAATGTTTCGTTGTCTGTGCGATCAAGAGCCAGGTGTCCAAAAAATACAACATGTTGAACAGACTGTACATCATAGCCTCTTTTCCATTTGCAATTATTAAATATGGCCATTTTTTTTAGACCAATGAATGTGTGGCTTTTATTCTAACTGAAGTATCTGTGGTGGTCAGCAACGTTTACTGTTGTCCTTGTAGGGTGTAAAACTAGATAAGTAAGTTGCCATACAACTCTCACAACACTTAAATAGCTGCTTACTTTTCTCTTCTGCCTCTCAACACACACACACAAACACACGTCTGTGGCATGACAGCCTCATTGGTGTGACAGTAGACAGAAAGGCCAAAGAGTGTGACTGTTTCAGCTCTGATTCTGCTCACAGGGTTCTCCCTCATGAATCAGATCTCCTCTAAGAGTTCTAGTGCAGAATTCTGAACTGTCTGGAGAATTCTACAGTCCATCTGATGCTTGGCGAGTTCTGGATCCTTTTTATTTAATTTCATTTTTATTTTAATTTTTTTAATTTTGAGTATTTATTGACCCAGAAAAGCCCTTATAAATAAAAGATAAAACTGCAACAAAATTCCCTATGTCATACCTTATTGTATACAATCTTTCAGCGACATCTTCGAGATCACATTAGCTATGTTACAAATATTTTGAGCTTCCTGCTGCCTACATCCTAATTCAAGTGAGCCTCATAAGTGACCAATTTGAAGTGCTCTACATAGACAGTAACTCAGCATGACACAACTCAAAGTGTGGCAGAGGTAAATGTGCAATACTCTGATAAGCATAATATTTACTCCAGACTGGATTACTGTAACGCACTTCTCATCGGTATCCCTAAAAAAAGCTTGCAGAGACTGCAGTATGTTCAGAATAGTGCTGCTAGGATCCTGATGAGAGTTCGAAAATACGATCACATCACACCCATTCTCCATTCACTTCACTGGCTTCCTGTTGAATACAAGGTCTCCCTTCTAACCCACCAGTGCATCTATGGAAATGCCCCCCCCATCTGAAAGAACTACTCACACCTTCGACTACAACTCGAACACTCCGTTCAACAAATTTAAACCGCCTCCTTCTCCCCAAGACAAAGCTCAGCACTATGGGTGATCAGGCTTTCTGTTCTGCCGCTCCTCAGATTTGGAATGGCCTCCCCGACCATCTGAGGGCACCTCAAACTATTGAGACTTTTAAAAAAGGACTAAAAACATTTATTTTTAGGAGAACTTATGACTTTTAACTATTAAATCTATTAGTATTTTATCCTCCTTAAATTATCTTAACTGTAGCACTTTGAGATTTGTTCCAAATGTAAAGTGCAGTACAAATAAAATGTATTATTATTAATATTATTATTATTAAACATAGTTCAGTTTCTTACCTTCGGAGCCACGCTTGTGATATCTTACAGTACAGCATCTGTAAACAGCTCACAAAGAACAGAACAATTGTCCCCACTGGATATGTGAAAAGAAAAGGATCCATGTGCACTACCATTTAAAAAGTTTGGTAAGTTTTAAATGTTTTTGAAAGAAGTCTCTTATGCTCACCAGGTTTTATTTATTTGATCAGAAAAAGAGTAAAAACAGTAATATTGTGAAATAGTCAATTTAAAATAAATGCTTTCTGTTTTAATATATTTTAATATGTAATTTAATCCTGTAATGGCAAAACTGAATTTTTAGCAGCCTTTACACCAGTCTTCAGTGTCACATGATCTAATATGCTGATTTTGTGGTCAAGAAACATCCTTTTATTATTATAATTTTTGAAAACCGTTTAAATTAACTGCCTAATTTTTTTTTTTTTTTTTTTTTTTTTCAGAATTTGTGATGAATTGGAAAAGCTCAAAAGAACAAGCAGTTTTTTTTTTTTTTTTTTTTAAGACATTTTTAGTAATATTATAAATGTCTTTACTTTCATCTCTGATAAATTTAATAAATTGCTGAATAAATGTATGAATTTTCTTTCAGAAATCAAACTAAATAAAATTTTACTGATGCCAAACTTTTGAATGGTTTATTACAATTCAATTTATTACAACTCGACAATTATTTGTCAAGTAGTCGTAATGACTAGAAAGATCACTGGAAATGTATGAATGTATGAATTACAACGTATGAATGAATTATTTCACACAAATATTGGGTAAAATAATACATTTGAATGACATTAAACTATTTTTATTTTAAAAAAATGGCAAAATTAGGTGTTTTAGGAGGCAGAATAGTTAAGTTTCTTACCTTTGGAGCCACGCCTGTGATACATTAAAATACAGCCTCCTTAGGTAGCTTACTACAGTTTTGGAACAGAACAATTGCTCCCCCTGGATATGCGAAAAAATGAAGGAACCACTAAGATGCATTTGAGATGATTTATTCCTCATGAGTGTCTGACCTCCCTTTCACCTGCTTTTTGGCAGTGTTTGACGGTTACAGTGTTTTGAGTTTGAAGCAACAGAGTACAGTTATAAGGAGAACTCCCTTGTGTCTGTGTCAGCTGCTTTCATGATCTGTAATGAGTCAAGAAAACTGTTGTGAGAACACTAAGAGGTGTCCCCCTAAATCGAGTGTTATACAGGAATGATTGGACGTGCTTGTGTATTTTTTGCAGTCTGGAGGACTTTAATGGCCTTCATTGGCTCAACAGTGACAGCCCAGTGTTGGCAGTCTGTGTTGAGCTTATAGAGCGCTGTACATTCTAATCATATTCATTATGGCAAGATTACACCGTCTCGTGTAATTACTGTAAGGATTATAACAACACTAAATATACTGGCAGCATATCATTCTCTCTCATTGTCTCTCTCACTTCGCTGATCCGCTAAAGGACAAAGAAAGCCCAAAGCTGCTTGATTTAGATGTCTGTTATGATCACTTATGAATCAACTGCCTCTGGCTCTATGACTGGGACGCCAACTATCACGCTGACACATACACTCTGTTTTGATGCGAAGAGAGTGAATTTGATACGTTGATGCATCATTGTATAAAATTAGAATAATTCGTCACTTTGTTTACATGTACTTCAATATTACATTGCTAATTTTTTTAAAGCAGTAGTTCTCCATTAGTGGGGTCTGTTCTGGGTTACAGACAGAATTCAATAATTAAATGCAATGAACTAAAGTTTGGGTAAGATTTTTGTTTAGAAAGAAAGCAGCAAATCGGCATATTAGAATGAGTTTTGAAGGATCAAATTAAAAGAAAAATTATATATATTTTAAATTGTAATTGCTTATTAAAAATCTTTTTTATGTTGTAGCGAAGCCTTTGTGAGCATAAGAGACTTCTTTCAAAAAAAGACTTCTTTCCTTTTTGCACAGTGCATTTAGAAGAAAACACTTTCCAGTTGCTATTGATGTCATTAGAAGTGTTTAAATTGAATGACAACACGAAAAATTTATGTGACCTACCCTCAACCTTGAAAACATTGAATTTTAACCCCTAGAGCAGTGGTTCCCAACCACGTTCCTGGAGGCCCACCAACAGTGCACATTTTGCATGTCTCCTTTGTCTGACACACCCACATCAGATTTTGGAGTCACTAATAATGAGCTGATGACTTGAATCAGGTGTTTGATTGAGGATACATACAAAATGTGCACTGTTGGTGGGCCTACAGGAATGCGGTTGGGAACCACTTCCCTAGAGGTCGATGATCGTGATGGCCTCAATTTGTTTCTTATCAGTGCCAAAGAGACTCAAATAACTGTCGATTTTTATCATTCGGGCAAGTGTTATACATCATTATAATCTGTTAAATATCAACTTTTATTTGTGTACACACAATATAAACAACATGTTGTGCTTTTTGCTAAATAAAGAAAACAAACATGATGCACGATCTGCAGCTTCTCAATGACGTTCATTCAGATAGTCTTCAGAAAATGAACTGTAACTTAGTCAATACTTGTCACACAAACATGGGACATGTCTAAAGAAACGTTGAAATGTCAGGTTTTAAATAATGTAAATCAAATCGAAAAAAAAAATAGTCTGTGTTTATGCAATCTGTTTGAAAAGAGAGAGATGTCAGTCGTTCGCGAGCCTCTTCATTAATGTTAATGCGGCCACGCCCATGGAGTTCTTTTGAGATTCAAATACTGTCGCGATCCATACGTGCACAGTCAACACCCACATCAACTCGAATAAACACATCAAGATTTGTACATGTACTTTACAACGTTTTGAGATGCGGTTAGGAATAATCCTGGAATAATTTACCTCAGAAGAAAAGCTGTTTATTTCTAAGAGCATCAGATTCAGCCGATTGTGAAGTTTATTCTGTTAGTGTCTGTAAACCGCAAAAAGACAGTTTAAATATGAATCCTGCTGTACCATAAAATGTCATAGACATAAGACTGTGTGTTTTTGATTTCTTTGGCCTGTTTTGGACAGATTATGAAGTGTTTATTGTAAAATACCCTAGTGTCACATCAATAAAGCTTTTGTTCGCAAATTTCTGCTCAGATGCTATAAATATAGTACCAGTCAAATGTTTTGTGTTCAATAGGCTATTTGTTGTAGCCATTAAAACGTATTTTGTTTCATATTGATGTTTAAATTATATAGGCGTATATTATTTTTTATTTAATCTGTTGATTTATGAAAAGTGAACAGCACGAGTAATAAAGGACACATAAGATGCACCATATGTCAGAAGACATGGAGTTTGTCAGAAATTATTTTAACCACTTCATAAAGTTTTGTTTTGTAGAAAGCCTTTCTTTAAAGTGAATTTCATTTTGTATAAATTGTATCTTAATTTTAATCAATGTTTCATCAGCCAATTGCCTGGATTTAATAAATAAGAAGCAAATATGGCAGACAATGGCCTATAACCATGACATTGCACGACGCGTCTCATAAATGAACCGAAACTCGAAATTATATTTGAGTATTGTGTGTATCGGATAGTTTACAAAATCAAATGATTCAGAAAATATTTGCCATTGAAATGACTGGGAAAAAGTGTCCCAATCAACCTGAATTCATCATTCTCAATTATTCAGTTATTTGTATTTACTGAATACTGAATTATGTTCAATGTCACAATATTACAGTTTTTTTGTTTTGTTTTTTTAGCATGAGACTTCTTTCAAAAACATTAAAATAGTACTCAAATCTTTTGATAATTTAAAATATAATAGGCCTTTGTAATGTGCCTTTGTTAACTATATTCTAAATAAACTACAACAAAATATATTTATTTTGTCTTGAACCTTAGCTCCCTGTCACATACCTGACTCAAATGCTCATCATTATGCAGGTCATTATGTAGCTCATTATGCGGTTCTGTTGTCTCCTCAAGTGTAAATCACAGCATTATTCATGATCATTCACACCACTTTGCATACGACCTTTGTAAAGAAAAAGTCTTACAAAATTTAAATCAATATATATTTTTATGTGAATGAGCAGGCTCAATGATTCTCACTTCAGTTTGAAGCAAAAACTCTAGGCAACATCACCCATTAGTTTTTGTTTTTTCAAAAACCACGCATAAACGTTATTCTCTCAAAAATACAAGTACGGACATACATGTTGCTCACATATTATGGTAGCCCAGTTTGTGCTAAATACAGTGTAATGATACAGTTTTGCCATTAATGTGTTTATAAGCAACTGAAAAAAACACAAATGTCAGAGAATGTCAAAACTTCTAAAGGGTTAACATAATGTTGCATTAAATTCCATTAATATTAATAATATTAATGTTTGATTTTGTTTCCATTTGCACTACATACAATATTGATACTTGTGCAATGTACAGAAAATCTTGTGAAACATTACTAAAGGCATAAAGTGTCACATAAATGTGACAGAGGAAATGTATGTGTGTTTGGGGCAGTCGAGGGAAGCAGAGGAAAGGTTTTTCACATGTTTATGTATTTTTCAGCGGAATTAGGGAATTTCATTGGCACATGAGGCAGCTGGTGGCGTAATGCTCAGCGCTGTCTAGTGTATTCTGCTCGTCTGTATCACCCCCCGGCTGCGTGTTTTGGTTAAGAGCCACCTTGGTGGTACCATCCCATATCAGTGGGCGGTGGCCATTTTAAATTGCTTTTTCACACCTTTGGTGGGAATGGGGTTTCAGACTTACATGTGCACAGCCTGAGATACCCAAGAGAGAGCAGTGTTATAGATCCTCAAGCAAATTGCTCACATTTTTTCTTACACTTTATCTCTCTTTCGCTGTATGAGGCCTTTTCAATTCCTGTATCCTGAGAGTTAGTAAAGTTAGATAAAATGTTCAACTGTTAGCCTCAGAATGTATATGAACCGGGCTCCAGACTGCGACCAAATGGTCGCATTTTGCGGCTTTTTTTCCTGCCTGTACGACAACATTTTGTTAGAGGTTGCACTGGTGCCACCATCACGTTTCCCAACTGATAAGAGCTGCCGGTTCTGTTACATATGAGAAACATCAAACAGCAAACGAAAGAAAGGTTAAATTAAACCGCACTACTCATTTGATCTGTGCTGTGTGGACCGTTTATCAGCTCGGAGCAACAATAGACAGCGCAGCGCAAGCTCAGGTTTACTTGCAGGTCGATCTCGATCATGCAACACCATTACACAGCACTGAGAGATCCAGTGAGAAAGCATTCGAATTTGCCGCAAAAGTAATATCACAGCGAGATCTATTGGGAAGCATTCAAATTCGCAGCAGAATTCTGTTATAAACCATTGATGTCAGATCAAACAGCGTTGACGTGGACACCAGGATAAACATCGTGCTATGAACAAAGTTATAGAAATTGTTTCAGTCCGCAAATCACCAACTTTCACCACGGATTTAATGTAGGAATGCTAACTGTAACCATGGTATTGTGGCAGAAATAGTCAAATGTTGTTGTTTTTTTTAGCTTTTTAAAACAAAAATATTTTTTTACTTTATTCATCTCAGGTACAACCTTTTGAGAGTTAAATTCAACCACTTTTCATGTGCTTCACACTTTTTCAAGCACTTCAAATTCCTAAATATTATCCAATTTTAATATTATTTTTAACGTGATGATTTGTGAAACTTAAAGTTTAAAGATGTAGGAAAACTAACACTTTGTGGCGAACAAGCACTTAAAAAGACAAAAAGGACAGGAAATTACCACTATAACCAGTAGATGGTGGCCTATTTTCCACTCCCTAATATATGAAAAAAGTAGAAAGTCACAATGAAAGTCTTATGAAATGTTTCTTCAAATTGTGGCTGAATTACACAGAATGCTCCTTTTATAATCACTGAAGCTGTCTGTCTGTTTAGTGTGATACTATAAAAGAACAATGGTACATTTAATAATAGTAGAATATTAAAATGTTCCCTATAAAACATGTTTTTGCACATTACTGTTGTTAATAAAGTGAATTTTATCTGCATATCAATTCAAGCTCAATGCTTTACTGTTAACAAACATGTAATATTATTAGTAACCACACTTAGTAATGTAAAACAATAGTCATTTTATGATTAATTAACTTTGATCAATTTTCCCCCAGTGCTACCAAATCAGGTGCTGGTGCCACCATCTGTAGAATGTCATATATATATACATTAGTAATTTGATTTCAGGGACAAAAAAATTTTACTTATTTTAAGTATCAGGTACTAAAACTTGTGCAAATTATAATCTTTTCAAAGAATGTGCTTTTAATAAAAGCCAACAGAAGTACATATTTAAATATCTGCCCACTAATTTTGGGTGAGTGGGCTAAAAGTGAAGCCCTTGCATGACGGATGAGGCCTAAATAAATGTACTACTTCATGAGGTTGTTTTATTTATGATACTGACTCAAATTTGCTCACTCTCGTTCTCTATCGTTCTCTAAAAGCCCTAACAATACGGATGGCAGGAGTGTGCCAGTGTTGGCTCTAGCTCCAGTTACTGAGTGTAAATTTCTGCTTTAGCCAGCTCAGAATCTGATGGATTTCTCTAAGTGTGTTTGCACAGCACATTTTAATCGATTCTTAAAATGTTCAATTAGGGCCAAATCAATTTGCGCAAGGTGGTGACGATCAAAGTCAGCATACACTTCACACACACCTCTACCTCTCTTGGCTACACACAAAATTCAACATGCTATTCAGTGTTATAATGATATTTTTCCCCCTCTTTGTTTCCTAGCCTTTCCTCCCTCTTGTCTTTAATTGGATCTGCTTTCTTTGTTCTCATAGGTGCCATTTACATATGGTTGGTTTGGACACCAGAAGGGAGTGTGCCAGTTTGCCAGTGTGCTCAAATCCCCAGGTTTCTACAAACCTGATTCCAGAAAAGTTGGGACACTGTACAAATTGTGAATAAAAACAGAATGGAATGATGTGGAAGTTTCAAATTTCAATATTTTGTTCAGAATACAACATAGATGACATATCAAATGTTTAAACTGAGAAAATGTATAATTTTAAGGGAAAAATACGTTGATTTAAAATTTCATGGCATCAACACATCTCAAAAAAGTTGGGACAAGGCCATGTTTACCACTGTGTGGCATCCCCTCTTCTTTTTATATCGGTCTGCAAACGTCTGGGGACTGAGGAGACAAGTTGCTCAAGTTTAGGAATAGGAATGTTGTCCCGTTCTTGTCTAATACAGGCTTCTAGTTGCTCAGCTGTCTTAGGTCTTCTTTGTTGCATCTTCCTCTTTATGATGCGCCAAATGTTTTCTATGGGTGAAAGATCTGGACTGCAGGCTGGCCATTTCAGTACCCGGATCCTTCTTCTACGCAGCCATGATGTTGTAATTGATGCAGTATGTGGTCTGGCATTGTCATGTTGGAAAATGCAAGGTCTTCCCTGAAAGAGACGACGTCTGGATGGGAACATATGTTGTTCTAGAACTTGGATATACCTTTCAGCATTGATGGTGCCTTTCCAGATGTATAAGCTGCCCATGCCACACGCACTCATGCAACCCCATACCATCAGAGATGCAGGCTTCTGAACTGAGCGCTGATAACAACTTGGGTTGTCCTTGTCCTCTTTAGTCCGGATGACATGGCGTCCCAGTTTTCCAAAAAGAACTTCAAATTTTGATTCATCTGACCACAGAACAGTTTTCCACTTTCCCACAGTCCATTTTAAATGAGCCTTGTCCCAGAGAAAACGCCTGCGCTTCTGGATCATGTTTAGATATGGCTTCATTTAGGTATGACCTATAGAGTTTTAGCCGGCAACGGCGAATGGCACAGTGGATTGTGTTCACCGACAATGTTTTCTGGAAGTATTCCTGAGCCCATGTTGTGATTTCCATTACAGTAGCATTCCTGTATGTGATGCAGTGCTGTCTAAGGGCCCGAAGATCACGGGCATCCAGTATGGTTTTCCGGCCTTGACCCTTACGCACAGAGATTGTTCCAGATTCTCTGAATCTTTGGATGATATTATGCACTGTAGATGATGATAATGATGTAGATTTTTCTCTGAGAAATTCCTTTCTGATATTGCTCCACTATTTTTGGCCGCAGCATTGGGGGAATTGGTGATCCTCTGCCCTTCTTGACTTCTGAGAGACACTGCCACTCTGAGAGGCTCTTTTTATACCCAATCATGTTGCCAATTGACCTAATAAGTTGCAAATTGGTCCTCCAGCTGTTCCTTATATGTACATTTAACTTTTCTGGCCTCTTATTGCTACCTGTCCCAACTTTTTTGGAATGTGTAGCTCTCATGAAATCCCAAATGAGCCAATATTTGGCATGACATTTCAAAATTTCTCATTTTCAACATTTGATATGTTATCTATATTCTATTGTGAGTAAAATATAAGTTTATGAGATTTGTAAATTATTGCATTCTTTTTTTAAGTGTCCCAAAGTGTCCCAACTTTTTTGGAATCGGGTTTGTAGTTTTGTTGCCATGGTACCCATGCCAAACTGACCAGTCAGTCCTAATATATATATATATATATATATATATATATATATATATATATCTATATCAGTGCCTTAATTTCAGTGCGGGATTGTGGATATTATAATTTTACTCATTCCCGCAGGTTACCGTCTTATAATGTGGGAAATTCCCGCAAACATTTATTCTGTAGCATGTAGGTTGAATGACTAAATTAATCCACATAGATTAGTGATTTCATTTGAAAACATTCTGTAAGACTGTAATTTCACAAACAGTGTGAGGGATTCAGTGCTACCGTATCTTTTCTCTTGCTCTCAAAATGCGCAAATGGCTTTACATCACCACATTGTTTCCACACTACAAGTGAGCTGTACGCTGCGTTAAGATACTTTCGCTCGCCTTTTAATCACTTAATTGAGCTAGTGTTGCATCATTGCAAGAGATTTTAAGCCATTCTTTCTGTACTTGTACACTCTCTGAGAGATGGTTTTCTTTGCTCTTACACTCAAAACATGCAGACATAAAGTCGCCTCTCAAACAGCGTCACGAGGAACAAATTAAGTGTTTTTTTTGTTTGTTTTTGCTGCTTATTGCGCTTAAACGGTCAAATACACACAAAATTATGTTAAAATGTCCTTCTTTGTGAGTATCCTCATAAACACAGTTGGTTAAAAAGAGCTTAATAAACAGTTGAGATAAAGCATGTGTATCAGTATATTGGATCCGTGCATTAGCTCTATTATTACCTATTAAACCTGCTGCTGTCTGTGTCATTAATGTTAACCAAACAACCAAAGACAGAAAAAATCACTCACTGCTTGTTTGACTTAAAAGTCATTATATTTTTTGTAAATTTAATTGTAAGGATTTATCTGTATTTAACTTTTTTTGTTATTTTACATTTGATTATTCCATTTCTGTTGTATTTTTACTTAAAGCACTGTTTATTTAATTTGTATCTTTATTCTATTTATCTATTTGGGTTCACACGTGTAATTTTTTTGTTCTTATGTTATTACCTCGGGGGAATTCTCCCCAGTTTTCTGAAACCAAATTCAAGCTCTGTATCACTCTCTATAATATACATTACATAGAGTAATATAAAAGAATATATGCATCAGGTAGTGAAAATAGGTTAAAGGTTGGAATGAGGAAAGACAGGATGGATAGATAGAAAGATGGATAGAGACAAAATTGGAGAGTAGCTTTGTGATGGATCATTTGGTGTTTGTGGCAAAGGTCAAAGGTTATTGGGGCATCCATGTGGCGAATAGTTTTAGTGCTTAGTGGGAGGCAAGAAGCCGATTAACCCGAAGAGCTTCCTGCAGGGTTGTGCATTTCAGTCAGTGTGTGTGTGTGTTTGAAGGAGTGTATTCCAAATGATGTCTTGAACAGGGCTATAAATCATTCTTTTTTTTTGCTCTCCTGAGTTACTCTGTGATGTCAGAGTGAACATGGGTGTGTCTGAATTTGATACAGAGTGAGATCGACTTTGAGCTTGTGTGTGTGTGAGAGAGATAGCAAGGGTCAGAAAGTTTGAGAGTATTTGTAAATGTGCACTTGCTACAAGGTCACGGTTTTTGGAAGCAAAACGAAGCAGCTGCTCTTGCCATGAGGGGCCAGAGGACAAACGCCAGAGGAGAATTCTTTTATCCAGGCGTAAAATACCATATGATCCGTCAACTCCATTACTGCCCAAATAATATCCATGCACACATACTTGGGTTTTTCAGCCTCTTTATTTGAATGCCCTGGGGTCCCTGAATACAGCTGTATGCTTACTGATGTTCTTGTGTCATCTTTGGTCTCATCCAGGATCTTTGGAATGGTGTTTAGTTTTTAGGAGTCATTTGCTACAGCCTGCAGCATATAAATAATTGTAGGGCCAATGAAGGGGCTAGAAGACTTTAAAAGTGGACAGGATGGAATGCCTAGCAACTTTCATCTCACAGCAGACTCTGGATAAAGACTAACTGAAATGGAACCTTATAAGTAACAGTTTTGGAACAATATAGGTGCAACCATGTGATTCTCTAATAAATGTATGTTACCATTCAAAAGTTAGATTTTTTTTCTTAATGTTCTATGCTCACCAAGGCTGCATTTATTTATTCAAAAATACAGTAAAATGTTGTGAAATATTTTTTACAATTTAAAAGAACTGTTGTGTATTTTTTTCCTCTGATGGCAAAGCTGAATTTTCAGTAACTCCAGTCCTTTAGAAATTATTCTAATATGCTGACATAGTGTTCAAGTAACATTTCCTATTATTATCAATGTTGGGCTGCTTAATATTTTTGTAAAAAACCATAAGGCATTAGTTTCTGAATAAATACTAGTTTGAGTGAATCTGTTGGGTGAACCAATGATTCAATGGCCCATTCATAAAGAGAGCCATTTACTTAATTCCTGAATGAATCAACCATTTGAATGAATCACATGAATGAATGACTCAATGACTTACTCATTTAGATATTTAATGCCACCTACTGGCAGTGTTAGTTTCTTATTTAGAGCAGTCTGTTTGTTTAAAGCAACAAACAGACATTACAAAAAGTATCTTTAGACTTTTTTTTTAATTCAACAGATTTTTTACACAAACGTTTAAGCCATTTTAAGCTTAAAACAGGCATGAGGGGTGAGCAAATTATGACAGAATTTTCATTTTTGTGTGAACTATTAAATTGACCTTTAATGTGTTTTTATTAATATGAAAGAAAAAAAAAGATTCTAATGGAATGATACTCTAAATCAGTGTTTCCCAACCACGATCCTGGAGGCACACCAACACTGCACATTAAAAACATCAAAAACCAGATTTGATGTGCGATTAATTCATCGTCACATTGTGTAATTTAATTAGATTATAAATTTTAATTGCTTGCCAGGCCTGATTTATTTATTTCACACTTGTATAGTTTATTTCAGTTAAACCCACTCCTAAACAACATGTAAAACAAAATAAATTGTAGATTGCTCTGGCTTCTTTAAAGGGGTCATGAACTGGCTCTTTTTATTTTTTTATACTGTTGTCTGAGGTCAACTAATGACGTTTGCATGGTTTTTACATACAAAAACATCATAATGAATAAGTAATAGGCTATTTTCTACCCTGGTTTTGAGGCTCTCTGATCAGTGCTGGACTGGGGCTAAAATTCGGTCCTGGCAAACCAAGTCCATCCGGCCCATGAGTTCCCATTCAGTCGGTCACTCTCGACGCCACGTCGGAGTACCGACGAATAGGAATCTCGCTCTCGAGAGCCAATCTACTTCGAGTGTAACTAAAACGAGCCAATGCACATTGGCATGCAATGATTGCACCAGGTGCTCATGCCACGCTGTGCGGGTATAAATGAGACACAGGTGATTGCATCAAATTAGCATTTTGCTTCGGAGCCGAGTGGTAGATGGTTACTACAGATATCACTCCTTACTTCGCAGTCCTGACTGAAGACGGAAGCCGCCTTTCGGAAGCGATCTCTTCATTCGGTGTTGGTGTGACGGCACAGCAGCGGGTCGTGTGGTTTTCCGATCATCTCTCTTTGTTGTTTGAACAGAACGATCACAAAGGCTGTTCTCACAGCCGGTTCGGTGCGCTAGGTGGAGAACGCTAAAAAGCCGTTCTCACGGCTGGTAAGAGAGCGCCTTCGTGTGAGAGAGCGCGCACGTCAGGCTGCACTATCCCTGGCGGTGTCGCGCGACCCTCCCCCGCGCGTGCTTCAGCACCAAGGAGAGCGTCCTTCTGAAAGAGCTTACACAGATAGAGCTTGCGTCTTTTTCAAGATGACATTCTATCTGTGTGTTTCTGGATGCGGTGGTTTCCTGTCACCGAGGGATGGTCATCAGCGCTGTATCTCGTGTTTGGGCGTTCAGCACACTGAGGCAGCGCTGGTGGATGAATCATGTTCTCACTGCGGGAACATGACCATCTCGGAGTTGCGATCGCGGCTCCGTCTCGCAAGGGGCGGAGCCTCTGTGCCTCTGCCGCGATCTAACTCTCCTCAGAGAGTTATTTCAGGCAGTAGCCCGGCTGATTTGAGGGTTACGGTGAGCGTTTCCCCAGGGAACCAACCCCCGGGGAACCCTCATCCCTCTCGCACTCCGCAGCCAGTAGAGCTGCCATTGGAACGCGGTGGGCCGTCCATGAGATGTGCACCATCCGTATCCTTTGGGGCTCCCCTTGAGGACCAGATGTCCATCGCTGCATCGGAGGGAGGGTCAGAACTCTCTGGAGAGGATGTGTCGGCGCAGGGGCTCCTCGGGTAGACCCGCTGTGCCCGATACTGATCCGGAGATGATGGCTATGCTTGCCCGGGCCGCTGAGAGAGTCGGGCTCGTGTGGAACCCTCCACCGTGTCCCGAACCCTCAAGGCTGGATGATTGGTTTCTCGGGGTGGCCCGTGCTGGTTCTCAGCGCCCCACCCGGTGCCTTTTTCCCGGAGGTGCACGAGGAGCTCACAAGGTCGTGGGACGGCACCTTTACTGCCCGAAACGGCCTAGTGGATCCTCCTTCCTCACCACCCTCGATGGCGGACCTGCAAAGGGATACACGCAGGTTCCCCCCGTGGAACGGGCCGTTGCTATACAACTGTGCCCTAACTCCACTTCCAGGGGAACCGTGTCTTCCCTCCGGCGCCTGTAGGTACTCATCCGATCTGATCGGGAAGGTCTACCTGGCTTGTGGAGAGGCAGGCTCCGCTTTACACGCTACGGCGTTGTTGCAGGTCCATCAGGCCCGGCTCTGAAGACCTTGCACGAGGGTGGTCACGATCCCGCAGTTCTCCAGGAACTGAGAACCGCAACGGACCTCGCGCGCGCGTGCGGCGAAGGTTACGGCGCGGGCCGTGGGTCGTCGCGATGTCCACTATAGTGGTCCAGGAACGCCACCTCTGGCTGTGTCTGGCGGACATGAGGGAGACCGACAAAGTCAGGTTCCTTAACTCCCCCGTCTCCCAGACTGGCCTCTTCGGCGACGCAGCGCCCAGAACTTCGCCCATCAGTTCTCGGCCGCACAGAAGCAGACTGAGGCGGTCAGTCACATTCTGCCTCGGCGTTCAGCTGCTGTCTCCACCCGCCGCCCGGCAGCGCTCAGCCTGCTCGTCGCCGAGGGCGGCCGCCTGCGTCTGCCTCCGCTCCCGCGCCGCAGCAGCAGCCTCCACCCAAGCGGCGTTGTGGAGCCGGGCGCAAGCAGGCCGCCCTACCCGTCCAGACGCCTGCCAAGAGGGGTGGCAAGACCAAGGGCAGGCTGCCACGAGACGGGCGACCCGGAGGTGAGGAGGACTGCTCTTCGGGAGATGGTGACCACACCGCTCCATCCCCCGGTGGAGGGCCGGGAGGAGAATCTTGTGTTCCATTTTGTCTCTGTTCCGCCGCTGGGCTCAGCCCCAAATTCGGTACCCAAATTCTCAACACAAGAGCAGTTCCTTCCATCTCCGGGTCCGCAGGGGGCTCGGAGAGTTGTGGCCGGTCAAACGCCGGACCACACTCATCCTCCCTCTTCGCCAGCAGGCAGCAGTGGACAACCCCCTCATGTTCCTGCTGCCCACCTGTGGAATCAGGTAAGTGTTGCACGGCACACTCTCACCTCGCTGCGGGCCGCCTCCACGAGACAGCCGCCCCAGTCCGGTACCTGCATTCCACCTCGCTGCCCCACGGTGGGTACGCCGGTGGTCCCTATGGTCCTGCTTGTACGGTCCTTGGGAGCCTGGCTAGTGCTCCTCGGTCCGTCTCGCTGGCTCATTCGGACCATCAGGCTCGGCTACGCGATTCAGTTCGCCTGGCGCTCCCCCAGGATCAGGGGCATCCGCTTCACTTAGGTGAATGCTGCAGATGCCCATGTCCTGCATGTGGAGATCGCTGTCCTGCTGGCGAAGGACGCGATAGAGCCGGTCCCTCCAGCCGATATGAAGACCGGCCTCTACAGCCCGTACTTCATTGTACCCAAGAAAGCCGGTGGGTTACGGCCAATCTTGGACCTGCGAGTCCTGAATCGGAGCCTCCACAAGCTACCGTTCAAGACGCTCACGCAGAAGCGCATTTTCGAATGCATCCGTCCCCAAGATTGGTTTGCAGCGGTCGACCTGAAGGACGCGTACTTTCATGTCTCGATCCTTCCTCGACACAGGCCATTTCTGCGCTTTGCGTTCGAGGGGCGAGCATATCAGTACAAAGTCCTGCCCTTCGGGCTGGCCCTGTCCCCCCATGTCTTTACGAAGGTCACGGAGGGGGCCCTCGTGCCCATGAGAGAACGGGGCGTTCGCATCCTCAACTATCTCGGCGACTGGCTCATTCTAGCACAGTCCAGGGATCAGTTGTGCGAACACAGGGACCTGGTGCTCAGACACCTCAGCCAGTTGGGTCTTCGGGTCAACTGGGAAAAGAGCAAACTCGCCCCCGGGCAGAGGATCTCTTTTCTCGGTATGGAGTTGGATTCGGTCGAGCAGACAGCGCGCCTCACAGAGGAGCATGTCCAGTCGATGCTGAACTGCCTGAACACGCTTCAGGGCAGGATGGCGGTTCCACTGAAACGGTTTCAGAGGCTCCTGGGGCATATGGCAGCCACGGCGGCAGTAACGCCGCTCGGCCTGCTTCATATGAGACCGCTTCAGCATTGGCTACACGGCCGAGTCCTGAGATGGGCGTGGCAACGCGGCACTCACTGGGTGAGCATCACACCGGCCTGTCGCCAGTCCTTCAGTCCGTGGTCAGACCCTTCGTTCCTTCGGGCTGGAGTGCCCTTGGAACAGGTGTCCAGGCATGCTGTGGTTTTCACGGATGCCTCCGCCATGGGCTGGGGAGCCACGTACAACGGGCATGCAGTGTCAGGGGTTTGGACGGGCCCGCACCTGCATTGGCACATCAATTGCCTCGAGTTGCTAGCAGTGCATCTTGCTCTGAGCCGCCTCAAAGGGCGGTTACGGGGCAAAGATGTACTGGTCCGCACGGACAACACTGCAGCCGTTGCGTATATCAACCAACAAGGTGGTCTGCGCTCCCGTCGCATGTCGCAACTCGCCCGCCATCTCCTCCTCTGGAGTCAGAAGTGTCTGAGGTCGCTTCAGGCCATTCATGTCCCTGGTGTGCGCAACCGTGGGGCCGACGAGCTCTCACGAGCTGTGCTCCCAGGGGAGTGGCGACTCCACCCCCAGGTGGTTCAGCTGATCGGGAGACAGTTCGGGGTGGCACAGGTCAACCTGTTTGCTTCCCCAGAAACGTCCCACTGCCAGTGGTTCTATTCGCTGACCGAGGGTACACTCGGCACGGATGCCCTTGCGCACAGCTGGCCCCAGGGGCTGCGCAAATATGCGTTTCCCCCAGTGAGCCTACTTGCACAGACACTGTGCAAGGTCAGGGAGGACGAGGAGCAGCTCCTGTTGGTGGCGCCGTACTGGCCCAATCGGACCTGGTTCCCAGAACTTATGCTCCTCGCGACAGCCCTCCTTGGCCGATTCCTCTGAGGAAGGACCTTCTGACTCAGAGACGGGCACCCTGTGGCACCCGCGGCCCAGACCTGTGGAAGCTTCATGTCTGGCCCCGGACGGACGCGGAGGTTCTAGGTGACTTACCCCAAGAGGTAGTTAACACCATCACTTCGGCACGTGCACCGTCTACAAGACAGGCTTACGCCTCGAAGTGGAACCTGTTCATCGAGTGGTGTTCTTCTCGCCGAGAGGACCCCCGAAGATGTTCGATCGCGTCTGTGCTTTCCTTCCTGCAACAAGGGTTGGAGCGTAGGCTGTCACCCTCCACCCTCAAGGTCTGTGTTGCTGCTATATCCGCCTATCACGACCACGTAGAAGGTAAGTCGGTTGGGAAGCACGACCTGGTCGTCAGGTTCCTTAGGGGGGCGAGACGGTTAAATCCTCCTCGACCTCCCTCCATACCCTCTTGGGATCTTGCTCTGGTGCTCCCAGCCCTAGCTTTGCTCTGTCTTGTCCGCGCTCTGCGGATCTACGTGGATAGAACTCAAAGCTTCAGAACCTCAGATCAGCTCTTTGTCTGTCACGGAGGCCAGCAGAAGGGGAAGGCTGTCTCCAAGCAGAGGATGGCCCACTGGATAGTGGATGCCATCACCTTGGCTTACCAAGCACAAGGTGTGCCCTGTCCGCTCAGGGTGCGAGCACACTCTACTAGAAGTGTTGCATCCTCCTGGGCGCTGGCACGTGGCGCCTTGCTGTCAGGCATCTGTAGAGCTGCGGGCTGGGCGACACCCAACACGTTCGCTAGATTTTATAGCCTATGTGTAGAGCCGGTCTCCTCCTGTGTTCTCACCTCAAACGGGTAGAAGCACTGAGAGGCCCCGGCTCTTGTCGGCTTGCTGCGCTCCGGCGCTCTTTTTCTCCAGAATCAAACTCTGTGAGTCCTCCATCACCCTCGGTGCCGGACGTCGCGGAACGTCGGGCATCAGGCCCCTTGCCGCTGAATCCTTGAGAACCGGTAATGGGCTGGGGTTATATGAGTGACCCTACGGGGATCCCATTTTTTCTCCACGGTCGCTCCTACGGGAAGCCCGTGTCTTTCCCTTTGGGAGAGCCTTCCCGTCACCGGGACTGAGCCCCCCCTCCCTTGCGGCTCACGGCTCAGCTTTGTACTCCACATAACTCCTCCGGGGTACGATGTGGGCTCCGCAGCGGCCCCTTTTCTAGGGCACGCTTTCCCAGTGTCATCCAATAATCACTGAACAGGGTCATGCGGAACAGCAGTGATGGACTTCCTGGTGTGAGCCCCGTCTCATCAGGTAAGAGAGCTCAGGTGGCTCACACTGGGCACTGGAAGGGGGCAGAGGCCATGGCACTTTGGTAGGGATTCCTATTTGTCGGTACTCCGGCGTGGCGTCGAGTGACCGACTGAATGGGAACGTCTCGGTTACGTATGTAACCCTCGTTCCCTGAAGGAGGGAACGGAGACGCCACGTCCCGTCGCCATGTCCTCTGTACCCTGCTGGGGTGCCTGCCTACCTACTCGGCTCCTCAGCAAAGGCTAATTTGATGCAATCACCTGTGTCTCATTTATACCGCACAGCGTGGCATGAGCACCTGGTGCAATCATTGCATGCCAATGTGCATTGGCTCGGTTTTAGTTACACTCGAAGTAGATTGGCTCTCGCGAGCGAGATTCCTATTCGTCGGTACTCCGACGTGGCGTCTCCGTTCCCTCCTTCAGGGAACGAGGGTTACATACATAACCGAGAAGTTCCCTGTGAATGTTTTTGCTGGGATTAGGGCCTTAAATTGGAGTGAATAAATAAAACTAGGACAGGGACAAATAATGATGGGTATTATCAAATTTACTGCAAATGCAGATAAACTTAATATTGCACTTTTGTCACACAGAAATGCACTTGACAGTAAAGCACTGATTTTGAGCTAGGATGCAGTAAAGTAAATTTACTGCTCTTAAATTTAAATTTTAATTCATTTTAAATAATTTACTCACTCTCATGTCATTCCAAACCTGTATGAATTCCAAACCTGTATTTTCCGTGAAACCCAAAAGATGATATTTTGAAAAATGTTGGCAACCAAACCATAGGCTACCACTGAATATTGTATGAAAAAAAAAAAAAAAAAAAAAAAATGGCCTCAAATGATTTTCTTTTATGTTACACAAAAAGAAATTCATTCAGGTTTGGAATGACATTAGGTTGAGTAAACGATCACATTTTTGGGTTGAACTACCCTTTAAAAACAGTAACACCTAATTTATGCAAGACACTGATATCTATCTTTCATGTGGTTCTCATTGAAATAACATTTAGTTAAATTTCATTAGATCTATTAAAAAGTTCATAAAACATTTAAAGATAAAAAGCTTTTTGTTTTGTTGAATTATCCTTTAATTACCCTAATGAAATTTTATTTATAGTTTAACTGTAAATTATAAACTGTTTAACTGTAAACTATAGTTTAACTGTTTTATTGGTAATCACAGGTAAAACCATGCTCCTCATTACCATGGGTATATAGTTAGTAAAATAAATAAATAAATAATAAACTATTGAATTTGTAATAAAAAAATATTGTAAACATGTAGAAAATACAAAAACAGCCGCTATAAAAGTTATTTATATTCCGCAATTTTTATTTTTAATATAACATTTTGAATAAATACATTTCTTCCAAAACACCATATTTCTTCACTGTTAGTAGCTGCAAAGTAAATTGTGGTTGTGCTAGAGTGACAAGTTTGTGATTATGTGTTTTGCCGTTTTCCAATTTACCTCTTCATGTATTTACATGCTCGCGGCTGTTTTCAGCTATATTCACCACAGAACCTGTGATGTTCCTATATCACACGATTGTATAAAACAAAATTCGGAGTCAAAGTGTCGCTCATCACTTCATAGAGCAGCAGAAACGTAGTGTAGGTTTGTCAGCGGCAGCGCTGTGCGGATATATTTGCCTTTTGCAGTTTCCCATGAGCTCAAATAAAAAAATAAAAATAAATGGCGCCTAATATGGACAGTCTATGAATATAGAGGAGGGCATGCGTCTCTCTTGCTTTGGCCTGTCAATTCAAAAGACCAACCAATAGGCCGCTGTCCCTGCATGATGGGGAAGTCAGTGGCATAAAAAATTAAAAATAACCTTGTATCGGCCCCAAAGTGCGTTGGCCCACCGGGAAAATGCCCGATATGCCAGATGGAACACTCGGTTTTTATGGGTGTGCCGCACTGAAGACTTGGAAGTAAACGTCCACTGCTATGATTGGATAAGCTTTGCATATATAATGAGCTTCGGCTCTCCCGCAAGTACACATGAGGGATTGTTTTTCACCATACTCTGACGTCACAGCTTGGCACATTCTGAGATCGATCGTTTGCTGGGCCTGCTGTCAATAAAAGCTTTTCTTTTGACTAACAAGGACGTTTTCAGTTCTGAAACTTACAGGATATTCTTATATCATGATTAGCTTTTATATTTCAAAGGCTGAATGAAAAGTTGATTTCTCAGTTCATGACCCCTTTAAATGTTGGTCAAGTCTCTTCCTGTCTAAGTAACCTATTCTTGACCAGAACAACATCATAGGCTAGTCAGACATAGGCGAGATTAAGAGATGTCAAGTATGTCACTTGTCATGTTTAGGATAAAAATGATGAGATACCGTAGGATTTATCATTTGTCACTTTATCTGCCATAATGAAATTGATGGGGGGTTAAATTGGCAGGAATAAATGGGCAGAAATACAATTCCAAGAACCCAAGGGAAAGATTTTGAACTCTTCACGTTGTATATATATATATATATATATATATATATATATATATATATATATATATATATATATATATATGAGTTGAAGCTTTGGGTGATGCCGTCTTGCCTGCCGCAATGAAATCCTCAGCTTTGTGAGAAATGTTTGACATTTGAAAAGTGGCCTGAGAAAGAGGGAGTGAAAGTGAAAGGTTAGAAATGTGTGGGGTGTCGTCAGCCTTGGGACCAGCGGCTGAAACAAATCAGAGCGGAGGTGTTTGGGCTCAGAATTATGGTCCTCTTTGTAGCCCTGAGAGCGCCATAAAGAACGGACTTGTGACACAGAGAGATGCTGTTTTTGGGACGATGCTGCCTCCATCTGCTGAAGCTACGTGCTTTATAGCATGCAACCTCCGTATCGCAGCTCCCCAGGGCCGCCACAAAACATTACACTTTTTAATTCTTTCTTTTTTTTTGTCAGTTCTCTGGGGCTCTGCGATTATGTCATGATTGCTGGTGGTGAAGCAGAAGTGACAGAATGGACTTTTATTAATCTATAATTTCCTGATGAGAGATAATGTATTACATTTATAATACGTTGTTCTGGTTTCAATACAATTTAAGCTTTATTTGAGATGTAAGGGATAATGTACACCCAGCCGGTTGTTATCGCAGAATAAACCCTGGCAGAGTGATCAGTCTTGCGTCACTCTGAAGGGGTTTATTCTGCGATAACAACCGGCTGGGTGTACATTATCCCGCTTATTATACGGCTACTTGTCTCAAGTAAATTAGACACGAAATATTGTCTTGAGTTTAAATATTTTATTATCTCGTACACAAAGCTTCCGTGGAGAAAAACAGTTCCAAAATGCTTTAAGCCTTTATCTATTGTTGAAAAGATTTTTTTTATTTTTTTACCATAAATGTTGAAATTAATGCTGAAAGGGATAGTTCACACAAAAATGAAAATTAACCCATGATTTACTCACCCTCAAATCATCCTAGGTGTATATGACATTCTTCTTTCAGATGAATACAATTGGAGTTATATTTAAAAAGTCCTGGCTAATCCAAGCATTATAATAGCAGAAGTTCATATAAAATGCAGCTGTTCGTCAAATAACGTGCTCCACACAGCTCTGGGGTCTTCTGAAGTGAATCGATGCGTTTGTGTAAGAAAAATATCCATATTTAAAACTTTATAAAGTAAAGTTCTGGTCGATCGCCTTCCCTGGAAAAAGTGTTGGAAGTGCTTTCTCGCAATTCAAGATACTTACGCTATGTCTGACGACCGTAACTGGTAGCTTAAGCCTTTTGAACTGCAGAGGCACTTTCAACACTTTTTCCATAAATTGAATACGGAAGGCAATCGTCCTAAACTTCACTTTATAAAGTTTTAAATATGGATATTTTTCTTACACAACTCATTGATTCGCTTCAGAAGGCCTTTATTAACCCCCCAGAGCCGTGTGGAGCACGTTATTTGACGGACAAATGCATTTTTATGGACTTCAATAACAGAATAATCACTGCTGCCATTATAAAGCTTGGACTTTTTTTAATATAACTTTAGGTGTCATATACACCTAGGATGACTTGAGGGTGAGTAAATCATGGGGTAATTTTCATTTTTGGGTGAACTCCTTGAAGTCTTCTATTGTAACCCATGGTGGTGGTGCCAGCCAGTCAATGCCAGCGGAGTGACACGTTAAGCATATAAGTAGTACCGGTCAAGATAACTCATAGTACCCGGATGAGCGGTGTGTTATTCACTTTGACGGTTGTTATTTGGGAATAACATACCGTTGGAATGTGCAAGCGACCAATCAGAATCAAGTATTCCACAGAGCCGCGTAATAAGCATTGTTAATTACCACAGAAAATAGCCTCAGTTTCTTTTAAAAAGCAAGAATCATGATTACTGTTAAGGATCCAAACCTTATTTTCTTCATTAACTTATATTAAACCCATCCCTTTGTTGTAACCTTCATTCATTCCTTTCCCGTCACCAATCTCTCTTCTTCCTCAAGATACTGGATCCACAAGGCCTCACGTGTGTTTTGTCTCAGGGTTGATTTGAAATGAATCACTAAAGGTGTATCTATCTCTCTCTGAAGGGATTATTATGTGTTTAAACTCTTGTTGTGAGACGCAGCGCCATACCAAATCTTCATTATATTTTCACACCTTTTCTATGCTTCACTCCCTCTACCTGAGGAGAAAGAGAGAAAGCGAGAGAGATAAAGTAACACAATAAACCTCTGGTTCTATTCCAGACAGCTGCTTGAGTTTCTGTTCGTCTCCATTCTGTCACAGTTTCAAAACATGCAAATGAGACTCTCTGAATCAGCAAGAAATCAGTTGTATCACTATAAAACAGAAGAGAGTGAACAAACAAACAAGAAATACAAGAAAGATTAAAAAACTGGGATTGTGTACATTATTTCATATTGGATCATAATGAGCTGAGGGTGAAACTCTTGCTGTCTAAAATGTGTGATATTGTTTAGCGATCCCGTTCTCTGATTTATCAAGTTTTTCTGTAGTTATATGAAGCTAAAGAGACAAACGTATACATATTTGTTTATTTATTTATATACACACATTTTTTTGTTTATAGATTGTAAGAAAGTTAAGATTAAAATGGAAAATCTATTGTGTTGCAAAATTGCAATTCAAAAGCTAACTCAGAAATGCCATTGTAATTTTTGCATTGCAATTGGCCTTTTTTTGCATTTATTTGCATATTACATTTTGCTTGGTCTTGCATTGAATCATCTTTAGCTGTCTTTATGCTGCAAATGTGGCATGTGCTTGTCTGTTAGAGCATCTTTTTGTCTCAAACTGACTCTATCAGTAAAGATCTAAAATTATAACAGGAAAGAACTGTAAATTTAGGGTCTGATTCATTGAAGCATTTGGCACATTCAGTCTGTTTGGCAGACTGTCTTGCATTTGATTGGCAGAGTGATCTGATAAGCTCCATCACAGACTTAACGGAAAATGCGAACATGTGCTGAGGGATTTTACAATGATGGAGGTACCCTTAGAGAAGGTGAAGGATTGACTCAATGCTTTTAATTAAGCATGAGTGAGCACAGATGTGGCAGAGCTCCGACTGTAGCCTAAATACCTTTTCTGAAAAATCTGATTGCATGAGTGCAATGCAACTTTTGGGAGTTATGGCACACAGATTTCACTTAGCCGGGAAACAAAAGTTTAAAATATATTGGGTTGATATGTGCAAAATATAGTGCAAAACATGATCGCAATTTTAAAGGTAAAAGGCAGTAGAAAATGGTAAGGTGACATTCTGTTAATTGGTTAATGGCAAGTTCCCTTTCTGTATATGGAGAAAATGTAATACATCTTAACAGGACATTTCAAAATACTGTTAAGTGAAAACCCATAAATTGATATTTCCAGAATTATCTGGTGACACTTCACATTTGATGGTTTTTCATTTAAATTAGTTTTTTTTTTTTTTTTTTTTTTTTTTTTTTTTCGTCTCACTTCTCAGTATGTACATTAGGGTTTTGAACATCTTATGTTGTGAAATTAATGTTCATCGCATTATTTTAATGTCATGTTACCGTGATGGTGTTTTGTATTTGTGTGCATGACACTGTGCACCTTCTTTATATTAGTATTTACCTCAGCTTGTGGGAAAGATAGGTGGTTTGTCAGTGTATTATAAAGGTACAAAACAGATTATAGTCCTTCAGTAGGTTGGTATATTAACATTACATCAGTTAAAGGTAGGGTAGGCAGTTTTTTGTAAACACTTTTTGTTATACTGGTTGAAAATCTGATAGCAATTAATTATAGAAGAGGTCAAAATATTAAAATATGTACATATATCTTCTATGGAATTCTCAGGACCAAAAAATGTTTGTCCAATCATAGCTCGTTCCATAAGGCTATGCAGAGTTGTAGACACGCAGCCATCGGATGCCGTAAACAAACAGCAGCCGCCTTTTAAAATTCCTTCTGAACCAAAACAATGAGCTTGTGCTGCATTCACGCTATGTCATAAATATGGCAACCTGTGACGTTCTACCCGGAGCTGTTCATGTCCTCATACTCGGATTTAAGCTTTTCTACGTTCTCGGGATGCTTTGCAGACTCTCTTTTGTGCATTCATGCGTTTTAGAGGAGGTGTGGTTTTGGAGATGCTCTGAAGGGAGGGAGGATCTCATGCTTTCAGAGCTAGCTTGCTATTGACAGCCTAACTGAAATTGCCTACCATACCTTTAATGGAATATGTGTTTTTTTGTGTTTTTTTTACTGTAAATTTAGGTTCAATCCATAAAACCTAAAATGTTTCTACCGTATATTTTTTTTTTACAGTAAAGTTCAGACAACCAGAGCTGCCGTTTTTTAAACCACACATTTTTACAGATTTTTGTTGTTGCTGTGTACCAAATGTCTTTGTATTTGAGTTACTAATTAAGTGTGTACTAGAGTAGTACAAACTTTCTGACGTTTCAGACTTTATGCTGCAACTCAAAGGTTTGGCTACTAAGAATGCATCTCCTTTGTCAGGAATGCCTGCATCACAGTAGTCGAGTAAAGTTGTGGTCTTGCAGCTGAACAGTTTATTGTCTGATCCTGCAGTTGTTCAGGGATGGGATTTTACTGAGGTCACTGTCCTGCTGTAGTGCCAATCTGCCCTTGAGCAAGTCATTTAGCCCTGAGTTGCTCCTGTGGGACCTTTTGTGTTGGATAAAAATGACCGCTAAATGACAGATTTCAATTTCAGTGATGACTTGTTGACTTTTTGGGTCATGTTTTGAGAAGAGTTCAAATAAGTTGTCCCTGAGCACAAAAAAGGCCTTTCCAGCATCGCTATTACACCCTGAGACTCACACACACCCAGACACACACTCACAGAGGCACAGCAGTGGAGTATCCTGTCCAGTGAAGGTGGAAGCGGTTGTGTGAATGTAAGCCAGAGGGGCTACAAATGATTCCTGTTTTTCAACTGGTAAAGCATGGTGTTGGTATTGCCAAGGTTATGGGTTCAACATAATGATAAAATGAATGCATTGTCACTTTGGATACAAGTAGAGTTGTAATGATACAAGCATACAGTATATGAATATATAACTCACACTAACATACTGAGATTGATACTTTAGATCTTTTATTTATTTATATGAAAAAGTGTTTTTGATATGATAATGAAAAGCAGGTTGTTTAAAAAAGCAAAAATTGGCATTTCTCAACCAAAGTAGTACACATCCTGCTTGATGCTACTTTTTAAGGCTCATGCACATTTATGTGGTTCCATCAGCACATTTTGTGATGTCATTTTCACAGCTCCTGAGTAATTTGTTATTTGCAGCTCGGCTCAAATTCTTCAGTTTAAGGTCTTGTGTTTCTGGGAGATCTTGTGGCAACTGAAGAACTGCCTTTGAGATAGCCAATGCTATTTGTTTTTTTTGTTTTTTTTGTGAATGTGTACTGTATATAAGTGTCAGTAAATTATTTTTCATTGTTTTCATCAAAGAACCCTGACAAAAGTATCATGGTTTTAACAAAAATATTAAAAAGCGCAACCATTTTCAGCATTGATAATAAGAAATGTTGCTTAAGCACCAAATCAACATATGGAATGATTTCTGAGGGATCATGTGACTTAAGACTGGAGTAACGGCTGCTGAAAATTCAGCTTTGTCATCAAGAGAATACATTACATAAATTTAGTGTATATTTTAGGGGTGTATATATATAACATTTCTCTCTGAATCTTTCTCTTTTATTCCTTGCTGTACCGTCTTGACTTACTCTCTACACACACTTATACAATTATCTTTCCAAAGACCCTTGGCCTTAATTTAATTTGTTTCTCTGTAAATAAATGCTCTTGTTGAATGAGATAAAACAAAAACCAGGGGACACTTTAAATTATAATAGAAAGCAATTTTCACTTGTAATAACATCTGAAGTGTCTCTGAAATTAAATAAACATACAGATAAATCTCTTTCTCTTTCTCTCTGCAGTGTGTGAGAGCAGGGGTGGAGGTAGTGATCTTGTGCCCAGGTTCTCCTCATCCTTGCCCACATACCTCCCCGTGTCCTGCCAACTGCAGGGTGCAGAGTCATCCTTCTTTCTCCGGGAGGCCACACAGGAAGTGATGCGTAACGGGAGCTTGCAGACTCGCAGCGAACCTCTCTTTCTCCACTTGCCCGATTCTGGCCCCGCTCCCCTGTTGTCAGTTAACTGTAGCTATGGCAACCTCACTGCAGAGGCGCCGGTACCACCAGAGCTTCTCCAGGGGGCGCTTCCACGTTCCTTCCACACCTCTACACACCTCACGATGGGCTGGAAGGTGAGAGCGCACCTAGTGAGCAGGAGGATAGGAGTTGATCACCCTCAAATACAGGTGTTGTTTTACCTGACAGGCCGCAGATGGGAGGATATGGATCCTCCTGCGGAACTACTCCCATGTATCCGTGTCGTTGGGATCCGTGATCCAGGGGAAGGTTCCGTGTCAACCGCCTGTCGACTGGAGGGAAACATGGGAATCTGTGTAGCTCAACTTGGCATCCCTACGACCTGGTTCAACGCCCCTCCGCCACGTAGACGCACACAGGAACCTGTTCCCATCATGGTGGAGTTGCACTACTCCATCCTTCCTCCAGAGACCCTGGGAAAAGAATGCATAGTGGGTAGGGTGCAAGGAAAAGCTGTAGGGCAAGAAGGGGATATGCAGAGGATTGGGACAGTGACTCTCGCCACTGGGGACAACAAAGCGCCCAGAAACCGACTTAGACTGAATGGTGACGTCGAGATTCTGGCACCTCCCAGCTCAGTTAAACAGGGACAGACTGTGGGATTTCAAGTTCTAATGAATTCTGCTGCCACCACTGAGCAGTTCACACTGAGGTAGGTCTAAGTACATGCACACACATGTATAAAGGTTGTATGTCTTGTGCCCATATACTGTTCTCTGTAGGGATGTAAAAATGCATTGATCAGACAAAAAGCAGTTCTTAATTCAGATGACTGGAAAGGTAAACTAATGACAAATTGAGGAAAGGAGTATGCATTTCCATTATCAGCCAATATCAGTATCGACCGATGCGGATAAATTAAATAATCTCAAATATTGGCCAATAACCAATATGGTATCACTATATTGTGCATTCACATTAACATTAAGTGCAGTTTTAGTAGTCTTTGGTTTTTCTGGCAAGTCTAGCGCTGTGTTGATAGAGAGTGTGAGTGGAGAGTATGTCTTTCACTTGCAGCTGAGATGATGTTGGTGACAAATGAAAGTGTGCATGGCTCCATTGCAGCTTTATGTTGATTGCATTGTCACAAATGGTTTTTGTTAGTCGCTGGATTCATTTCAGGACTGTTTGCAAGAATTGTGGCTTGTATGCGAACACTGTAAATAAGGGGTGTCCAATCCTTCTCCTGGGCAGCCATCTTTCCTTATGGAGAGTTTAAGTCCAACACATCTGCCAGGAAGTTTCTAGTAATCTTGAAGACATTGATTATCTGGTTCAGGTGTTTAATCAGAGCTGGAGCTGAACTCTGCAAGATGCAAGATGGTGGCCCTTCAGGAGTAGAGTTGGACACCTCTGCTCTAAATGAACACCATCTTAGGCTACATCCACATTAATCCCAATATATTTTAAAATGTTGTTTTCATTTTAAAATGGTCATATGACATAAATTTGTTCTTGTTATTTGATGTTCCCTGGGTTAATAAATTAATAAATTAAGGTTAATAAATTTTTTTGCTTAAAAAAAAAAAAAAAAAAAAAAAAATGCTTAAAATCAATTGTTTTCAACCCTCGCTTTTAAGGGGCAGCTCCTTTAAAGCTTGTCAGTGAATGGCCACTGTTATGATTGAGTAATGTCATTTGCATAGGAAACATTATCAGCGCCCACTCACTATGGGGATTTTTACCTTTTATAAAGGCATTTTTTCTAACCTAATTATATGTATGCATCATCTTTTGTGTCAAATTCTTACATCTAATCAATAAATTAAATTCTAATAATAAGACAAAATAGGGAGGTTACCAATCAAATTAAATCTGTAGCAACGTAATTATTTATTATTTGCCATAGAGAGGAAACACAGAAGCTGCATTTAAAGTGGCATTTAGATGCATTTACACAGTCTTAATGCAGCTCAGAGGTGACAAATGAATAACCTGCAATTAAAAATGCATAATGTTTTTATGTTTTAAACATTAAACATTGAATGTTGATATTTGAAATTATTTAAAACATGAAAAGATACTTTAAATGTGAAATTAAAAGTGGCAGTAGGTGGAGTCATTGATATTCAACCGATTCAGGAATGAATCACTTGACTATCTTAATGAGTGAGTCATTTAATCATTCATTCAACCGATTCAGGAATGAATCATTTGACTATCTTAATGAGTGAGTCATTTAATCATTCATTCAACCGATTCAGTAAGGAAACACCCTCCGTGTGTTGCTTAGAGATGCACAACAGTCTCAGATATGCACAACAGTCAGGTTTGATTGCCACATTTGATTGTTGTTTGATTGTGTGTGCATATATAAGTATTTCTAAAAATATTAGGATGTATGTTATTAACGTTTTAAAATTTCACATTTAAAAATAAGTAAGTTTTTATGATCTGCAATACTTTTTGAGCAACTAGACTAGATACATGTATATTTATTAAAGAGCCATACAGGCACCTAGTGGGTAATGGCATTATAAATGAAAATTATAACTTTTCCAGCCACAAAATGACTCTAATTTGCCTCTTTGCATTGGAATTCTCTATTTTAACCTTAATTACTACACTAATTGTAACATAAATAATAGAAATATTAGAAGAAAAATATTGTAAGTGGTCATTAATGGACCATAATTATTGCACAAATAGTATTTAGTACCAAAAGATCTCCTCCAAATATTAAATAAATATTATTTAACTAAAATATAGAACATTTATTTAATTGAAAAACAGTTAAGGTGTAAGGTCACATTTGACCACCAATGAGTATGAGTGTGACCAATTAGTAAGGAATACCTGAGGGCTAAATACAAGAAAAACATTAACATTAATGTTAACAATGTTACATCTTCATCACTCTCCATAATAAAATAATACTGTAAATGTGATTGACATAATAATCAATGCACTTTATGCTGTACTGTTTACCAAAAATTGCTGCAAATACCTGTATAGTGAAGCTGTTGTCTATCTGTTTAAGCCATTCAAATGTATTGACCATGCGCGCCGCCGGGAGATGAACACGTCACAACTCTGTTTTTCAATGGCTCTGGCTTTAACTGTTATGCCACATTAAGTGCGCCAAAATGCTATTTATTGCTTGAATTTCGTATTAAAATTTAAAAGCTTAGACTTTATTTCATATCAAAAGCAGGTTTGGCAATTTACTTGGGCAGAGAGTGTGAGACAGAGCCTGAAAGTGCAAATGCGTGAGAGTTGGCAATCTTGACAGTCGTGGGAACACACCTTGTGTTTGTGTGTGTGTGTGTGTGCGTGTGTGTGAGGCGAGAGAGAGAGAGAGAGAGAGAGAGAGAGAGAGAGAGAGAGAGAGAGAGAGAGAGTGCAGGGAAAGGAAATGCAGCTGAACGAATACACTGCGAACATGTTTTAGATAGCATATAGAAATATGAATAACGAAACGCAATATGTGGCGGCCGGTGTTGATTCTGTGGCGCACCGCCACGGATTAGTCTATGTGTGGGAAACACTGAAATATAAAATACATACAGGGGCATTTTTGCCACCTTATCTTGAATTTTATTAGACTAAATCATGCAGTGAACGCGTGATTTAACATTCTAAATGCATACGCACACTAGTCTAACCCACTAGACTACACGTAGTGTATGCGTGCACTCTCTGGTTAAAGTCAGATCGCACATCATTAAAACAACAATTACGATATTATTGCAGACGTTATATATCACACACGTGTTTCGCTACAAAGCAATATGAATTAATTTACTTATGGTTTGTGATGCAGCTGCTGTCAGATCAGTTGGCTGCTTCATCTTTCAACAAAAGTTTCTTTGCAAACTTTCCATCACGATATGCCTTGTTAACAAAACAAAATAATTTAATTTTCTCAGAAGAAATATATAATCCTCGGGCGCAATCGGGTTTGCCATTAAAATGAACCATTAACTTGTTTTGTGTTCCAATGCTTAGATTCGCAAACAAGCTGTTTAAACTGGATGCATCAGAGCTACTTTTTTTCACTCTTCCATTTGTCCTTGTGTCAACAGCTTAAATTTTTTGATTGACAGATTGATTGCATGGAGTACAGAAACTGAACGTGCATCTGAAACCAGTTTAGACATTGTCAGTGATTAAAAGGGGTTCTATTTGCTTTTTACGCGACGCTCACATCCAGTGTAGACAAATGTCAGGCGTTAAGCGATTGAATGCCTCTGGACGGGGCCTATGGTGCGATGGTATGTTGAACTATTCGTCGATGTCTTGCTCTGGAGGCAGTCACATGCAAATGTATTTGCCTACGTGACATCACAAATCGCACAATATACAAACAAGCCATTTTTGGAGCTTGATTTAATAAATGTTTTAAACTATGAAATTTGCTGGATGTTTAATGGTACAAAGACCTCTTATATATTAAAAGATTAAGGCAAATTTGATTTCTCATATCATGGCCTCTTTAAAATAATCTCTGTCCACAGTAGCGTTTTTAAACTGTTTTAAATCCGTCTGAACGTCTGAAAAGGGTTAAAAAATCACCTTGCTGTGCTTGCGTAAAACTTTATAAAAGCTCACTGAGATGATACAGAAAGGCAAAACATAATATTCTCACACGGTTCTTCTGGCATGATTATTTAATTACTAAAATACCCCACCACTCCCTGGTGCATTCAGGACGCACTCAATATTATCATTCCATGTATGATCTAAAATGCAATTGTCAACATGTTTTGACGCAGGACAGCAATTGCAGTAATGTGATGTAAAGATTGTACAAAGTAACATTTATCTTTAGCAACAATATGAAAGCAAATAGCAGGCACAACAATGGCACAACCACAGACATACAGTGTATGGGTATAATATGTATCACGTGACTAAACGTGCATGACTTCGAATACCTCCATTTTCAAAGTCCACAATATAACGCAAAAATGTGTTAGCTAAAAACTTAATTTACCCTGGATAAAAATGTCTCAGTGTGGACAAAAAGCCAAAATGTAGAGAAAAGGCTGCGTTTTTAAATGTATCTGGATTAATGTGGACATAGCCTTAACTCCATTACAACACATTTGTGAACACAACCTGTTCCATTTTCACTTTCTTTTAACTTTTGTGTATGTATTTGTACATTTAAGGTGATTATAAAAATACTTTGTCATTATTTTATTATATCATTGTTAATTTAAAAATGTTGTATATATTTACAATCAAGCAGTCAGAGAAAATATTTACACCCATTGAACTCCCATAATTCAATGCTAACAATACACATGCATGGCGTTTGGTGATCTTTAAAGTCACAGTTCACACATGAACACACTGCTGCTCACTTACTGGCAGCTTTTCATTCTGGAGGCCTTAGGGCTTTCCCAGACATATGATAGATTAGACTTATTCATCAGTGCACAGATAAAGCAGAGCTCCAGACTACCGCCATACACGTCCCACCAGCTCCGCTCCTCTCTATCACTGCTGTTGAGTTTTATAATAGGCAATAATTAGTCTCCGCCATCAGGACGCAAGGATCATTAAAATGGATGAAGGAGCACTACGTTGAGGTTGTTTCAGGGGGTATAACAACCGAGTCTCATAATCACTGATAAGATTTTAGGTGGATATTTACATCCGTACACAGTCATTACTTCTGATTTAGGAGGGCAACGTGTGCTTGTTAAATATAATGGTTTACTACTTAAGCCAAGAGACATTTTCTAGTTTGTTTTTTTAAAGTCTGTGTGATGCCATCTCAGTGTATTTATGTCTAGGATCGCGGTTATCTGCAGGAGAGTCGCTATGGAAAACGTCTCTCCTATCTCAATTAACTTCCGTCAGCAGAGAGACAGATGCATGCTGGCAGAGGAAGATGCTATTGTTTCTGCTAGTTGAACAATGCTGCGACATCAAAGCCACTCCTGCTGGTGTCGTTTGGGTCTATAAAAGATGTGTGATGTCTTTCATTTCGCCACCTGCTATCTGTTTAGATGGAGAAAATTTTTCCTCTACCGATGATGGGAAAAGTCTGCCAGCCGTTGTTTGTTTGTTTGTCTAGAAAATCACAAATTTCTGCCCTCATTGTTGCAGAGGGGGAGATTGAAATGGCTAAAAATAGCTTCATTTGTTCCCTCTAAAATCAAAACGAGTTTGTATAGTTGGTATTTTTCTTTGTTTGTCTGTCATACACATGGAAAACAGAGGTACCTTACAAAGACAAAACTTTTATATATTCTCTGTCTTCTGTCACACAGTCTAAACATAGTTTATAGAGTCTAGATCAGTGGTCCTCAACCAGGGGGCCTCAACAGACTTTCAATGGGGCCTCAAGATGACTTAAAATTAGACAAAATAAGCATTAAAAATCAAGATATTTCTTAGTATTTGGTAAATTTTTTATAACAAAAATACATGTCTAGTTAATACAAGCTCAAAAATATTGAAGTCAAAAAGTTGGGAATGTCTGTTCTATACTGAGACTTTAGTGGATATACAGAATTGGTTTTTGCATAGAGGCAAATGTGATCTGACTAGCTTATAATATTTATATTTCTCTTGATTAATATAAGCACATCTACTGGCTTGTTTACAGTACATCACTCTCCTTATATTGCGACAAGCTGTTAGACAAAACATTCACACAGAACCTCAGTCAGATAGGCAGATGGCTCATTTCATTTTGTGCGTCTAGGAGGAAGTTATGAGTATTGATGAATTAGAACATCTCATTTGATCCCAGTTTTGGAAATAATTCTTCTGTCTGTCCTGTTTCATCATGTGTGCCACACAGCTGTCAAACAATGTACATGTCGTAATGTGATGCTTGGTGAACAAGACGGTGTGTTTTTCTCAGATGATTTGCCATGTTTTTCCAATTTTAGTACTTGTTCTCAAATCAGTAAGCACAACTGTCTAAACTGTTTTGCATAGCTTACTATTTAACAGATTTGCTCTGCTTTCACCTAATTTGCAATGCTAGGTTCATTAATTTATTTTAAGAACTAGAAAACAGACAGAAACCAAACAAGTCATTAACCACAAAAACATACTGTTTTTGACAGAACAGTGTCATTATCGGATAAAACAATGTAGTAATAGTTACACAATTAAATCTTTGTAAATAATAGTGAATGGTATTTGCATTTAGACTAGTAACATGCACTACTGTTCAAAAGTTTTTTTGAAAGAAATTATCACTTTTGTTCAGCATTACATTGATCACCAGTGGCAGTAAACACATTCATAATGTTAGAAATGTTAGCTAAATTAAAAAAAAGCAAATGCGGCACAACTATTTTCGACGGGTCCGACCACGGGCTGAAAGTTTGGCGGCATCTCGGCGTCACTTGGACACGGAGAGTTCCGCTGCGCCACGACCAGGTCCCGAGATGGGCGTGGCGCAGCGGAACTCTCCGCTGCGCCAGCATTGAAGCAGTCTCATATGAAGCAATCCCAGCGGCGTTACTGCGGCTGCGGATGCCATATGCCCCAGGAGCATCTGAAAATGTTTCAGTGGTACCGCTATCCTGCGTTTGAACGAATTCACGCAGTTCAACACTGACTGGACTGTCCGGGCGACCGAGTCTATCTCCATCCCGAGAAAGGAGATCCTCTGCGAGGGGCAGTTTGCTCTTCTCCCAGTTGACCTGAAGCCCCAACTGGCAAAGGTGATGGAGCACCATGTCCCTGTGTTCGCACTGGGCAAGGATCAGCCAGTCGTCGAGGTAGTTGAGAATGCGAACACCACGCTCCCTCATGGGAGCAATGGCCGCCTCCGTGACTTTCGTGAAGACACGGGGCGACAGGGCCAGCCCGAAGGGTAGGACTTTGTACTGATATGCTCGTCTGTCGAATGCAAAGCGTAGGAACGGTCTGTGTCAAGGGAGAATCGAGACATGAAAGTATGCGTCCTTCAGGTCGATCGCTGCAAACCAATCTTGGGGACGGACGCACCTGAAGATGCGTTTCTGCGATAACATCCTGAACGGCAGCCTGTGAAGGGACTGGTTCAGAAGTCGCAGATCCAATATCGGTCGTAACCGGCCGCTTTTCTTGGGCACAATGAAGTACGGGCTGTAGAAACTGGTCTTCATATCGGCTGGAGGGACCGGCTCTATCGCGTCCTTCACCAGTAGGACTGCGATCTCCGCCTGGAGCACAGATAAAAATCGAAGGCATTCTCCTTCGACACAGAGGTGAAGTGAATGCCCCTGAACTTGGGGGGACGCCGGGCGAACTGAATCGCATAGCCGAGTCTGATAGTATTGATGAGCCAGCGAGATGGGCTGGGAAGCGCTAGCCAGGCTCCCAGGAACCGTGCAAGCAGGACCAATGGCACCACAGACGTGCCTGCAGCGGGGCAGCACAGCGGCATGACGACCCCCATGGTGGGTCTGAGTGTGCTGTGCAACACCTACCTGCTTCCGCAGAGAGGGGCACGCTAGTGTGGGGAGGCCGCTCGTGTGCGTCCCAAACATAGCCGGCACCCCCTGCTGGCGATAATAGAGGCGCCTGAGAGTGACAAGGCATGGAAGCGTCGAACACCACCGAGCGCACTCTCTTGGCACCCAGAGATTTCGGAAACTGCTCTTTTATTGACAATTTGGCCAATTTGACAGCTGGGGCTAGCGGCGGAACAGGATGATACAATATAACTGGGGGGGGGGAGGTGCTGCGACCGTCTCCCGAAGAGCAATCTCCTCCATCCCTGGGTGGCCTGTCTCAGGGTCTCTTACGACGGCGCTTGCCACCTGGCTGGCTGGGCTGGGGCGGGAGCGGGGGTGGCGGTGGGCGGACGTCCTCGGCGACGAGCAGGCGGATGTGCTGCGGCCGGCGGTAGGGTGGAGGCAGCAGCTGACCGCCGGGGCAGGATGTATTTTATGGCCTCCGTCTGCTTCTGGGCGGCCGAGAACTGCTGGCCAAAGCTCTCGACCGCGTCGCCGAACAACCCGGCCGGGGAGATGGGGGAGTCAAGGAACCGATTTTTATCGGTCTCCCTCATGTCGGCCAGGTTGAGCCAGAGATGTCGCTCCTGGACCACTAGAGTGGACATCGCCTGGCCAATGGAACGGGCGGTGACTTTCGTCGCCGTCCGGAGCTCCCGGAGGATCTCTGGGCCAGGGCTACCTTCGTGCATATCCATGAGTGCCTGGGCCTGGTGCACCTGAAGCAGCGCCATGGAATGCAAGGCGGACGCAGCCTGGCCACAAGACTTGTAAGCCTTCGCAGTCAGACTGGAGGAGAACTTACAGGCCTTGGACGGGAGACGTGGGTCACCGCGCCAGTTGGAGGCAGTTGCCGGACACAGTTGCATCGCGACAGCCCACTCCACTGGCGGGATCCCCACGTACCCCCTGGCTTGCCCGCCGTCAAGCGTAGTGAGGAGGGAGGAGCCACCGGGTCAGTTGCACCTCCGGGAAGAAAGGCACCGGGGCGGGTCGCGCTGGTTCTCAAAGAGAAACCAATCGTCCAACCTAGAAGGTTCGGGACGTGGTGGAGGGTTCAACTCAAGCCCGACCTTTTCGGCGGCCCGGGTCTGACTCGACCGCTGCCACTCTCCCAGAGGGAGGCAATGCAGCCGAATCTTCATCCTCCGAGGACTGGAACTCCCCCTCCGATGCAGCGATCGACATCTGCTCATCCGCCGGGGCTCCGAAGGACACCGCCAGACGCCCATGGGAGGGGCCAGCGGGTTCCCCCGGAAGCTCGACCGGTAGTGGCGCTTGTGAGGGATTAGGGGCCTGTGGAGGTATGCTCAGCGGGTTTGCCCTAAACGTAATCCTCAGGTCACCCCGGCCATTCGTCGAAGTAGATCTATTCTGGGGAATAGAGCTAGATCGAGGCATGGGTAGGGGGACTCCACCTTCACGAATGTAGGCGAGTCTCGACCTAAGCGCCGCGATAGTCATGTTCCCACAGTGAGAACACGAACTATCCACAAAGGCCGCCTCAGCGTGCTGTATGCCCAGGCACATGATACAGCGATCGTCAGTGGGTGACAGGGAACGACCGCATCCAGTAGCGCACGGGTGGAATGACATCTTGAAGCTCTTTTTGTGAGGAAACGCTCTTTCTGTGCTGAAGCACCCAGGGGAGGACCGCGGCAACACACCGGGAAATAGTGCAGCCCGTGTGTGTGCACTCACAAACTGTCTTTTGCTGTGAAAACAGCAGTTGTTTTTAATGCAGCAGTGGGCGCAGTCGCGTTGGTTGTGCCGTCTCGCCAACACACGCGTCTTCCTCTCTCTTCTCTCTGGTCTCGTTCTCTCTCTCTCTCTCTCTCTTTCTCTGAGTTTAAAGCAGCTCTTCATCAACGCCATTCGGCTCCGAAGTGAATGACTAAGTGCGTTGCATTTCACTTCCGCTTTATACCCGCGACGCGGGGCGGAGTGCGAGATGCAAATCTCGCACGCCAATTCTCATTGGCCTGTTCTCTATATCTCGAAGCTGATAGGGGCTCCCTGAAGTGATCCCAATTCGTCGGTGACGTCCGACGTACGTCGAACGTGACCGACTAAAAGGGAACTGTTATTTTATATGGTAATATTTCACCTACTTTTTACATTACTATTTTTACTGTATTTTTGATCAAAGACATGCAGCCATAAAAGACTTTAAAAACATCTTCAAAACATTAAAATAACTTAACGACCCAGAAATTTCTAAAGTATAATATATCATATAGTTTAGTATAATAATTGAATTGATATAGTTAAATTGATATAGTTAAAAGTGCATTGAGTAATGTTACCGGATGCAACTGTTGAATTAAAAAACTTATCAGTAAATGTTGAAATTAACATTTTGTAAGATTAATTAATGCTGAGTCCTTATTGTAAAATTTGACCAGTATATTATATATAGCTCAACTCCATATCATGTTAAGCACATAAGTCTGAATGCCTTTATTCCTCTTTTATCTGCTGTTTTTTTAATTGTTTTTCTCTCTCCGCCCCACTTCTGTTTTCTCTCTTCTTCCACATCTTAGAAAACAATCTGCATTTTCATTCTTCCTGACTGCATAAGGAAATCACAGGACTTTGGATTGGGTGTGTTTTAGACTTCATCTGCTTATACACTTTGTCCATGGTTAACAAATCAGAATGTAATACGAAAACCAAATTTGAGAAAAATATTCAGGGATTTGTCAAGAGTTTTGTAATCACATCTAGAATACACAAGTGCATTCTGAAAAACATGTTGTTTCTGTGCTTTTTCTCAGGTGATTTATGAAGTACAATTTGCATCACATTGTTTTTGCATAGATCTGTGCAAACAGTGTCACCAACTGACGTGCCCAATGTACAAAGACTGAAGTGTGTCAGGGTTAGTTCCCCCAAAAATGTAATTTTAATGTAATGTATTTACTCTTTCCAAACTGTTTGACTTTTCTACTTCGGTGGAACACAAAAGTAGGTATTATGAAAATCAGTGGAGTCTAAACAACATTGTATGGACAAAAAAAAAAAAAAAAAAAAAAAAAAATTCACAAAACATTTTTCAAAATATATTCTTTTGTGTTCCACATAATGAAGTGACCTTTTTTGTATCCTGATTGTGCAGTGTTATTGGGAGTAACAGAAAACAGGCTTCATCTTGATCTGCTGGGATTCTGTAGGTCAGTACATCAACAATGCAAATTTTAATGACAGAGGTTGATCAATGAGAGAGGCATTTATATCAGCATTAGGTGCCAAAGACATTGTTAGAGCTAGTATTGCTATGCTAATTCCACAAAGCTGCAAATCTTATGCATCCTCACAGAGCTCTGCTTTAGCCAAAACAAAAGCCACTATAGCATGCACATGCACACACACAGACATTAGAAGATGTACTAATAAGGACATTTACTTGATACTGCCTCTGAACCTCGCACAAACCTATAAACATGTAAAATGTGATTTGGTGAATAATGACCATGTCGGATACTTAGAGCCTCTACAAAATATGCTCAAAAATCAGTTTTTACTCGTTTCATTGTATTTGTCAGGATATTTTCACAAATTTGACCCTTGCAAGTATATTTAAACCAGGGTTATTATCGTTAAATAAAACTAAAGCTCAAAACCATAAAACAAATTTTCATTCCTTGAAATAGAATAAACATTAACTGAAATAAAATAAAAAAATTTAACTAGTTGCCAAGGCAACATTTATTGTTTTCATTTAAAGTTGAAGTACAAAAATTCCTAAAAAAAAAAACTAATAATAAAACCATATACATATATATATATAAAAAAAAACATAAATAATAAAATGACAAATGCAACAAAATGACTAAAACTTTAACTAAAATGAAAATATACAAATAAAATCTAATTTAAAATATTAACAAAAGAAAAACTATAATAGTATACCAAGTATACCAATGATATTAAAATAACACTTATTTAAACCTGAATATGCATAAACTATCTATATGGATATGGATGTACTATAGACTTTTATTGTTTGTAGTAATATTTATCAGAATTTTTTGATGTATTTGTTTTTATATATGTATATATATATATATATATATATATATATATATATATATATATATATATATATATATATATATATATATATACACACACTCTATGATGAACAATATATATAATAATATTTAAAACATTTGCATTTTTAGAATAATAAAGAAATTATCATTATTTTTAAAACTGAGGAGTTTTGTCAGATTTATGTCCCCAACTGTTGCTAAATACACACACACACACACACACACACACACACACACACACACACACACACACACACACACACACACACACACACACACACACACACACACACACACATTTCCTGTGCCCTCATAGTAAAAAAATAGCTTTAAAAACATACTAAACAATGTTTTATTATAAATTTAAAAATGCAGAATGTTTCCTGTAATGGGTAGGTTTAGGGGTAGGGGTAGTGTAGGGGGATAGAATATACGGTTTGTACAGTATAAAAACCATTACGCCTATGTAATGTCCTCATAATGATAGGCACACACACACACACACACACACACACACAGGGGTACAAAACTGTATAATCTGTTCCCTAAACCCTACCCTACACACAACGCCCCAACACAAAAAACTTTCAGCATTTTTAAATTTTCAAAAAACATAATTTAGCATGATTTATATGTTGAGAACCAAAAAATGTCCCCACAAAGTCAAAGATTTCTGGAACATTTTGTCCCCACAATGTAGGGTTTACCAGGACCACACACACACACACACACACACACACTCTTGGTCTGCACCCAGCCATTCTTTTAATGTCGTCTATCGTCCACAGTGCATCAGTGATGCGGCTGCCTACTAGTGTGGCCTAATGTTCAAGCGCCCACCACTTTACCTCCATAAATCTCTCTTTCTCTCTTACTTTTTATCTCTCCAATAGTGTGTCTTCGCTCTCATCCTCATTAGCCAACTCTAAAATATTAATTTGAACAGACACTGAGCATCATTAGTCCCTGTTAGAAGACATGATATATAAGAGGAGGAAAAAGACTCAGACCTACTGGATCTCGAGGGAATTGGTCTTAATGAAAATGAAATCCTACTCAGGATTTTTTTCTTTTATTCTGCTCAGCCATACACAGGCAATTTAATATATATATACAGTATATATATATATATATATATGTGTGTGTGTGTGTGTGTGTGGTTTGGATGACCTGTTCATCCATTTAGAACTACAGAAAGCACTTCATTTCCTCTCTATCTCTCTAAATGTGCATGTCTGTGTAGTTAAGCTGGCCTGTAGACGTGATAAGTACAGGACTGCTGGGTAATTACCTTCAACAGGAGAGGTGATAGGAAGCTAAATGTGTGTATGCGCATGATTGCATTAAACTGCGATGTAGATGGAGGGTCATGGGCACTTGTGGCTTCCCACCTGTGCTGGAGCTTGTCTTATTACCCGTCTGGTCTCATTTCGTATCCTTCTAATCTCGAATGCACTTAGCGTGGCGCTTTCAAACAGAGAGGGCAAGGCCTATAGAGAGAGAGAATGTCTGCAACAATCTCCTGCAACTCTATTCGTTTTCCCCCCTTTACCCGTCTCTAACAAACACAAACACACATATTGAGCTCTCAGAAGAGGCTGGAAGCTTATTTTTTTGATCTAACTGACTTTTGCTAGCAGCATTGAGTGGGTTTTAAACATATGGAAAGGTAAGCGGTCCCTGAGGGCCCATGTACCATTCATTCAGAGGTAAAACCCCTTCAATCTCATTCCCTGAAGACCTGCAGTATCTAAATCTTGAATACACAGGGAAGGGTCACAATTATGTGAAGGTTTTTTAAAAAAAGCTCTGTAACTGCAATTCTAAAGGCAATGATTTAATGCTGAGGAATTTTTCACCCAAAGAATATCAACCAGCCTCTCAGAACCAACACACATTTTCACTGACTTGAGAGCTGATTGTTGAGGTAACAGACTACACTACTAAACAAACCACCAGCATAAATGAGTATGTTATACTTTACAATAAGGTTTGAATTGTTAACATTACTTAGTACATGATGTATCATGAACAAACAGTGCACAACATTTATTAATCTAAGTTACTTTGTAAATGTACTATTTTTTACTTAAATGCCGAGTTCACACTGCACGATTTTTGCCCTGATTTTGACTCGCCAACAGGTTTTGCGAAATCACAGACAAATGCCAGAAATCATAAGCAAATCTGTGACTGTTCATGCGAGTGTCAGTCACGCAGTGTGAATTATCAAAGACACGATCTGAGAGAATCGCAGACGCCCGTGAGATATTTGGCATGCTAATATAGAGGGCAGAGGAAAGTTTGAGGAGAAGTTATAGATCAGAATATCAGTCTTTTAACAGATATGTTTACAATTATATAAAACAGAAACAAAGCACAAACATTTGCTTGGCCAGCCACAACAGCAGCACATTGCAAAATTATTAATTTACCTTCAACTCCCTTTGCAGAAGACAATCCTTCCTCTCTGCGTCTCCCCAACCATTTCCATTCAGCAATTAATACTTTTATTCAGCAAGGACTGCTTTAAAATAATCAAAAGTGGCAGTAAAAATGCTGTTTATTTGAACATATCACCGTTTCCATGAAAAATTATGCAGCACAACCATTTTCAACATTGATAATAAGAAATGTTTCCAAATCAGTAAATTGATTTCTGAAGAATTATGTAACTCTGAAAACTGGAGTCATGGCTGCTGAAAATTTTGATTGGGCTTTGGCACCAGCACCCTGTAGGTCACAAAAAGGGGTAATAGGCACAGACTGTGCAGATTGACAACCTTACTTCCACTTCAATTACAAAAAAGATCTTGATTTGTGGCATTTGTTTTGAACAGACAGAACAGCAGGCTCAATTTGCCGTGAGGGTCTCCTGCTCAAATTGACTGAGTGGCGTGAGAGGAAAAACATCCATCATCAAATCAATAGGCTAAGAACAAGTGTACAGGTAAAGCTTGCAGGAAACACAGATTTCGTCCCTTCTGTTGAGAGCAGGTCAAGAGACATAGTTAATAAAGTTGCATAGGCACTCTGGGACAATCTCAAGTCAAAAGCATCCCGTCCGCATATGGTTTCCCCCTTAAGAGGGCCTAAAGGAACATTTTGACCCCTTGCTCAATTTCTGTCAAACATGCGCCATGGCAGTTAACCTCAAAAAAGGACAAAAATAATGATGTTCTATAAAACCTACAACACAGACAGGCCTGACTGCCAAAAGAATACAGCCTGTGCTCGTATCGCACACAAAAAGAGGTAGACAAACAACTTTTACACCAAATCTGAATGGCACATAAATTAAAGAGGCATTTTCTTTCCACACTGGACAAACCATCAGGAGTTTAAGCTGAAATCTAAGCTGTTTAATCTCCAGACTGCATGAAACGTCAGAAAGTACTAAGTCTCGTTGCACTATAAAAATAGGGCTGGCTTGAAAATATTGCGTCAGAGGGAATTACTCAGAGCAACAACAACCACGTGATCTCTGTCTCGGAGGATGAAGTTCGGAGGGCACTCAAGCGTGTGGACGTCAGGAAAGCTGCTGGGCCGGATGGTATTTCAGGTCGTGTTCTGCGATCCTGTGCTGATCAGCTTGCCGGGTTGTTTACATCTATCTTTAATGAGTCCCTCGCTACATCTGTGGTCCCCACCTCCTTCAAAAAATCCACCATCATCCCTGTCCCTAAGAACAGTAAACCCTCTTGCCTAAATGACTATCGTCCAGTGGCTCTCACGTCTATAGTCATGAAGGTCTTTGAGAGACTCATTAAAAACACCATTTGCGCCTTCATTCCTGGCACTTTGGACCCTCTTCAGTTTGCCTATCGTCCCAATAGATCGACTGAAGATGCCATCTCTCATGTCCTCCACTCCTCCCTCACTCACATCGACAGCAAAAGTGGGAACTACGTAAGGCTGCTATTTATTGACTATAGCTCAGCCTTTAACACCATAGTTCCCAACAAGCTAACCTCCAAACTCCTGGATCTCGGCCTGAATCCTTCTCTCTGCCACTGGATTGAGGACTTCCTCACTGGCAGGCCTCAGGTGGTGAGAATAGGCCAGTCCACCTCCACCTCCATCACCCTGAGAGCAGTCCCCTGCTCTACTCTCTCTACACGCATTACTGTTTGTCCACACACAGCTCCACCTCTATCATCAAATTTGCTGATGATACTGTTGTCCTGGGCCTCATTTCCAACAACAATGAGACGGCATACTTGGACGAGGTGGAGCATCTAACATCATGGTGCCAGGACAACTGTCTCTCTCTGAATGTTGGCAAGACCAAAGAAATGATTGTGGACTTCAGGAAGAGACAGCAACGGACATACTCCCCCCTCATGATCAGCGGGTCACCAGTAGAGAGAGTGAGCAGCTTCAAGTACCTGGGTGTAAACATCTCCGAGGACCTGACCTGGACTGCTCACATTCAGACACAGGTGAAAAAAGCCAGGCAAAGACTATACCACCTGCGCCAGCTGAGGAAATTCAGGGTTTCACCAGCTATCCTGAAAACTTTTTTCACGCTACTGCCATCTGGTAAGCGCTTCCGAAGACTGATGGCCAAAACTGAGAGACTCAGGAGGAGCTTCTTCCCCCAGGCCATCAGACTCCTGAACTCAGTCACTTAACACCACGTGACTTCACTTCAGGATAAACATCGATACACTGATATTGCACTTTCTGTTCTGTTCTCGTTGTTACTGTGTAACAACCTGTTATAAACCTGTTTGCACATTATACTCTTTATACATTGGTTAACCACATATTTATAAGTCTACAGTTTACTCACTGCACAGTTTACTTCACTTATTTTATTCCACTTCTTTATTCTTATTTTTTTTACTTTTTTCTTCTACTTGACTTGATTTATTTATAATTCTACAGATATATATATAGTACTTTTTTATTCTATTTCTATTATAATTTCCCTCTTGTGTTTTTAACTGTGAATTTGCACTGTCCATGGAGCGGACCTGTTTACATTTCACTGCCGGTTGTATATTCTGTATATAACGGTGTATGTGACAAATAAAACTCTTGAATCTTGAATCTTGAATCAATAAATGCAGTTTTGGCACTTTTTAATGTGGCATGACAGATCGTTGAAGTGAGGCGGTAGTGTACAGCGCATGTGAACTGATCATCTCTTCAGCTTTACTACTAGTTATAGGACAGAAATAAACATGAATGAACATCAGAAGATATGCTGAAATATATAGTAGAACTTTCCCTAGAGAAAGATTTACATTTGCTGTGCCTGATATGTATCCAAATTAATCAATATTAAATTAATCGCAAGCTTGCGAAATTGAATCAAATCTAATACCCTGTAAGTTTTAAAGGGCACCTATTATGCCCCTTTTTACAAGATGTAATATAAGTCTCATGTGTCCCCACTGAGTGTCTCTGAAGTTTCAGATCAAAATTCCTTACAGATATACATTTTATATTCCTTACATTTAATATACCATTTTGAAAATGCCAATTTTTGGGCTTGAGAAAAATGAGCTGTTTTCTGTGTGAATAAGTGCTTCTCCCGGCCCCAGAGGGCGGGGTCTTCACAGCTTGTGAACACCAGTGAACACGCGAATGAAAACTGAAACATGATACATCTGTTTGTTTTGATGATTATCTCTATCGTGGACATGCTCATGTGACATTGCAGTTCTTCATCATCATTAAATATTATCCTCTGCATGTGTTTTAAAGCCTTATCACTCTCAACTTGAGCACATACACCCGACACATGCGCACAGAGAGCTGGATGTCGGCGCATCCGTGAGTAGGCTATTAAACTAGACTAGTTCTACCAGAAAGACTCGGGAGGCCAGATGAAGTACAATAAATTAACAAGTTTATTAACAGACCAGCAAGTATTATAATTAGAGGTTCTTTGGCATAGGCCCCGTCCGTAGCTCTCGTCTCGATGAAGGCAGGGGCTCAGCCGACCCCCTGGGAGGCATAGGCGGGGACCATCCTGGTGGTGGTGGGGAGGATGGAGGTAAATGTTGGCGTCAGCATCCGTGAACTCAGACATGTGTAAGTGACCATCTTTTATACTCTGAGAATTAGGACATGATTGGTTAGGTCTGAATGTGATGAGTGACATAACATTGAATCTTCCTGGCAGAACTTTATGCTAGAGCTTTAATTTCTCTTTTATGTGTTATTGCGATTAAACTGCCAAATGCACACAAGGTTATGTCTGAAACACACAAAGTTCACAAAAAGGATAAAAAAAGGAGTGGGTGGATTTTTACCATTATAGGGTGGTTGTGTACACACACTGCCAACACAGATTCAAACACCATGTAAAAGTGAATTTTGCATATTAAGGTATTATGCCATTTAAGGTTTGTTGGTTTTATATGGTTAAAGCTGGTATAGATGATCTGCAGTTGAGGTACTGTAGTTGTTTGTCCTGCTGATAAGTTGCATGTATGTGCAGAGTGCTTACTAGTTTAGTCAAAGTTAACATGGACAACCTCAAAATGCCTATTCACACTGAGTGGCAAGAAATGGCCAACAATTTTGCATAGCTGAAGAAATTGTGCTCTTGCTATTCATGTGCTTTAATGCAGTGTTCAGCCCATGTAACAGTACAGATGTAATTTGCTTTAATGCACAGTATAACCCATCTGTCACTACAGATTTTACTTACCTTTTGCAAAAAATACTCCTTTAATACCAATTTTACAATCCGACGTTTCTTATTGTAATGCAAAATGCATGCAAAAATGTAAACTGATATGTTGTCACTCTCATGTAAAATTGAGTGATACCTGTTTTAGAGTAAATTATGGACTAATGATTATATTGGTATACTGTTCGTGTGAATAGGCCTTAAACATGTAGTTCTGAGAGGCTCAAGTGTGTTTGAGTTTGAGCTGGTGTGTGTATCTGTTTTAGAGCTGAGGAATGAAGGTTCATAGCAGCAGGACTCTTTGCTGCACACACACAGTGCAGAAGGGTCTGAGTGTGTCTGTGTACTTGGAGGAGAAGGTCAAGATAACGCAGATGTTTTAAGAGCTCTGCAACCACTATCTGATCCTGACTAAAGCCCTGTGATCCCCAGTATCGCTCTTCTCTCTCTCTTTCTCTAGTATCTCTTGCTGTTTCTTCTCTCACTGACCCTCTGTCCTCCTCTCTCCGTTTCCCCCTCTCACACACTAACATACAGTCACAGAGTATTTTATGTACACTTAGACTGCAATATACATATTCATGAAAAATGACAAAAATCAAAACATTCTTTTAAGATTATATTAATAAAATATTTTGAATAAGAAAAAAGGTTTTTTCTAGCATTGGCATATTTATCTAAATATGTGTTTATTTATAAGGTTTATTGAAGTTAATTTTATTTATAAATAACATATTTTGATATGTCCTTTTTTCTTTTCTTGTTTCATAGTATAAAAAAATATATATATAAGATTCAAGTTATATTCTGCAAAAGTAAAAAAAAAAAAAAAAAAAAAAAAAAAAAAACATAGTGGTGGTCATAATTATTGGCACCCCTGGTAAATATGATCAAAGATGGCTGTAAAAATAAATTTGCATCGTTTATCCTTTTGATCTATCATTCAAAAAATTCATAAAAATCTAACCTCTCATTGAAGTAAAAGAATTAAAAGTGGGGGTAAATCACATTATGAAATAAATAAATGTTTTTTCATTTTATTAAATATTAAAACTTTTTGCAACCCCTTTTTCCAAGATAACACCTCAGAGTCTTCTCCTATAATGCCTGATGAGTTTGGGGAACACCTGACATGATATCAGAGACCATTCCTCCATACAGAATCTCTCCAGATCCTTCAGATTCCCAGCTCCATGTTGGTTCTTCTTCTCTTTAGTTCACCCCACTCATTTTCTATAGGGTTCATGTCAGGGAACTAGGATGGTCATTGCAGAAGCTTAATTTTGTGCTCAGTGACACATTTGTGTGTTGGTTTTGATGTTTGTTTTGGACCGTTGTCCTGATGGAAGATCCAACCACGGCCCAGTATAAGATTTCCAGCAGAGGCCATCAGGTTTTGATTTTTTATCTGTTGGTATTTGCTAGAATCCATGATTCCATGTATCTGAACAAGATGTCCAGGACCTCCAGCAAAAAAAATAGGCCCACAAGATTAAAGATCCAGTGGTATTTTTAACCGTGGACATGGGGTACTTTTTATCCCTGTTTGCACCAAACCCATCTGGTGGGTTTACTGCTAAAAAGTTCTCCATCTGCGACCCTTGGAGAGTCTTTGTCCACTCAAACTCTCCTCACCGTGCATTAAGACAATATAGACACACGTCCTCGTCCAAGCAGATTCCTTACATCTTTAGTTGATTGGAATTGCTTAATTTGCCCTGATGGTGGAAATGGGAATTGTCAATGCTTTAGCTATTTTCCTACAGCCACTTTCTATTTTGTGAAGCTCAACAATCTTTTGCTGCACATCAGAAATATATTTTTTGGTTTTACTCATTGTGATGAATGATTAAAGGAATTTGGCCTTTGTGTTTCCTCATATTTATACTCCTGTGGAACAAGACGTCATAGCTAGACAATTTCATGTTCCTAGTCACCCTGGTATGCTAAAAAATTTAAATATTAATGGGAATATACTTCAGAGATATTTTACTCATAAAAAAATCCAGGGGGGCCAATAATTGTGGCCAATCTGTTCTGGAGAAAAACATTTATTTCATAATGTGATTTTACCCCGACTTTCCATTCTTTTACTTCAATGAGAGGTTAGATTTTTGTGAATTTTTTGAATGATAGATCAAAAGGATAAACAATGCAGATTTATTTTTACAGCCATCTTTGATATTATTTACCAGGGGTGCCAATAATTCTGACCACCACTGTATAATTTTTTATTTTTTCAGAATATAACTTGAATTCTGATATTTTTCTTACCATTGGTATTATTCATTTATCTATTAGGTTTATTAACATATTGTTGGTACATTTCTGCTTAAAACAAGAAGTGTTCATATCTTTTCTTATTCTCTCCACTTTTCCCTCCTACACGCTAACATACAGAGTCAGAAAAGAGTATTTTTAAGGTTGTGCATTGCAAGAAATATATTTTTATCTTGTTTTATAGTATAACCCCTTAAGCATTCTTATATTAAAATAAATACTATATAAGGGAATTTATATTTGAATAAAATATAATAAAATGTATTTATTTATACTTTTAAACCTCACTATATTTTATTATATTTATGCTAAAAACAAGATAAATATACTGATATTTAATTTTTATGGAAAACAAAACACTGAAAATGATCCACTGTATAGCCTAGCACAAAGATGTCAAACTTACTTTAAGACAATTGACTAATTATTACTGATTATTTAATGTGTTAAACATTGAATTGACTTATTACTGCTTTAAAACAAATTGATGTGAAACAAAGAGGCACCAGAGGCCTTTCAGTTACATATACGAAATTGGGATTGTCAGTCAAACGACAATATTTAGATGTTTATCTGTAATAAACCATGTGAAACCAAACATTAACATGAAGTTAGACAAAAAAAAATAAAAATAAAAAAAGACACCATACATCTAATTTCAATTAGTTCTCAGTAATGCTTCTCAGTCTACTGATTCTAACTGAATCCGTCTGCCTAGATTTCTGTCCATGTCTGTCTATCAATCTGACTGTTTTGCATGTCATACTGGTTAGCAGATTTGAGTCTATTTATTGCATGTGGCAGGACCATTCATCGAGAGAGAGACAGCCATCACATCCATCAGTGTGACGATCAGAGCCTGGAAGAGTAGTAGTCTGCGCATGCAAGCTCCTGTCGGTCCCCTTGTTTATCAGAGAGTGCGATGACAGCAGAGATTCTGTGGTTTGACTAATCCTGTCAGGAGATCCTTAACTAGTCGGAACTGAAAATAAATCCCAGGAGGCTGCCAGCACTTTTCTGCTCTTGATTCAGCTCTGTTTTAACCTTAGCTTAAGTCTAGCTCTGCTTTAACCTTAAAAACTTACTTGTTCTTCCTGCTCTAAACCTTTGACAGTTTGAAAAAGGGCCGTGTAACCTGTCGTATTACCTCAGTGCACTCCTGTGAGCTCCTGAGCATTATGAAGGTGTGTGTGTGGAAAGTGAATGAATCCGTTCCGGTCATCCCTTTCTTCTCCAGCCACGCTCCGTCACTCTGTACAATAAAATTTCACCCCTCTTCTAAGTGTGAGGGCACAGGTAGCAGATCTAAATGTGTGTGAGCGTCAGCTTGCTGTAAGTCCCAAGTAGGCCGCTCTGGGCCAGAGCATTTGAGTTACATGATCTGGCCTGGAGTGAGGAGCACTTTTTGCTTTTCTGAGCATCTGTGTTTTTTCTCCACCTAGGATCATTCTGATATCATTCATTCTGGTTGTCATTCTCCATCACAACCATAAGACATGTGAACATTTTAAAACTGTTTTTTGCTGTATTTACAAAAAAAAAGTATGTTTAGCACAATATTTTTCATACTTTTTTTTTTTTTTTGGAAAGAAATATTGTGAAATCCCATTGATGCATAAATTTGGACTGAAATAAAAAAAAATCATAGTTTATACATTTAATATCAATTGTGAAAAAAGTAATATGATAGTAATATTTTCCAGATAATATTTTAATACATATCTTTGGCTTTGGTACAGTGACAAATCAAAAGGCAATTATTTAATACAAAAAAACATGTAACATGTGAAATCCAGGCCTGGTCCTCTCTCGTCCGTCACTGTTGTTGCTTCTCCTTTTATGCATCCGAGGTCCTCCGTGACACACGAGACCGGTGCGGCGCGCAGCTGGTGCTCATTATCCCTCACACCACCGGCCTCGCCCCGTTCTCACGGCCCCTCGGCCTTGACTGCTTGCACACAGTCAGATATATGAACTCCCTTTTTATTTTATCTGCTCCAAGAAAGTACATTTCCTGAATGTAATAAACATCAAACACAACTTAAATCTGAACACAGCAGACGACAGGACCGTTTAGAACTAACAAACACTAGTAAACACTAAAAGTGCATGAAACTGTCAACAAGTAGTGTACTTAAGTAGTGTACTTAAGTCAGAGAAACGTCAGTAGGCTATAATCGATTATGGTCTATTACTGCGTCGATGCAGAATCATCCACGTCCACATCGCGATGCAACAATAAATTTCAACACCCCTAACAAATACAGTGAAACAGTAATGTTGTGAAATGTTATTACAGTTTATAATAATTGTTTTCTATTTAAATACATTTTAGATGTAATTTATTTCTTTGATGGCAAAGCTGAATTTTCTGCGCCAGTCATATGTTCTACTCTGGATGCTGGTACAGAGGTATGTGTATCTGTCTACAAGCATGAATGCCCTTCCTTTTTGTAACAGCTTTATGAATGGCAAGGTTTCTTTCTGACGACTTGCTTGTGACGTCCTACTCTAAGGACAGTCATCAAACCTGCTCTGCCCTTGAGAGAATATTAGCAGCTGAAACTCAGACTTTGAAAGTGTGATTATATATATATTTCTCTGAAGTCTGCATTTGCGTTTGTTTTGACAGGGGACAATGTGAGAGGAGGAAGAGGTGATATTTAAACTGTGCTGTTTTGCTGTCAGAGTCAAGGTAAATCTTCTGGCTCAAGATCCCAAATTAACTTCCCCTCAGGTGGTTTGAGACAGCGGTGAGAATGAACCAGTTATTTTTGTAGGCAACAAACAGCATTTAAGGAGTTGAGTGGATTCACAAATGGCAACGTGTCAGTAGCTATTGTGAAATTTCATTTAATTACAAATTAACTGAGCAGAAATTTAGAAAAACCCAACAAAGAGTACATGGATTGTAGATCATACAGAGATTAAAACGAAAAGTTAAAAACTATGCTTCAGCATTCTGCCCTTGCAGGGCAATTACTGTAGCTCCAAGTTACTCCAGCAGAACCGTCCGTGTGGTTGATGTACTTTAAGTTGCTTTGGATAATTCATCTCTCTAAATGAGATATAGCAACAGATAACATCCAATAAAAACCCATATTGATGTAGGAGGCTTCAGAAGAAGGCAGCGTTGCTTGGGGGAGTTTTTGGCAGATATGAATGAATAAGATCACAATAAGAACCTCTAGAGGGAAACTTCAATAAGGAGAAACAAACAAAATCAAAGTGCCTGTGTAATTACAGTCAGGAAAGTCAGAAAGCTTTTAGAAGATCACTGAACATCAATATACATGTCAACTTTTATCACTGCCTCACGCAAGAAGACAGACCGAGTGATTATGCTTTTATGCACTGTTTTCCACTGTTTAATACCACAGTTCACATAAACATTGAGGGTTTTGTATACATTGTAGGATGAAATGTTCCTACAGTAATGCTAAAACTCACCAACAATGTCCACCATGAGGAAAATGTCCCAATAAACATACAAATAATACTTCAGTTAAAATGTAAAAATTCAGAAAGATTTCTGTGTTTGTTTAGGGGTAGAGTTTAGAGGATTAGAGGATATGAAATATCAGGTTAGAGGATATGAAATATCATTAGTTTAGTTTAAAACAATATAGGTCCGTGTAAAGTCCCCAACATTACAATATAACAGCCTTTGTGAGATTTAGAACAACCCTTTCTGACTTTTTTTTCTCAGCATTGAATCCCAATGAACATATTTACAAACACAAAGTTATTCTGAAGGATTTCTCTTGGCTGTGATTAGTCAGTCATGCGTGACTGTACTGCTCTAAGTGTGTGTATATGTGTGTTTAGCATGCATTCTTTTCAAAAACAGTGAATGCTTGTGAATGCTTGTTGAGTTCTCTGATCAAAAGTAATGCCAATTGTGGCCTTACGCTTGTATATATTATTAAATGGTTGTATTGTGTAGAATTTTCCGTTAAAAGAAAAGCATGATATAATTGTACCACTTTGCCCTTTATTTCAAATGTGGCTTAATTGCAATAATTGCAGGATTGCTTGATAATTGTCACTTCTCCACTTCCTCCAAATACTGTCTATATATAGACTATAAATGGTCACATAGACAATGCAAAGTTTTGAGATCAAAACCACATTTATTTTTTTCTTAATTTCTGTCTTTTTAGTGTAATAGTTATCAGCCTGAATGACAAAAAAAAAAAAAAAAAAATACCTATATGAAATCTGTTTTTGTTATTATAAACCTTTAATAATATACAGTTTGAAACTCACTCAAATTTGGTTTTTGGATATGCATTTATATCTGAACAAAAATATCTGATTTTCCCATTCGGGACTCAGCGTTTAGCAATATAACAGCATTCCCAAAGTACAGTAGTGTCTACACTCTAAGAAAGGCGCATATAAATACAGCCCAATGTATTGTGTTAATATGAAGGAGTTTTATGTATTGATTTTTCACAGGGTTTTAATTTTTTGAATTACGCATTGCATTGTGTTGTGTTTTAGGGTATCCATAATCTTAACGTATAATGTCCAGACATAAATGAAGTCATCACTGCAACAATCAATGTTGATTGGATATCGGATATTAACTATGCTGTCTGATTTGATGATAATTCAGTTGTCTCTTACTTTTTGGGGGCTGTATTTGGTTTTTGAATGTTTTTGTCACATGAATAATTGAATGCGCAGAATAGGATTAAGAAGCATCAACTGCAGTTTATTTAGCTGCACTGTTTATATGGCCTGTTCCAAACTCTCCTGTGCTGAATCTTCTGACCTCCCTGAACAAGAAAATGTCCTTCATCTCAATGGAGAAAAGCCATAGTCAGTGACTCCTGTTCCTGTTGAACAGTTCTGGTCAGGTGTGACTTTCCAATTTTTCGCTGTATGGATGGTCTGTAAAGAAGGATTTTGGCCTTTGTATTATACTTTTATGAATATGCTAATATTTTTGCAGAGAAAAAATTAATTAATTGAATAGATTTTTAACACTCATACTATACATGCACACTAATTTTGCACTATAATTTCCCCCTTCATTAAAAAGTTTTTCACAAAGACATGAATAATAGAACTTTTAAAGGTAAGTCTTTGTCCAAAGATTTATTTGATAATTTAATGTGATGTTACTTGCAGATCTGCAATACCAGTATATGCTGATACCCGACTGCTTTAAAAAAAATGAAACACTTTCTGTGAACCATTGCACAGCATAGACAGCCTCATTGATTATAACGGGAGTTTTCACTAGAGTGCAGCTTTGTGTACAGTACCTTGCGTTGTAATTGACAGCTTCAGTGATTATAATGACAGCGATCTTTGCTCGATTTCTGTAAATAGCCTAATATATATTTTTCATGTTGCTAACTACACATTGCAACGTTTGAAAACCGTATTTAAATGTGCGATTGAATCTGATTGGCAGTGATAACCATTACAATGGACAGATCAAAACAATCTGATATTGTATGTCAAATGATCTGTGCATGTACAAAATAATAGACCTGCCACTTTTCTATGTAATGTGTTACTAACTTTACTACTTTATAAATTTACAGATTTTTAAATATAAAATAGTTTTAAGCACTTTGTTTTATGACCTGTCCTGACAGTGACATTTTTTTATTTCATGACTAAATCGGATAAGTTAAAGTGCCCCTATTATGCTATTTTAAAGTTTCCTAATTTAGTTTTGGAGGTTTACATGCATCAAAGTTCAAAAAACAGTTTAATTTTCTCATAATATACATTGCACATCATCACAGTGTTCAATGATTCTCAAACGACTCGACGGATGAATGAGTCTCTCTAAACCCTCCTTTCTGCAAGCTATACTCTGCTCTGATTGGTCAGATGACCCAGTATGTTGTTATTGATCTAGCGCAGGGGTGGGCACTTGCAGTCCTGGAGGGCCATTGTCCTGCAGAGTTTAGCTCCAACCCTAATCAAACACATCTGAACCAGCTAATCAATGTCTTCAGGATTACTAGAAGGCTACAGGTAGGTGAGTTTGGTCAGGAAAATTCTGCAGGACAGTGGCCCTCCAGGACTGGAAGTGCCCACCCCTTACCTGTATAGCGCGTATTTCAGAAACAAACAGCCATTACCATAACTGACCTCCAGCTCTGTTCAGGAGGCGTCCTTAAGCTCAGGCTGATTTTACATAAATCCCATCACGAGTCTGAATCGATGATGAAACGATGGGAAAACTCATTTTTCAACCCGAACCTTGAGCAGGACGTTTCTCAGTGATGCTACTCAGTTTGAGGTACATTGAGATGTTTCAACTGTAATTCCTCACCATCAGCATTAACAAGTGTGCGTCCATTAACAAACCTGTTTGTGTGTGTGTGTGTGTGTGTGTGTGTGCACATATAGGAACTGTATCAATGTAACGTTTGCAAAACGAATCTTGCTTCATCCTTTATCTTTACTCAAAGCAGTTAGAACGACAGACAATCTGCATTAATAGACACAGTTTTAGGTAAAAGTGGCCCACAGCTGATTTACAGCAGTATTTCAGTAAGACAGTAATAACGTGAGTTATTAGCCACAATATGAAACACAATAAACACATTGTAGAGCACAGCGTCTCCTCGACACGATGCTATCCAGTATCAGCTGCATTGTTCAGGGGTTTCCCTGGTGTCTGCGTGTGCAATAATTGGACAGGCAATGTTTCGTCATGACGTCACAACGAAACAGCTTAGGACTCGTTTGAAAAACCATTTGTTTGACTCTGAATCGATTCTTACTTTTGAGAGACAATAACTTTATATACGGTGCGCTTTCAGATTCAAAACTTTGCAGGATGTTTTCATTTACTATGTTCACTATGTTTTCAGAACTATGTTACATACTACATGAAAGGTAATTTTCAAAAATCCATAAATGGGGCTTCAAACTGTTTTTTTTTTATTTATTTTGGATGTATTGTCAGTAGGGTTAGGTACCGCACTCAGTACTTTTAAGGGCACTGACCGAATTATCGAGCACTGAGTATCGATGCACATTAAATCATCCGCTACCACCAAAGACCATTTTTGACTCAGGAATGAACAGAACATTGTACTGTGCCTTCCATCAATACCAATAAACTTTGTGCTTTGTAATTTTTTGATATGAAACAAAGTCTCAGATTTCAAATTCTGTCCATTTTATTACAAAATGTAAACAATAAATACTGTTTTAGCACTCTTTAATATGTGACAGGTTGCTGTTGCCACCTCAGATCAAGTAGCAGCAGCCTGAAGCGCACATGAACAGATCATATCTTCCAGTTTACTACAAGTTACAGCGCAAAATAAACATGAATGAACATCAAAAGGTATGCTATGTTAAAAGATACAGTACAACTTCCAAAATCCATATCATGTCTCATGTAATCGCTCAATCAGTGTTTCAACTGCGGAAAGAAAATCAGCTTGTAAACAATGTCACGTAATGCTACACCACCTCATAAAAGCCATTCAGTGACCATAAACTCGTTAGTCAGCCACCATTTAAATGTTTATATTTCAAAAAAACAAATTGGAGTAAAAACAATTTTGTACTTATAAAGTTAGTATTTTTTAATTATTATTATTATTATTATTATTATTATAAAAATTTATTTGTGTGTAATTATAATGTGTTTGTATACAAAGCAGTTAATACTACTCTATTTACACTGCAGAAAGATTTTTGTTATTCAGGGTTTCTCTCTCTATCATTCTGAATTGTTTTCTGTATTTCTTTCTTTATATCTTTCTCCCTTTCCCACAGTTAAGAGTAATACAAATAACTATGTCGATTTTGTGCTCCCTTCTCATTCCCACTGATCATACTTCTCTCTGTGGCACCATCAGATACAGATACTCTTTCATTTCCTGCTTGTTTATTTTTCATGAGAATTGGTGCTTTGGCACTTTGGCTGTTTGACTGATGTGTTCACTCTGAACCGAATGAGACCTTAACTGTCCACTGTACGCTGCACTCTGTGCTTTCTCTTCAAAGACATTCATTGAAAAGATTTCGTAAAAAGATCTCACTATGTTGTTCCCCCCCCGATGGGTGAACCCAGAGTCAAGCAATTCAGATCCATTTCTCCTCGGATCCACGGTATCAGCACTTCCAATACTGTGCGTACAGGACGTACAAATACCCTTTCCATTTCTCTGGATGGGCAGTTTATGAGCAAAGACGATGCTTGATTTGTTCCAGTACAAAACAAACAGCATACACTGTGTTTAGTGTTCAGCCAAGGCCAAAGCCAGTGTTTCCTTGACGACTCTGCAATGCAAAAAAAAGTTTTTAAATGATTGTTTTCCAGTAAATTTATCAAAACATCCTTAAAACAAGATGTTCTAAATTTACTTACAAAAATACTACTACTACTACTACTACTACTACTGAATACTACTCGTAGTATTTTTTTTTACTCGCATTGAATAATCTTTTATGGATTTATGGATTAATGTATATATGCATATATACTACATTATGAGGTCATGCTGATGTCATCATAATTCAAGTCACTAAATAAACGTACTAAAAAAATGTTTACATTGTAAAAATGCAGAAAGTTTTCTGTGTATGGTAGGTTTAGGGTTAGGAGCTTAGAATTAGTAGCCTGTAGCCTAATTAGTTCAGCGTAATAACCATGGCCCATGGAATGTCCTCATAGTGGTAGGTGATGTTTGTGTGTGTGTGTGTGTGTGTGTGTGTGTGTGTGTGTGTGTGTGTGTGTGTGTGTGTGTGTGTGTATTATTATTACTTTTCTTTAGTGCATAATATAGTGAGTTCAATGTACATATTAGGGGTGCAACGGTTCAAATTATTCACGGTTTTGGTACAGTGTGTGCTATGTTCGGGGAAAAAAGGACTACTGTCAAATAAAATTAAGAAAATAAGAACAAATAATCAAACTATTTTTTAGGAACAGAAATTGAATAAAGTAATCAAATGTAAAACAACATTGCATATAATCTTCATTGTATAAATTAAGTAAAGATCATTATCAAAGTTACAAAAGTTATTCACTCATTCACAATAAGTGATTTCCTTGTCTTTTGTTATTTGATTAACATTAAAAACACAGACAGCAGGAATATTAGGCTGCTGTCACTTTAAGACACAATGCACGGATCCAGTACACTGATACCGATACCCATGCTTTGACTGTTTAAGTTCACTTAAGACATAACCTACTATGTTCGCTAGGATACTCGACAAGACGGGCATGTATTTTGTGTGAATTTGTCTCTTCAAGCGCAAGCCTTGAAAGAGAACTCAATATTTGCGCGTTGTCTGAGGCACGGCTTTCCACGCTTTGTATGAGTGCGCACACAAATCTTCTCACAGCGCACCAAGAGTTTTCTTTCACGTCTTCTTGCACTTCAGTGTTTAAATTGGCAAGGCTTAAATGAGTTTAGTTTAAACACAGATCACAGACCTGCGCTTGTGCGCTATCAACACCCGTGTGATGACGGCATAAATGACTGGTCATATTAGAGCATATGGCAATCGCATTGAACAACGTTTAGGGGAGGCCATAAAGTGTATCCATCTACAGAAACATACATTAGCCTTACTCCGTCTCACTGTTTTACGCGTTGTTATTTTCAACAATTCATATCATAGATCCTTAGGTATGGTAAGATTTGAGATGAACCGTGATGCCGAACCGTGGTTGGAGAATCGGTACGGTTCTATTTGTATGTATATGTATAAATGTATAATTTACAGTGTGAAAGACTGTGTACGCATATATATTGTATATAATTTCTGCACATAATGCACACGTGTGGAAAATAAGTCAGAATTAACTAAATAATAACTAACCAAATAAACTTTTTTTTTTTTTGCATTATTCTAATTGAACTTTTAGAAAAAATTGCAGCTACTGTAGCTCCTGTTGTGTGACACAGTCATGAACGTCTTTCATAGTTGAGGTGACCTTTTGTGCACCATAAGGAGTGAAAATACAGTTCAGCAGTAGATTTTGAGTCTAATGAGTCTTTTACAGCCCTTATCCACTCCAGTGCCAAAGATCTTCACATCCACTGTTCCACTTCTGGCATTCGGTGTTCTGTTTGAATGTTGTGAGTGTGTGTTTGTGTGTTATTAAAAGACATTTACTTGTATTTCCAGGATGAATGAATGAGTGTCACCCAGGCCTGTCTCTTTTCTCGCTGTCTTTTGCTTTGACAGCTCCTTCTGTTCTCTAGTTTTCTTCTTTTCTTTTGTCCAGCATCCCAGCATGCCTCTCTGCGCTCATGAATATGCATGTAAAAGCATTATTTGCATTATTTGCAACCGGAAAGGAAGAGCACACAAAAGGAAAAGACAGCAGCATGTGTGTGTGTGCGTATGTGTGGAGTCATGGGGACATCTGGGGATCCTTCATAATATATAATATAATATAATACAATATAATATAATATACAGTATAATTAATATAAATTTATGGAAATTCTCTAAGTATATTATAATTATTTGTTTATTTGTTTTTAATTTTGAAATTGCAGAACATTGTCTTTTAGGGTTTGTGTGTGGATTTGTAGTATTTACATTTAGCTGTATGTAAAAGTTCATTCAAACTAGTAGTTTACAACTGAAACCGAAAAATCACTGGACAAGGAATGTGTAGGAAAAAATTAAAGAAGTATGCTGAAATCAGGATAATCGTGGTTTGTGCTTAACCAAAATTCAAGAGAAAGTAACTAAAAGTTTTATTTTAATGCTTTCATGTAGGGTTGTCAAAAGTACTGGGTGTTACTTTCAAACACCCCTGTCTGTATTTGTGTGAGTCTGTGAGTGCTCCGTGAAGAGAGTTGTGTTTTTGCAACGTTGGTAAACATTGTAACCAATCACAGACATGTTTGTTGAGGGCTTGAACACAATAGCCAATCAGAGGTGTTTAAGTTAGTCAGAATCCGCTCAATATGGCAGAGTTTGCTCAGCGTGAACGCTGCACGCTCGCAAATTAGTCCCTTATAACCAACAAAGTATAAAGACAGTGTAAATAAGAGATTCATTGTGCAGTATAGACAGATTTTGATTTTATTATTATCATTATTACAGGAGTTCACAAAAATTTTCCTGGTAATGTGGGAAAAAATACTGACATTGACATTTTAACAAATTTATTTATTTATTTATTTATTTATTTTGTTTACTTTTCTTAAATGTGACCATGGACCACAAAACCAGTCATAAATTGCACCGGTATATTTGTGGCAATAGCGGACAATACATTGTGTGGGTCAAAATGAGCGATTTTTCCTTTATGCCAAAAATCATGCTCCATGAAGATATTTTGTAAATTTCCTACCGTAAATATATAAAAAATTTATTATTAGTAGTAATATGTATTGCTAAGGTCTTCCAAACATCTCTGCCAAATATTGTCCTGATTGAACAGTTTTTTTTTTCTTAAATGTTAAATGCTGCCGTCACTCAAACAGGCAACAATTAAGATGTGCAGGAATCGTATTTGTGCTTTGGTGAAGGAGTTTTATTGCAGTACATAAAATTCTTTATTTTGCTGACCTCTTGTTCATTTAGTCAGGTACAAACACACTTTCTTTCACACACTAGTGAAGTGTTTATCAGCGTTGTTTTGAGTTAACTGGGTAAGTCTCTCTCTCTCTCTCTCTCTCTCTCTCTCTCTCTCTGTCTGTCACACATGACAGTGTGCTTTTATATCAAATCAGTGGTATAGCCTGTGTGTGTGTTGTGTGGGTGGATGTTCAGTGTGTTTTGTTCAGAATGGACAGCTGTCAAGTAGACTACTTAAATTAAACGTGACTCTTTGCCTGACAGCATCATAGTTCTGAGTCTTAATTTGTTCTCTTGGTCAAGACATAATAGGCAGATTGACAGCAAGCAACTAAGATTGTTAGATATTGTACAAATTGTGACATGACACACCCATGATCACCCGAAAGTTTGGGATCTATATAGAATAAAAAATTAAAAAATACTTTTATTTAGCAAGGATGCATTAAATTGATCAAAAGTGACAGTGAAGACAGTAAATGTTTATTTCAAATAAATGCTGTTCTTCTAAATCTTTTTAATTTATTAAAGAATTCTGAAAAAAATTAGCATGGTGTCAAAAGTATTAAACAGCACAACTGTTTTCAAGTCATCATATTAGAATGATTTCTGAAGGATCATGTGACACTGAAGACTGGAGTAATGATGCTGAAAATTCAGCTTTGCATCACAGGAATATATTACATTTGAAAATATATTAAAATAGAAAATGTTTACTAATTTAAGTGAGATACTGTACCTCATATAAGCATATTGGGTTAAATCATACTGTGTGTGTTTATTTACATGGTATCATCTTTATCCCAGTCAACTTACAGAGGTTAAATCTAAATATAAAGCTATCAGTCTCTGTCTTTCTGTCAAGATCAGGATTTGTTTCAAACCAGTTTTGAAAAGCAGCACCACACATATACTAAAGATCTGTTTTTATCTCCACCATTTAAAAGAGGTCCAAGCTCCCTAGCAGGATGTAAGCCTTATCTTTTATGCTTTCCCCCGTTATCCCTTCCTTTCCCCCCTCGCACTCTACCTCCCTTCGTAACTCTTTCTCTCTCTTCATGTTCTTACCTGCATGTCATGATGTGCCAGCTTTGTTTTAAACACAAAAAGAAAATAAGACTTGAAAAGAGTCACACAGGAAGAGAAAATTGCCTACAAAAAGAAAAATAAAGCAAAGTATGCGTCACGTTTTCCAAGAAAGGCTGTCAGCCAGACAACTATCAAACTCTTTTCAGCCCAGACAACAAAGAGGAGGGTCCGAGAGATTACGATGGAAGGTTCGCCTGAAAAACACACCTACACACTGCAATGCAACAGGAAAATGAGAGGGAAAGGCAAATGGAGGAATGACAAGATCGGTGACCCAGAACAACTTCCTGAATCACCCTAGTAGTGCGTTCAGCCAGCAGGAGAGCTGAGCCAAGCTATTATGCAGAGGACACTATAAATTAATCAGAGGTTGAATTAAGTCGATGTGAACTAAAAGGCAAACATTTTAAAAGCCAAGTGGTATCTCTTTCACTTTTGTGAAGTCTTGTTTTAGTGTCTTGATTGAGCTCGCTTCTTTTCGGCCTACTTCTTATATAATTTATGGATCAATTACTTAAATTCGGTTGTGGTGACGTGAGATCCAAAGGGTCTCCTGTAGACCTGCTGTCCCATATGGTAAGATCTGTTTCCCAGAGCGTGTCTGCGGTCGGTGCTGTCGGCACTGATCCGTTTCGGATGTGCCAGCGGGAGCGGACGCAGTAGGATACTGTTGCTTGGGCATTAATTGTCTTTGATACTTCCGTGTATCAATGTCCTTCATAGAGGGGATGTTGAAAACATTGTTGCAAGGTGTAGACAGACAGAGTGGAAGTAAATAGTCATTTGGCTGGCCTTTTTTTCTCCAAAATAAGTCCAAGGGCAGAATGGTGATAGTTAATGTCTTGTTCTCAATGGTGGATTGAAACAGTATTTTTACTCTGTTACTGTATTTAAGCACATTTTTAGTACTTTGTTAGAAAAGTTATTAAACTTTTACTTCTGCATTTCAATGCATTATATATTTTACTATTTACTCCTAATACATTTCAGAAAAAAATCATCTTTGCTCTGATACATGATGGTGATGTCTTATTTGTGATGAATCATTCTATTAAATTGATTCTTTTCATTGCACCCATGAAACTGGTTCACAAATCACACAGAATGAATGATTCATTCATGAATTGGACTGACCAGTTACCAGTCCTTAAGCTCACTAATTCAATGAGTTGGTCAGGATGAGGCTTTGAGTTAACATGCTTAAGACATTTCACTTTCATATTTTGCCATAACTATGGTTTATACTACCGTTTCTACTACCATTGAAACGTTTTGGGAACGATTTCTATTTCAGATAAAGATATCCTTCCTTTTTTTATTAAGGAAGCATCCTAAAAAAATTTTAAATAAAATGATTTTTTCAACAGTTGAGAAATGTTTCCTTAGCACCAAATCAGGATATTAGAATGATTTCTGAAGCATCATGTGACTGAAGACTGGCGTAATGGTAGAAAATTCAGCTTTTATTTTATTTATTTTAAATTGTAATAAATTTAACAATTTTAATGTTATATTTTGATCTTATAAATGCAGCATTGGTGAGCTTAAAGGGATTAAAAATGAAAATTCTGCCATTAATTCCTCACCCTCATGTTGTTCCAAACCCGTAAGACCTTCGTTCATCTTCGGGGCACAAATTAAGATATTATTACTGGAGTCACATGGACTATTTTAATGATGTCTTTACTACCTTTTGGACCTTGAAAGTGTTCATTAAATTGCTGTCTATGGAGGGGTCAGAGAGCTCTCGAATTTCATCAAAAATATCTTAATTTGTGTTCTGAAGATGAACGAAGGTCTTACAGGTTTGGAACCACATGAGGGTGAGGAATTAATGACAGAATTCTCATTTTTGGGTGAACTAACCCTTTTAAGAGACTTCTAAAAACATTTAAAAATCTTACCGACCCAAACTTTTTACCTGTAATTTCTTTAACCTTTTATTCTTTTTTCCTGTACTTTAATTCAAGAACAGGATTTCTGTACTTCATTCACCACTGCTTGCTCTTAACTTTTTTTTATTACAAACCCTTTTTGTACCATTGTGGAAGGTGAAGAAGGATTCAGTAGAAAAGGAGAATTTCCAACTTCCAAAAGCACAGGACCAGACAATTATCAGCTTGGCAGGGGTCTGTACAGCAATGTCTCGACTGTAATGTAATGCTATGGCCACCTTTCTAGACTTCAAGAGGTGCTATTAGCAGTTAGGAGATACAACAAGCACCTCTGTTTTTATGTCCATCATCTTGCCTACATTCTCAACCACTGTAGGAGATTGAGGCAAATCCTCCATCACAGTAGCAAGAATGCATTGAGAAAAACTAGATAAAAGCAGACAAGGTCTAACACTAAAATCTGTTAACACAGACATGAGATGATGGTTTTTCCAGCATATGCTCTGTCACATCAGTTCAGTTCATGTGGGCTCACAACCAAAATTGTGAGTCAGGGTTCTGCTGTTCCTTTCATTATCATCCTCTGCAGTGACTCCATTGATGATTTCCAGTAGTTCCAGTTTTGGGGGATAGGCGATACTACATACAGTATAGTATGTATTCTAAAAAATACATACACCAAACAGAAAACTATAGTCCAAACAGTGTCTCAGATGGGCTAATAGTGTTATTTATAGTTGTGTAATGATACATCACATTCATTATATTGAGATATCGTGATATAAAATGCGCTGATATGTACCGTTAATGTAAACTATATGACTCGTGATATAGAGTTAGTTTTATCCAAGACTCAGCTTACTGTATTATTTATAAGGTATAATTCACCCAAAAATGTAATTTGTCATCATGTACTCACCCTTATGTTGTTTCAAACCTATAAGATTGTTGTTCAACTTCCAAACACAAATGAAGATATTTTTATGAAACTTGAGCGATTTCTTTCCCTCTAAAACTTAAAAGATCCATAAAATGTCATAAAGGCATCATAAAAATAATCAGGTGGTCTAATCTAAATCCAAGTCTTCTGACGAGACATGATGGCTTTATGTGATGAACGGATTTACAGCACGCATATACTGAAGTAAACACGAATGCTTGTGTGACACATGAACAAAACACGGGAGTGAATAAATTCAGCATTTAACTTTTTGGATGAACTAACCATTTAAAGTTTGGGAATTTACTTTATAGTGAACTAAAACTAAAACCATAAAAAAGATAGTTGTTACTTGAAATAAATGTTTACTAAAATAATAAAATATATATAAAAAATCTTCAACTAGTTGCCAAAGCAACATTTTTCGTTTAGTTTAGGTACTAAAATAACTAAAACAGGAAAAAATGTATATAGACATTTAAAGTAAAAGATAATAAAAATGACAGAACACACAACAGAATTAATTACTTTAACTGAAAAATATATCATATACTAAATACCACTGTTCAGGGCTAGCATTTGAACTTTCCAAATGCTAAATTTGTTCCCCAACCAGTGTGTATTTAGGATGCGGCATGGCCCATATTCAGTTCAGAGGGGACAGGTAAAAGTACAGCAAAAAGATGGTAAATACTACAGCTTCCTAGGGAGCCATTCTAAACTTAGACACGCACACGCACGCACGCACGCACGCACACACACACACACACACACACACACACATACATTCACACTTAGCTGTTTCTCCAGAAGCTGACAATGGGCTCATGAGGCCTGGCACTATAAATTCTGTCAAAGCCAGAAAAATACAGGTATAAGTTTGGAAGGGGGAAACTCTTGTTGAAAAAGATTCTCTAAACTCAAAACTCCCAAGCGTAGTGGTGGAATGAGAGAGTGAGTGTGTTTCAAAACTCTACAATATTCAGCTCAGATCCAGCAGGGCTGTTGCAGTGCATAAACACACACACATACACACTTAAAAGGACACACACATATAGACTCGTCTAGCATCAACACTCGCGCTGCTTGGCAGGGAGGTGTGTCCTGGAGGGTGTGTGGGCGGGAGCACATCTGTGACTGGCAGTTGATGGACAGCTGTGGTGTGTGTGCATGTCAGTGGCGTGGATTGATGGAACATCGATGCCAGGGCGCAGACTGCGAGAGAGGAATTAGCACAAAAGGAGATGGGATCCCGCTGTCACCCTCTCGTCAAACACATGCTGGGCAGTGCTGCTAACTCGGAGAACGAAAGTGAGAGGAAAGGATGTTTTGTGTTTAGGGTGTTTTTGGTAAAATCAGAGTAACCATTTTCTTACAACCAATCTCATTACAGTTTTTTAAATATAAAATTTTCTCCATTTACAGTGTCATTTGGGGAATAAACCACTTGTTGAGGCTGAAAATGCATAATCAATTTGTGAGTTAACTGACAATCATTGTATAAGCATCTGCACAGTTTCCATTTAATGAGCAATTATCAGCAATTATTATGTCATTGTTCCATGATACTTGGCTTCTCATACTTCTTCCATGACACTTGGCACATACTTCTGCGTTCTAAAAGAATGTACTTTTTCTAGAAAGATTTTCTAGTAAGACCGCAGGGGGTGCTAGGGAGTCCATGGAAATTTTGAGTGACCAACATTTTTTTAAAAGGCATTAACCAACAGTAACACAAGGTGTGAAAAGGAATGCTGCATGTTCTCTCTCTCTCTCTCTCTCTCTCTCTCTCTCTCTCTAGAGAGAGAGAGAGAGAGAAACAGACATAGGAGAAGGAAGATGTTCTGATTATGTCATGTTTTCAGACATAAAAATGTTGTAGGAGTGTGGTTTTATGTTGAATTTTAAATGAGAGGACATAATGCAATTTTACATTGTCCTTTTCTTGGAGTTAAGAGATATTTGACACAGATATGTGGCTTGCAGTCAGATAAGAACATTTTTACAAAGAACATTCCATGCATTCTATGCACTGCAGCATCTAAAAGTCATATTTTATATACAAATAAATAACTCTCTGGATCTGTACTTGTATTAAATTCCAGGAAAATATAACATCATTCTTAAAAGAATATTACTTGAAAAACAATATTGTATTGTATTTGTTTTCATAGAAATTATCTTGAATAAAATTGTCTGTTTTTTTTTGTTTTTTGTTTTTGTTTTTGAGAAACAGACTACCATTCAAAAGTTTGGGGTTGGACAAATTATTTAATGTTTTTGAAAGAGTAAAAAAACAGTAATATTGTGAAATATTATTACTATTATAATTTAATTAATTGCAATGTTCTATTCTAGTTTTACAACTTTTGTATTTAAATATGTTTTAAAATGTTTTTAACAAAATAATTTTCAGCAGCCATGATAATCAAATGCACAAAAAAATTATCTTATGCTTATCAAGGCTGCATTTATTGTTATTATACAGTAAAAACAATAATATTGTGAATATTATTACAATTTAAACGTATTTGTTTTCTAATTAAATATATCTTAAACTGTAATTTATTCCTGTAATGGCAAAGCTGAATTTTCGTCAGCCATTACTCCAGTCTTCAGTGTCACATGATCCTTCAGTAAATCATTCTAATATGCTGATTTGCTGCTCAAGAAACATTTCTTATCAAGTTTTTGTGGAAATCGTGATATATATTTTTTCAGAATTCTTTGATGAATAGTTAAGAAAAACTGTATTTATTTGAAATAGAAATGTTTTGTAACATTATATTGTCCTTACTGAATAAAAGTCATTAAAAAGAAAAATCTTAATGACCCCAAACAGATTTGAACAGATTCATTTGCCTTAATGCATCGTTTACAATACTGACCAAAAACTCAAAGGACAGAATGCAGTTTCCTCAGTACTGCTGTGATGACGGTAGTGTTATAGTTCTGTGTAAACGTGAGCGCCGCTGAGGAGGTGTTGTGAGGTATTTACAGAGGAGGTGAGCGTTCTGTTATCTGTCAACAGCATATTGGACAGATGTGTGTGTCTCTGTGTGTGTGTGTCAGAATGAGCAAACCACCTGTCTTCTTAACGAGCCCTGTGTTGCAGCTGAGAGAAGTCCTCCTCCGCTCTCATGCAAATGAGTTAGTTTGTTTGTGCGTTATGATATTCAAAAAGGTCAAAGCCTTGGATGACATTCATTCTCCCTCTGCGTGTGGCCCCATCCCTTCACATCAGCCCTCCTGCTTTTTTCACTCATCTTTCTATTTGGCACTTTTTTTTTTTTTATATTCCATCAATACATCCTCACTAAAAGTTTGGAGAAACACATTCGCACACACAAAATACAATACAAAGGGAAATTTTCTCAAAAACATTCAAAATACGAGATCAAATAGCATGTGAATCACTATTTTTTCTTCGGTGATACTGTCTAACAGCGGCATCAGCAGATAAAGTTCCCTTGGGATCATTCCTGTACCTCATTTGCAGTTCTCCTTGACCGCAGGACTGTGTGTTTGGTGCAGTACTAAACTGGAGGCAAATAATAATTCTCCGCTAACTTTCTCCTTCTCACCTCTAGTTTCATCCATCCTCCCTCTGATTATTTCTCCCCTTAACACTCCAGTTTATCCTCAGATGGGAGTCATCCACTCAGCAACAATGATTCCCTAATTGGTGTTAAAGTCCCCTGTAACTACTTTTTGCATAATAGAATGCATAATTATGCCTGTGCACTTCCTCTGAGGGCTAATCGTCCTGCTCTGAGCAGAGCTCTCCACCTCTTCTTGTTAGTGCCATCATTATTGCTGCTCTCTTTAAAATGCTGTTATGTTTTCTCATTGACTAATCTTTGTCACAAAGTTAGAGAACAAACATAACATAATATATAAACAAATGTATATTTATAAAAAAAAACTATATATGAAATTGCATATAAATAACATTTTTATATTTGATCAAATTAAATGTTTATATATATTATATATATATATATATATATATATATATATATATATATATATATATATATAGTAGTATAAAAAAAAAAAAAAAATTATGTTTCTCTGAACAGAAAAGAAGGGCTGAGTTTTTGTCCTTGCTCAGTGAGCTGCCATTAGTTAGGACACAGAGAGTGTTTAAGATCATCCACAGCATGGAGTCTGTACCATGCCTGAAATTAAAGATTTATATATACACAACTAAGCTGGCATACTGTTATATTGTTGCTAATGGGAGTTCCTACAGAGATCTTTGATTGGGGCACATATACACACACACACACACACACACACACACACACACACACACACACACACACACACACACACACACTCATGCATCCATACACACAATTAAAAAGTAGAAGAATCACACGCATAACCAAACACACAGTGAAAGGGCCTTTGGGTCTATCTGAATAGGGATCACCTGGTGGTTTGGAGATGAGAAATGGGAGTGTGGGTGTGAAGTTAATTTGATGGAAATTTATTTTCATTTGCTGAAGGAAATGTGTTTCATGTGTACTTTTCCTATTTCATGCTCACAGCGTTTTATACTTTTTTTTTCACATGACTTACAAAAAGGTTAATATGGTTCATTTTCCTTTTTCAGCAAACATTAATTTAACATTGAGGTAGTTCATAAATGAAACAGACGTACAAGAAAATGCGCTGTTGGGGGGAAACATTAGATATCTGAAGCAGAATTAAAGCCAAGCTTCAGCCCATGTGTGTTTGGCCACTGGGAGTGGACCCTGAATTTCCATTGCTGATGAGTTTTCACATTTTCACAGCATGCACACTACTGTTTAAAAGTTTGAGGTAAATAAAATGTATACTTTTTTTCAGTAAGTTTTAGCCCCAGTCCAGAACTGATGATTTTCCTCTTTTAGGGACAAAAAGAAGACCCTCTGAAGAAACTCGGCATAGTAAAAAGGCATAGTTCACCCAAAAATGAAAATTATGTCATTATTTAGCCACTCTCAGGTTGTTCCAAAGCTGTATACATTTCTTTGTTCTGTTGAACACAAAGGAAGATATTTTGAAGAATGTGGGAAACTGAACAGTTCCGGGGTACCATTGACTTCCATAGTATCCCCCCCCCTCCCCAATAATTTCTGGTCTTCTCTCTACTTGGTCTTTTAATAAGATGTTGTATGTCTTCATGAAGACTTCTTTTTTGTATATCTTTTAAGCAATATCTGAAGGGCTGTAAATTTAAATGACGTGTCCTGTTTTGGAAGCTTGGCTCTGATTGGTTGGAATATCCTTTTATTCAAGAGAGTTGTGAATGAGCGTGACACTGTGAGTTTGTCAGAGCATAGAAGACGGCCATGCATAATTTAGTAGTGTAATGAATTCAGGATGTCTGTGTGTGCTTGTCAAAACGATCGTGCTCTTAAGACGATGCGCAGAGACATAGAGATCTCAAAATACACCCCATTGAGAGGGACAGAGATGGGCCAGTGATGACAGTCTCTGTGAGTGTAAAGAGAGAGAAAAGAAGAAAGAATTGGTGTAAGCTAAAGTTTATAAAATCATGAAAGAATATATTTCCACAATGGAGACTCAATTGATTACAATAGTTTGATGTTAGCGTTTTGTGTTCTAATAATAAGCATCAAAATACATAGCAAACATAAAATAATCCATTTTAAATTGAATTTCACATTGATCTCCAAAGTTTTGTGGAAACAACAAAAAGGCAGTATATTTTAATTATTTATCTAATGGCATCTTTTGAATGAAGGCTAGTATCACTGATACCAATGTAAGGTCCACCTGATTGGCCCGACGTAGGAATCCAGCAGCTGGTCGAAGCACTTCTGCGTGTATGTCTTTTCTGGCGCTTCTAGAAAGATCACTTTAATTTATTAAAATGTGAAGATCCAATTCAAAATCTGACTCCATGAATAATTTAATCTGACTCTAATTGTAGGTGATTTTATTAAGTTTGTTACGTTCATAAATTAATGATCAAAGTATTAGTTGTGATTTAAATTAGATCATTCATTTTCTTAGTATCTCTTAATTTCAAATATTCGTTCCACCATGGGACCCGGAGTCGCTCAGAGGATAATGCTCGCGATTATAATTACATTACCTCACGGACGCAAATTAGTCAGTTCTGATATTACAGAGGATTGCAGAGCGAACTATTTTACCTTTAAGTGAGTCACACATGTTTACTCATAACAGAAAGTGTAATTTTAGCAATAGTCACGAGAGCTGCAACTTGTTAATAACAGTGACAGTCAGAAATCAGATTGCCCCCCATGCTTAGCACCATGCTCCAGTCGTGGGGTCCTCCGTATGAATCTGCCCTGACAGAAAGATTTACGGAAACTCCTACAAACTCCTCATGCGACACTACTAAAATAAAGAATTTAGACTAATACAAGATAAATCAAGGTTAATGTTTATTCTAGCCAGGTAAAAATATCAAATAAAGGAATTTAAAAAGAATCCATAATACACAACTGATCAGCATCAGTTGTGACAGCAAATGTTTATCAATAGATCTTTATGAGCATCTCCCACACCGGGGGAACAAGCCCTGTTGTCTTTATGACCTGCTCTACCGATGTGGGAATGAAACCTGTTTATCAATTGCACCAAAAGTATTTATAATGCCAACAAAGAAACAACTTGTGGCCGTATCTGTGAGATTTGCATGATTGTGTGGTCCCTGATACAGAGAAGGTGAGAGGGTCAGGACTCGGCGGGGGGAAGATAAGATTGAGTCAGGTGGAGTCTTGTTTTCTCTTCTTCAGATGAGTTAAGTTTTATTGTCTTAGTGCAGCTTAGATCTCTTGAGTTCGTTCTCAGGTGAAATTCATTCTTACACCAATACTGATACTGATGTCTGTATTAAATGGATTTTAATTGTAGCCATTCAACATTACAGTATAATTGAAAGCTTTCTATTTGAACATTTATTTAATTTTTTATATTTAATTTAAGTGAACTTAAAACATTCTTCACATAAACCTATTAAAATGAAAGTCACATTTACTCTTTAATATATCAAGGCTCAACGCTAAGGATTTTTCTATTGGTCCAGTCAAAGAGCTACCGATTTTTACTTGCCCTGCCAAAATGCACAACAAAGTTATTGATTTTGTAGTTTGTGTAACCTTGTAAATGGTCCTTTAAGAATTTCAGGTAGGTCTACAGGTAGGAAATACAAACCAGATTCCAAAAAAGTTGGGACACTGTACAAACTGTGAATAAAAAAGGAATGCAGTAATTTACAAATCTCATAAACTTATATTTTATTCACAATAGAATATAGATAACATATCAAATGTTGAAAGTGAGACATTTTGAAATGTCACGCCAAATATTGGCTCATTTTGGATTTCATGAGAGCTACACATTCCAAAAAAGTTGGGACAGGTAGCAATAAGAGGCCGGAAAAGTTAAATGTACAAATAAGGAACAGCTGGAGGAAGTCTGGGGACTGAGGAGACAAGTTGCTCAAGTTTAGGAATAGGAATGTTGTCCCATTCTTGTCTAATACAGGCTTCTAGTTGCTCAACTGTCTTAGGTCTTCTTTGTCGCATCTTCCTCTTTATGATGCGCCAAATGTTTTCAATGGGTGAAAGATCTGGACTGCAGGCTGGCCATTTCAGTACCCGGATCCTTCTTCTACGCAGCCATGATGTTGTAATTGATGCAGTATGTGGTCTGGCATTGTCATGTTGGAAAATGCAAGGTCTTCCCTGAAAGAGACGACGTCTGGATGGGAGCATATGTTGTTCTAGAACTTGGATATACCTTTCAGCATTGATGGTGCCTTTCCAGATGTGTAAACTGCCCATGCCACACGCACTCATGCAACCCCATACCATCAGAGATGCAGGCTTCTGAACTGAGCGCTGAGAACAACTTGGGTTGTCCTTGTCCTCTTTAGTCCGGATGACATGGCGTCCCAGTTTTCCAAAAAGAACTTCAAATTTTGATTGGTCTGACCACAGAACAGTTTTCCACTTTGCCACAGTCCATTTTAAATGAGCCTTCGCCCAGACAAAAACGCCTGCGCTTCTGGATCATGTTTAGATATGGCTTCTTTTTTGACCTATAGAGTTTTCGCCGGCAACGGCGAATGGCACGGTGGATTGTGTTCACCGACAATGTTTTCTGGAAGTATTCCTGAGCCCATGTTGTGATTTCCATTACAGTAGCATTCCTGTATGTGATGCAGTGCCGTCTAAGGGCCCGAAGATCACGGACATCCAGTATGGTTTTCCAGGCCTTGACCCTTACGCACAGGGATTGTTCCAGATTCTCTGAATCTTTGGATGATATTATGCACTGTAGATGATGATAACTTCAAACTCTTTGCAATTTTTCTCTGAGAAACTCCTTTCTGATATTGCTCCACTATTTTTGGCCGCAGCATTGGGGGAATTGGTGATCCTCTGCCCATCTTGACTTCTGAGAGACACTGCCACTCTGAGAGGCTCTTTTTATACCCAATCATGTTGCCAATTGACCTAATAAGTTGCAAATTGGTCCTCCAGCTGTTCCTTATATGTACATTTAACTTTTCCGGCCTCTTATTGCTACCTGTCCCAACTTTTTTGGAATGTGTAGCTCTCATGAAATCCAAAATGAGCCAATATTTGGCATGACATTTCAAAATGTCTCACTTTCAACATTTGATGTTATCTATATTCTATTGTGAATAAAATATAAGTTTATGAGATTTGTAAATTATTGCATTCCTTTTTTATTCACAATTTGTACAGTGTCCCAACTTTTTGGAATCGGGTTTGTATACAGAAATTGAATAAAGTTATCAAACACTTCATAGTCTTCACTGCATGAATTATACATTAAATATAGATTAATCCTTATTAAAGCTACAAAAGTTAAACAGTCAAGAGCAGTGAGTGATTTTCTCTTTTCTTTTGATTCAAGATTCAAGAGTTTTATTTGTCACATACACAGTTATATACAGAATATACAACCGGCAGTGAAATGTAAATTGTTCTTTGATTAACATTAATGACACAGACTGTAGCAGGTTTATTAGGCTGCTGTCACTTTAAGACCTGACTCACATGACATGCATCCCATTTTCTCAAGTTCATTTAACACTTTAACTAATTTAAGACTGTTTACGAGGAAACTATATATATATATATATATATATATATATATATATATATATATATATATATATATATATATATATATATATATATATATATATATATATATATATAAACTCATCATCTTGTAATGTCATTGAATGTCATTTCAGTTCTACTTTCTGAGTATGAATTTGCCGTCATATGCAGTAAAAGACAATACTCAAGCACTGTAAAAGGTTTTGCACAAACTCAACTGACTGGCTTCTTTCTTTTTTTTTTTTTGATTGTCTCTTCAGACCTTAGAACTGCGCATGATTTATGAGCTTCTACAACTTTTGTAGAAGTTTTCTTCAGGCATGATACTGAGCTAAGAGATGGTTACAACTACACAGATAGGTTTCATATTGAGAGATATTTGCATGCCTCAAGGAGACGCTTTTTTTGTGGTAACGTATTGAAATACACACTCCCATTTACTTTTACTTTCAATTTTGTGATCCTGCATTCTCTGTGAATAGGGAGTGCTGGTGCTGAACGTGCATTTTAAAATATAAGACATTTGTCTGACGCTTCTGTTGCACAATGAATCCTCCACCACGGTCCACGGTTTTCTATGTGTGGCTCAAACAGCTTGTATTGGTACAGCTGATGGAATTGAAGCGACCATTATCCACCTGAATTAAATTGTTTTCCTGTTTTACATTACATGTAAATGTAATGTAAACATAGCGGTGACATATTTTATCCTAACTTCAACTTCACACTCCGTCATGCCAATATGAAGCATGCCAGCTTTTCACCTCAACGAGAAATCATGTCACATCTTGGTCTCACGAGATCTCGTGGCACGTCATACCCCTAATATATATCTATCACATCCTCTTTCTCTCTCACCCTGAAGGACGAGTGATAAAGACCTGGCATCTCAGACTGGACCCTGTGGTATTTGGAACTGTCACAGCCAGCCAATAAAAATCTTTTGGAATAGGTTGCCACAGGGACCATGAGGGTTGCCAAGGCGCATCTCAGAGTGCCTGTCCTGCTCCTGTCACTCAAACACTGGTCCAGACAAGGGGTTTGAGTCTCAGGGACATTTTTACGCTGGGCTGCTCTTGTCATGCTCTAACAGAGCCCGCCTCCATGCTGGCACTGGGTGGCAGACGGCCCCTGACATGTAGCTCGGTGCTTTAAATCCATATGTATCAGAGTGAGAGTGCCAATCTCAAATCAACACAATAACTCTGTGCCAAAACCAAATGACCAACTTGCTGCCCACTGCCTACACATCCTAACACATCCCGTTTTGGAGTGCTCTGCAGTCTATAATAGGGCTGGGTATCAATAAAGATTAAATTTCATTCCGATTCACAAGCTTTCAACTTGTTTCGGAATAATTTGGCTCTATTTCTGTTATAATGCCCATTTTGATTAAATATGAAAGAAATTCTCTCTCTGGCAATGCTGCAAATTATGTATTAACTGTTAACTCATCTTTTCATTAAATGAACTATTTCAAGAGTAATAAATGTAAGGAATTTGGCTACACTGGTCATTCTCTCTGTCTTTGAATCACTAAAAAGAACTAAGTAATTTGTTTGTGAATGATATGCTGTCATCATCCATATTGGAAAAAAAAAACTGACATTGCGATACATTTTGTGACAGGAAAAAAATACAGATGGCTGGAATAGCTCTATTTGGAAAGAATGAATCATTCTAGAAAGATTGTGGTTATTTTTGTAGAGGAGTGCATCTGCACAGATATATATATATATATATATATATATATATATATATATATATATATATATATATATATATATATATATATATATATATAAACTTTAAAATTACTTTTGAAGACTTTTTGGAGTGCCAAACATCCTTTTAGGGCAGAACAATTTTCAAACTTTGGCTGTTTACACTTGGGTATTCTCTTTATAAGAACCAACTTACACCTTTTCTGTAACCATAAAGTAAATAGAGTTAAAAAAAGATTATAAAAAAAAAAAAAAAAAACTCTCTCCACTTGAATTTTCATAGATTACATTCACAACATTTTGAACAGATTCTTAAATGCCTCTGATTGGCCATTGTGTTCACGCACTCAACATATATGTCTGTGATTGGCTACAATGATCAACACTCTTCACAGAGTGCATCAATGATGCTCGCTCTTCACTGAGCACTTATACAGATATACATGGGAGCGTTTAAAAGGGAGGTCTATCAGCGGATCCCTAATATATCTGCTTTCAAACGCTTCTGTGTGTATCTGTGTAAATGCTCTGTGAAAAGCATTGATCAAAGCCAATCACAGACATATATGTTGAACACGTGAACAAAATAGCCAATCAGAGGTTTTTAAGAATCCGTTTATCTGCACTCCAAATTCTAGAGGGATATGCTGATATTGTCACATTTTCAAAATTTCAGTAACGAAGTTGGTACTTTTGACAACTCTATCGTGCAGCCCCACTTTGCACACAAATAGCACTCCACATTGGATACTCAGTTGATTTCAATTTGATGTTAGCATTTTGCTAAGCTAAAGGTGCTCTAATAAGCATCAAAATACATCTCAAATAAATATTGGGTAAAATAATCAATTTTAAATTACACAATTAATACCCTTCAGTGCTGAATGAAATTAAAGTCAGATTTGTCTAGTTTTCACCAAGGATATTGAAATTGTGGGATTGGCTTTTCTGTGAAGGATACAAAGCTTCCTTAGATTTTTTGCCTTTGAAAGCATTATAATAAGCAGGTTGGCTTTTTTGGAACAGTCTGGCGAGCACTTGTGATCCCTAAATGCCACCTCTGTAAGCAGCTGACTAGGTTTTGGAACAGAACAACTGAAAAGTGCAAATGCAGTCACATCAAGTGCTAAGTGCTAAATTTATCAACACCAACAGATATTATGCAGCCACCAACTCATGTAAGCAAACACAGATGCTTAGTATGTGTGATTCTGATTGCATTCCACTGTTTGCTGTGTTTGTGTGGTAGATCCTCAGTCTAAATGCAGCATGACGCCAAGGTGATACACACTATTCTCTATCACACACATGCACACATACAATGACACGGCTGTTTGTTTTGGTGCTAAGGTTGTGTCGCCCTTTACGCGACGATCTGCAAACTCGTCTCCAACCGACACGTTGCCAGACAAACCCTGCTAATCCACCTGTGTAATCCACCATGTGTGTTTGTACGTGTGTGAGCGTTTAGTCTCGGGATAGGGGATTGATTTAGAAGGGTAAACTCCCTGATCTGAGTCCCCAGTTAATTAAATGCCAATTGGATTGGCCTGCAGACCTGAATGCTTCCTGTGCGTTGTCCACTCTTACACATACATACACACCCACACACACCCACACACACACACACACACACACACACACAAATACATGACCTTTCCCGTTGTTATGCTCACTACCACAGTGCTTTTCCATTGTGGTCCTGAGAACCAAAATATCAGCTGGCAAAATATCAGCTATCACCATATTTATGAGCATACGTCTGTTCTCTGGTAAATGATGCAGTGACGGTTGATATGTTCTTTAATAATTCAGCTTAATTACACCTTTAATTATAATGATAATAGGACTCTAATAGGCTGAACATGCCATGTGACTTATATTAGAGACCATGTGATCACCGGCCTGAGATATATTACATTAACATTTATTCATTTGGAAGACACCCCCTGGAGCATCCTGATGCCTTGTTCAAGGGCACGATGGTGGATGATTCACCCTTTTTTTAGAGTTTGAACCTATAACCTTTCAGTTAGCAAATCTGATCTTCCCTAACACAGTGATATGAACATTTAGAATCTGATTTTATTCATTACATAAATGTATACATATGCTAATGTACGTTCAAATATTTTTTAGTTGTTACACAATAGCTGAGTAGTTACATAAGAGATGAGCAGCAGATGTGTTGTGACTATGGAAGCAGGCTATTTTACCCAGATGTTACTGTTCTCAAAATATCCTAAAACTGCAAAACAGGAGATTTAAAAACAGAAACAATATACTTCTTTTGAGTAGAGTTGTTTGTTTATGGAATGTTTGGAATTAACTCTGATTTCAGGTTTTCAGAATTTGTAAAGTTGGTTCCAAATTAGTTTTCTTTAAGATAGGGTAGACATTTTGACTATTTCAGAGAGGCTAGCGATAGCAAGCTAGCTTTAAAAGCATGAGGTCCCACCTTCCCTTCAGACCGCTCTCCAAAGCCACACCTCCTCCAAAAAACATGAATGCACAGAGTCTGTAAACCATCACGAGAGATGGTGTTAAATTATCTCATATCTTAAAGTACATAACATTACAATAATAATGAACGTAAACAACTTTGAGAGCTCTGACTTCTGACCATCTGACTGCTGCAGATTCATTTCGGCATTGATAGTGTTGCCATAGAAATGCAGAAATCGAGTCAGGACATGAACAGCTCCGGGTAGACGTCTCGAGTTGCCATCTTGGTTTGTGGCACTCGGTGACTGTGTGTCTATTGCTCTGCATAGCCTTACGGAACAGTGATGTCTGTGCGAGCAGTGTGTGTGCATTTGTTGCATTCAGAATGATTTGTATTCGGAATGGATATGTTTTTACAGTGCAAAAGTCTAATTTACAGTATTACGGTTGATATTATTTAATGTTATTTAAAGGGTGCTTTAGTAATATGCACCTATAGGCGGGTGCACAACGTGAGTACACATTGCTTATTACACACACAGGGATATGCAGCAGCACACAAACATTTTTAAATATTAAAAATATAAGGATTCCACTCTGGAGAAGCGTTCAGTTTTTCCGCTCGCTCATGTACAGGTGCTGGTCATATAATTAGAATATCATTAAAAAGTTGATTTATTTCACTAATTACATTCAAAAAGTGAAACTTGTATATTATATTCATTCATTACACACAGACTGATATATTTCAAATGTTTATTTCTTTTAATTTTGATGATTATAACTGACAACTGACCAAATTCAGTGTCTCAGAAAATTAGAATATTGTGAAAAGGTTGAATATTGAAGACACCTGGTGCCACACTCTAATCAGCTGATGAACTCAAAACACCTGCAAAGGCCTTTAAATGGTCTCTCAGTCTAGTTCTGTAGGCTACACAATCATGGGGAAGACTGCTGACCTGACAGTTGTCCAAAAGACGACCATTGATACCTTGCACAAGGTCATTGCAAAAGAGGCTGGCTGTTCACAGAGCTCTGTGTCCAAGCACATTAATAGAGAGGCGAAGGGAAGGAAAAGATGTGGTAGAAAAAAGTGTACAAGCAATAGGGATAACCGCACTCTGGAGAGGATTGTGAAACAAAGCCCATTCAAAAATGTGGGGGAGATTCACAAAGAGTGGATTGCAGCTGGAGTCAGTGCTTCAAGAACCACTACGCACAGACGTACGCAAGACATGGGTTTCAGCTGTCGCATTCCTTGAGTCAAGCCACTCTTGAACAACAGACAGCGTCAGAAGCGCCTCGCCTGGGCTAAAGACAAAAAGGACTGGACTGCTGCTGAGTGGTGCAAAGTTATGTTCTCTGATGAAAGTAAATCAGGGTCCCAGAGTCTGGAGGAAGAGAGGAGAGGCACACAATCCACGTTGCTTGAGGTCCAGTGTAAAGTTTCCACAGTCAGTGATGGTTTGGGGTGCCATGTCATCTGCTGGTGTCGGTCCACTATGTTTTCGGAGGTCCAAGGTCAACACAGCCGTATACCAGGAAGTTTTAGAGCACTTCATGCTTCCTGCTGCTGACCAACTTTATGGAGATGCAGATTTCATTTTCCAACAGGACTTGGCACCTGCACACAATGCCAAAGCAACCAGTACCTGGTTTAAGGACCATGGAATCCCTGTTCTTAATTGGCCAGCAAACTCACCTGACCTTAACCTCATAGAAAATCTATGGGGTATTGTGAAGAGGAAGATGCGATATGCCAGACCCAACAATGCAGAAGAGCTGAAGGCCACTATCAGAGCAACCTGGGCTCTCATAACACCTGAGCAGGGCCACAGACTGATCGACTCCATGCCACGCCGCATTGCTGCAGTAATTCAGGCAAAAGGAGTCGCAACTAAGTATTGAGTGCTGTACATGCTCATACTTTTCATGTTCATACTTTTCAGTTGGCCGAGATTTCTAAAAATCCTTTCTTTATATTGGTCTTAAGTAATATTCTGATTTTCTGAGATACTGAATTTGGGATTTTCCTTAGTTGTCAGTTATATCATCAAAATTAAAATAAATAAACATTGGAAAAATATCAGCCTGTGTGTAATGAATGAATATAATATACAAGTTTCACTTTTTGAATGGAATTAGTGAAATAAATCAACTTTTTGATGATATTCTAATTATATGACTAGTACCTGTAAATAGTGAATCCGCCATGGTGCGAGCGCAACTGGCTTTTAAAGTGAATGGGAGATGAGACTCTGATTGGTTTATTGCACATTTCTCCCAAAACACACCCATTACTCATTAAGAGAATAGGGTCAACCCTTTTAGACCATGTGCCTTTTCCCGTCGTTAAACTAGCAAAAGTGGATTCGTACATGCCCTAAGTGCACCTGCGCCGTGCGCTTTAGACCATGTGCTCAGATCGTTAAAATAGGGCTCATAATGTTCCACACTTGGGTGGCGCCTCCTGCTGTTGTAATGATGTAACCTTCAGAAAGGGTTACCAAATAAATCAGTAAATGAGTCTTTTTGGTGAGCAGAAACATAGTCACCAGAGTGACTCTTCTGGGTTGTGTAGCAGTTTGGTAATCGAGATAATGTCTTATAGTCTTCACACTGAACCTTTGGAGTTGACTCTCAAGTGTCTCAGGAAGAACAAAATCAATTCTTTGTGTGAGTGAAGAACTCATGTAGCTCAATGGCTAATCCACATTATTGTGAAGAAGTAGTTGTTTTCATATACCACCTTTCTCAGGCTCAAGGTTACTTTACAATAAGCATGTGATGCTGATCCACTGAACTGTCCTAACTGACATATGGCATATAACTTTTTCCCAATGATATTTTCTGAGAAAATGGCAATGGTTTCTGAATGAACTTTTCCTGGAGCTGGACTTTGGAGCTGGTATATTTGTGGCAATAGCCAATAATACATTGTATGGGTCAAAATTATCGATTTTTCTTTTATGCCAAAAATCATTAGGATATTAAGTAAAGATCATGTTCCTTGAAGATATTTTGTACATTTCTACTCTAAAATATATATATATATAAAATATTATTAATATATGTTGCTAAGGACTTCATTTGGACAACTTTAAAGCCAATTTTCTCAATATTTAGATTTTTTGCACCCTCAGATTCCAGATTTACAAATAGTTGTATCTCGGCCAAATATTGTCCTATCCTAACAAACCATACATCAGTGGAAAGCTTATTTATTTATTATTTAAAGTTAAGTATAAATCTTAATTTTCGACTGGTTTTGAGGTCCGGGGTCACATTGTTTTCCCAAAATGTTTCTTAATCATATTAATATTGTTCTAAATACAAAACTTATGAAGAATTAGAACACCAGAATGTTTTTAAAAATCACCCTCTTACAGTTAGTATAACCTCCAACTTGTCTTAAATACCAAAAAGTACGATGATAAAATAAATGTATTGGGTTGCGAGCGAGCGAGAAGGTGGCAAAATGAATAGTGTTGCTCACCTCACTTTTATATTTTTGTTGCCAAAGCTTCAGTACGTAATGGCACTTGCGTCTATCTGCCGTGAATGTACTGCAAATGCTCTAAAGTACACTGAAGACGAGCAGAAATTAGATCTACATCTCTCTGCTTGCAGTATGTCAGTCACACTCGTCAGGAAAATGAGTGAAACACACACAAAACACACATTTTAATCAAATAATATGTCACTAATAGTGGTTCACTTCCGCGATTTAGTACGACTGTGTTCACATCAGTACCGGAGTTCACATGAACCGAACCCCAGACCACCTTTTTAAGCGGACTCGGGTGCGGTTCGCGAGTTCGCACCCGAGTTCAGAAGACAGCGTTCACATCATCCAAACGAAACGAACTCTGACGTCAATCGAACCCGGGTGTGCACCAAAAGTGCTAGTGTGAAAGCACCCTTGGGAACATTCCTATGAACTTAGAGTTTATCTTAAGAAATGTCTTAACTGAAGGTTTTTGTGATGTTTCTACAGGTTTGTACATGGTAATATATTTTAGTGTGATTTTTGTGTATTGTGGGTGTGCCAGTTAAAGTGACAAACAGTTCTCTGTCTTCTATGTCTGAGGAATAATAACAAAAGTAGCACTAGTTGTTTTTTGATCTGGATCCTGTTAGTCATGACATTTAAAGCCTCTTTTAGACAGTTTTGAAGCTGTGTAAGTTTTTTTTTTCTTTTCTTTTCAAGGGGTATTTTTAACAAAGAAGAAAGACACTTTATTGTTCCATTTCTTCTTTAATTCATGGAAACAGTGGTGAAATGAATTATGCAGAGAACAGAGCAGAGTCGTATGTTCATTTCTGATGAATATCTGTCTCTGGGAATTAAAGGTCATGTTCTTTTGCCACAGTAACCTATTTACATCACCTGCTTCCTTCTCACAAATATGAGGTGGCTAGGCAACATAAATCTGCCTCAGTTATCTGCTTCAAAAAAGACAGGTATACTTTTAGTGTTCTTGTTTTTCAGGTATAAAATGATTGTCACAGTGTTTTTGGGTTTTGTTCATGTTTCCTGGTTTTTGCCATGTTCACTGTCATGTTTCTTAGTTTGCTTTGTTCACTGCCATGCACTTCCTGGTCTTGTCATGCGACTCCTTGCCCTCCTGATCCTCCTTCTTTTTTTGGCGTTTTATGGCAGTTGGCAAACAAATTCATGTGATCCTGCCATGTGCTCCCTTGTCTCGTGTTCTGTTGTCATGTTCTCATTGGTTCGTTGTTTAATCATTGTTCACAGGTGTCCCTTGTCTAGTCAGTAGACCATGTGTATTTAAGCCTTCATGTGTGCCATGTGTCTTTGTTGAGTATTGTTTGTTGTAACCTGCTGTTGGTGTGTGTCAAGTGTCAAGTGTCAAGTGTCAAGTGTCAAGTGTCAAGTGTCAAGTGTCAAGTGTCAAGTGTCAAGTGTCAAGTGTCAAGTGAGTTTCCAAGTCTGTTCATGAGTCAAGTCTAGTTTTGTTTTGTTCACGCTGTAAATAAACTGCACTTGGGTTCATCACTTCAACTTGCCTCCAGTGGACATCCTTCCTTACAATGATGTAACACATTTTAAAATGATTTGGTTTACTTTTGTTCCCTTAATTACAATAAGTCTCAATACCATACAAGAATTGTTTTATTTATTTGCAACTCTATATAGGTCTATATAGGTTTTTATATAGTCTGTGAGACCAAACTCAGAAAAAAGAGATCTATTGCTGATCTATTTTAGCAATCATCATAAATCATTAACCAAGAGCGATGATTTTTTTTCTTTGTTGTTTGCATTTTGATTTTATCATGCATACAGTCCTCAGCCAAAACAGACTCTGGAAAAAATAGTAATGCCAAACCTTGAGAATAAAGTGTGAGAGCCACAGAGGAAAGCTGGCAGTGTTGTTTAAGTTAGGGAATCTCACCTTTGCTGTTTCCAAGGCCATTGAAAGGCAGTTGCACTGATGTGTGTGTGTGTGTGTGTGTGTCTGTTAATAAAGTCTGCAGCATCTTGCCAAGGTGAGGAATGGATGAGTCAGCAGACAGGTACAGAGGACAGAGGTTTATCAATAAAAAATGCACATATACTCATGCACATTATTATATACTTTACTAAATTATATACATTGTCCAAATTTGGATGTAGAATTAACACTACACTTTAATGTAAGTCATCTGCTAGGGATTTTATACCTGGTGGTAGTTGATTGTTTATTAAACGGGAAATAAAAAGCAATGTGTTATCATTAATGGGCTGCATTTTCTAAATTAAAAACAAAAATGTGTGTTTGAGCATAATTAAATGGTTATGTTAAGAGAATAAGTATATGAGTGTGTTGTTTAGGTGCTCAAATCCTGTGTTCTTGATTTCCTTAGAGTCCAGTATGGGGAAGGCATTAATTTCATGGTGGTGAAGCCCAGTAATCTGGCAGCGTGGGAAATCAAGCAAGAAGTAGTGCCTGGCTCCTCCTCCCCTGTCCATGTTCTGCCAGAGGAAGGCCAGCACCCCCAAGTAAGTACTGTTACGATGTCACTCCCCTGCTTATTCTACCAGATTAAGTTCATATGAAAAAAAAAGGGTAATTTATTATTTTATTACTGTATTATTTTATTATTCAGGCATATTATACTTTTGGATGAATAACGAAACCTGTTAAGAACACCAGATTATATTTCACCCAAAAGTTAAAAAGATAGAAACAAGAAATTATATTTTGTTTTAAAAAAGCCTGTGGCATAATTTTCATAATTTAGCATATTTCACCTCAGTTCTCATTACCATATTGTGATGATTTCATTCTCATTACTGTAAGGTGAAATAATTCAATTATCTATAACCGTGATAGCATGCCATTTGATAAATGAAAATAGTAATAATAATTGTTTAATTATATTACTGTAAATACTGCAATGCAGTCACGAGAATCATAGTTGTGGGAAAACATGCTTAATTTTATGAATATGTAACATCAATAATATTTTATGCTCCGTCACAGAATATATGGTGCATGCTTACAATTGCACACCATTTAGTGGTCTTATTGCTTTTTCGTTCTGTTAACTTTTTTTTTCATTTGTACATGAGATTGGAGTGTTGGAGACTGTTGTAGAAGAAATGATTAGCTCCAAGGCTTCTTAATCTGGGGTCCTATTTCAGATTCTGCCACTCACTGGCTCTTTTTCTTCCTTTGAGGAGAGAAAACTCTTCAGTGTAACAAATTCCACCTGAGTGCTTTTTAATCACCGCACACACTCTTTGATTGATTAGGCCTTGTGAATGCGTTCGCCGTGTCTCCAACATCTCCTCTGTTTTCTCGACCATTCAGCGATTCCTCGGCAGCCTTCTTAGCCCCACCGTTGTCCTCCTCTGCAAATTAGTTCCTCGCAGTCCCCCTAGTCTTCCCATAGCAGTCACCCTGATGACGGCACCGCCGCTGTTAGCACCGCTCTAGGTTAGCTCCCCAGGCAGTGCGAGGAGATGGGTTAGGAGAGAGGAACCCCGGAATGGGAATTCTAATAGACGTTTCTGCGATTTATGGGAGTCTGTCCTGATATCCAAAGCATGTAGAAATCTCCCAACGGCATGCGGAGTGAGAAATTTACGACCCGAGCGTCACCCTAAAGCTGTCATCTTCGCTGGTAATTGCTCGGCTCTCGTACTCATGTGGTTTTTATACGGTAGGGAAAATTGGTTCCTGCACTTAAATGCTTCTCTGATTCAGTTGTTGCTGTGAGTCACACGCTGACAGGAGAGATGGAGGGAGAGAAGATGAATAATAAGTGAAAAAAGAGTTGGTTTTATTAGTTTATTCTGATCACACGTTCTGCTGTCGCACAAACACAGCACCCAGTGAGAGAAGAAGGGAAAAGTTGTATTTTTGCCATTGAATTAACAGAGGGGCGATACGCCTTCCTTTTTATATCTCACTGTGCAATGGCACATTCCATGAACTGTTACTTTTTTCCCATGGGCTGTTGTTGTGAGAACTAAATCATATATAATGCTGTTTTTCTTTTTCTTTTTTTTATATAAAAGTAGCTAGTTTTAAACATGTCAAATGTCTGTATTTCCCTCAAGAAGGGGATTTGAATCTGTCGCATCTCGGAGGTCTTGACTGTACACTCTAAAACATGCTGGGTTAAAAAACAACCCATTTACTGGGTTAAAACAACCCAATCGCTGAGTTAGTCCATTTTCAACACCCAGCATTTTTTAGAGTGTATCCTACATCATATAATACCATAATTTTCACAAAATCTGCTGAATTGATATTTAGTTCATTGTATTAAAATACAATTTTTAATAATTCACTCATTTAAATTTGTACCCTTTGTGTGCAGCCTTTTTATTGTTTTGTTTATTATATATAAGTATGGAATAATTAATTTTTTGAAATGTTTTTGAAAGAAGCTTAAGCTCACTCTGGTATGGAAGCTTGTTTCTGCCACGGAATAAAACAATTTAAAAGATAATTGTGACTTTTTAATCTCACAATTTGAAAATTTTTCTTGCAATTGCAAGTTTATATCTCGCAATTATGAGAAAAAATTCTGAATTAAGTAGTAATAATGTCAGAATTGCAAAATATAAACTTGCAATTGCAAGAAAAAAGTTTAAAAAAAATTATGGCTTTATAACTTTTTATCATGCAATTCTGAGAAAAAAAGTCGAGATTGCAAGATGTAAACTGAATTGTGAGATAAAAAGTCGCAATTGCCATTTTATTTTTTCATTCTGTGGCGGAAACAAGCTTCCATACTCTAGCAATATATTTATATTTATCAAATATTTATATGACAAAAAAAGTGGTAAAAACAGTAATATTGTGAACTAGAAACTGTTTTCTATTTTATTATTTATTTCTCCAGTCTTCAATGTCCCATGATCCTTCAGAAATCATTCTGATATGCTGTTTTGGTGCTCAAGAAACATTTCTTATTATCAATGTTGAAAACTGTTATCTACATTGATAATAATAATAGGAACCGTTATTAATAATTAAGCACCAATAATAACTGACAATCAGCATACCAAATCAGCATATTAGAGACATTTCTAAAGGATCATGGGACATTGAAGGCTGCTGAAAATTCAGCTTTGCCATCACAGGAATACATTTGTACACTTTGTGGAAATGGTCCACTGTATTTAAAACCCTCATCTGTCCCTCTTCTTTTCAGAATGGCGTTTTTTAACACAGTGGCGATATGGCATCACAGATCTACAATAGTGAGATAGTTAAGCTATTAAGTCCGCTGTGTCACCCATCATGACACACTCTTATCAGCTTGTATTGTTGACTGCATTTCTTCAGAATGCTGTAATACCTTTGGATGTTTGAGGCAGGTGACCTTCAGGTCAGGAGTTATCAGTCTAACTGTTAGAACCTGGAGAAATCTAAACAGGGAGAGAGAGAGGGAGTTGAGGGATGACAGTCTACAGAAAGGAGGAGAGAAGACTAACGCTCACTGTATTGATTTACTGCCACACACAAGCAGGCAGAATGTATTTCCCCCGGTTGCACAGCCACAACTAATGAAAATATGGGGAAATAAAATGAGAGATATCTATGGGTCATTGAGAGCAGCGATAGAGAGTGAGTAGAGCACAGAAGTCTCGCACACGCTGGGTTTTGGTAGCAATATGATAATGTGAGTAAATGTGATAATGAAAGCACAAATACTTTCTCACTCACTTAAAGGAGTAGTTCACTCACGCTCATGTCATTCCAAAGTGATTTTCTGTCTTCCATTGAACACAAAAGAAGTTTAGCAGAATCTCCGAGGTACTCTTTTCGAAGAAAGTGAATGCCGGCCACTATTGAGCTCCATAAACAAAACACCAAAGTAATATTGCATAGCTTCAGAAGACTTGGAATTAGAGCTGTCAAAAGATTAAACATATTAACTGACACACCCTACTTGTAATATAGCACACAAGCCACATGGGCTAACTTTAAGGTGCTTCTATGTCAGTGGTTCTCAACTTTTTTTTCGACTCCAGGCACGCAATTGTCCACAACAATATTCGATAACCGCATGACTAATCCAGTTGTTTGTGATTTACTGGATAAGGATTTAAAATATTTTTTACTCTAAATTTCTACTCCTTAAAATATTTTAGAACTTGGCATAAATTGAAATGCGAATACACATAAATATGGCTGTGATTTTTTTAACGATTTTACATGATTTTTTCAGGTTTAGAAACCACACTTTTGTGTATATACAGGTTTATTCAAGTAGTGAATTAAAATAAGAAATAAAATCTTGATTAATAGTTGTTTTGTCTTATTTTACATCATTTTAAGTCCTCTTGAGGTCCCTTGTGAAGTTTCCGAGGCCCTTTAAAGCCACAATATGTAATCTTTTGCCGCTAGAGGTCTCTTATTCAAAACAAAGGCATAGCTTGATGACGTCTGATTTTCACAGAGCTTTTATTATGCCACAGACGTGCGCTTGCGCTTTTTCCAATCATGCATACGCAGCGCTGTTTTATCATATTAGATACATTATTTGAGTGTGTTGAAAGTTATGTTATAATGCTTCTCTTTGCCTTCACTCAGTGGTTACTATGAGACACTTGTTGCACACTGCAGTAAGCTAGATAGATATTAGGCATGGTAAAACATAACTAAATCAAGAAAATGAGATTTAAACAATAACTGTGTTGAGCTATATAACAATGATTCGTTTTCTGTCGACGAATGCATCCAAACATTTGCTCACCTGTCCAATAAAACACATAATATATTAAAGTGTCTTTGGTGTTTCCATGGTTTCTACAAAATAAAACCGGAGTAATGTGGGTATGATGCCATTGATAGGCGACACACAGACACGACCCATGTCCTGGTTAAAATGGCTTATTTCTCTGGATTTAAACATTCTTGGAAACATTTGGGATAATGTAAGTCGTACATATTGTGCCTTTTAACCACAGTTTTACCTACCTTTTTTGATACTTTAATGATCTTCTTTCTTTCTTTCTTTCTTTCTTTCTTTCTTTCTTTCTTTCTTTCTTTCTTTCTTTCTTTCTTTCTTTCTTTCTTTCTTTCTTTCTTTCTTTTCTTTCTTGCTTGCTTGCTTGCAAGTAACTGTGGTAAACTGTAGGGCAGTGAGGTGGTCAGTCTAGGCTATATACCACATGACTAATGCATCATGTTTATAAAAACTCAGTGCTGTATAGTGCTTGTATGCTGAAGGCTACAGTCTAAGAGGGAGTGAGAGGAACAAGGTTAATAGGACAGGGGCAACAGGACACATGAGTGGCTAGTGATTCCTGCCTCCATCTGTGTGTGTGTGTGTGTGTGTGTGTGTGTGTCAGAGAGAGAGAGAGAGATAATGGGTTGTGTACTGTACCAGAGTGCTCCAGTGAAGCATACTGCTGTAGAATGGGTAACCCCTGACCCCGCAAAAGTTTACAACTGCATCTCAATGCACGCTAACCAAATGCTTTTAGACACAAGTCTAAAGCCACTCGTATTGCAATAGGAATTAGTTACACTCTTTTGGAGTTGCTTGGTTTGAACATTTACTGAACATGATGCGTGTGATTTCTGTGGAAAAACATAAAATTACAGACTTCACCTTTAACTTTTCAGTCCTGTAACAAGTATAAACAGGGCTGGGCAATATAACTAAAAAAGTATACTTTTTAAATCCTATTTACCTTTTACTAATATATTTTATTTAAATGTATCTGCATTTATTTTTAGTCAAACATTTTAACATAAACGTGTCATGTGAAAACTTTATGAAGGAAAACAAACCAGTTGTTGAATCAGAGTTTGCTGAACAACATGATGTGTGTAATTTCTGCGGAAAACAACAGACAAAAATGATACTCTGCAACTTTCAATTTTCAGCCTTGTAACACGTATAAATAGGGTTTGGCCATATAACAAAAACTTTATATTTTATGTATACTGCTTTTATTTTTTAAGTCTTATTTTATTTTTACTAATATCTTTTGTTTAAATTAATCTTTTTAAAATGGCATGTGACAAATGTATGTAGTGAATACAATCAAATGTTAAAGCAGAGTTTTGAATCGGTTACTGAAACAGCAACTCATGCTTGTGAATTGAGATACAAGGAGAGATTAAAATTAATCTACTGACACATTCTTTAGGAAACATATGGCCAAATAAAAAGTTCATAAATTAAATCAGTGATTTTATATATCACCAAAAAAATCACTATGAATTCTTTGTAAATGTGACATATTGGCCAGCCGTACAGTATAAAGCATATTTTTTCTTTCTATGCTGAGATGCACTGACATTTTAGCATTAAATCTTTAGCACAATATCACAATGAATATGAGACTAGATAGCAATGGACATTTGTCCCCAGAGCACTTTTAAGAGGTGAATGTGGGTGTGTTTTTGTGTACATATGTGTGCACAGGCTTTAGTATCTAAACCTTACTGTGGAAGTATGATTACTCACTGTACTAAAATAAATAATAATTATTCACGTCATTTGATTATATTTGTTGACTACCACTCTGTGAATGACTCTAAATCAAGGGCAAATCTGCTGTGGGTTTATAAAGTCTATACATAGTGTTGGATACTGTGGTCATAAATTGGTCTTTGAAACACTTTACAGCTCTCCAGGGTTAAATCACCTATTGTCCTGGTAGATTTGTGTTTGTGTGCACATGTAGGAGAGAGATGAAACATCAGTAAAGGCCCTGGGAAACCTAACACTGACTTACAACTAGCCCCCTGTGTGTGTGTGTGTGTGTGTGTGTGTGTGTGTGTGTGTGTGTGTGTGTGTGTGTGTGTGTGTGTGAGCTGTGTACCATTTAATATTTTACTACATAATAGCTCTACAGAAAACAGTGCACAAAGAAAGAATAAATAATCTTACACACGGTTGTATGTGCATTCAAGGGCCCAGAGCTCATTCAGACACACACACATATGGTATAATAGTAAGCTTAAAAAAATAAGGTTGCATCCCAGTTTTCATATTATATATTGTTTAATTTACAACACAGTATGTACTATGAAGAATGCAAAATTAGGAGTAGTCTATTCAATTTTCTTAGCTCATTGAATATAGTAAGTTATATCAAAGGTAACTGCAAGGAGGTCTGTGATACATTCATATTTATCTCAAAGGCAGTTTCTGGGTGTACGCATTACCATTCAAATGTTTGAGGTCAGTACGTTAAAAAAAAAAAAAAAAAAAAAAAAAAATATATATATATATATATATATATATATATATATATATATATATATATATATATATATATATTAAACACTAACTGACTCATTGACGACACATTGATGTCTTAAGACACTAAAGCGATCGGTTTGTGCGAGAAACCAAAGAGTATTTATATAATTTTTTTTTACCTCAAATACAACACTATGTACATCAGTTTTCAGCACGCCATCACTTCCACTGGGTGAGGTCAAATGTACACAATATGGCGTATCTCAATCGGATACAAGCAGTGGAAGTCTCGCGTGTATCGTATGCCATATCGTGTGTTTTGACCTCACCCAACAGAAGTGATGGCGCACTGAAAACTGATGTACATAGTGTTGTATTTGAGGTAAAAAATTATATAAATACTGTTCTGTTTCTCGCATAAACCGATCATTTCATGTCTTAAGACATCAATGTGTCGTCACGAGCCACAGGGTTTAATTTGAAGTTGTCTGTTTTTTTTACTCTCATAGAATTTGACCCCATTGACATGCATTATACGACTGGCAGACCGCAACGGTTGGAGTTAAAAATCTTCATTTGTGTTTTACTGAAGAAACAAAGACACCTACATCTTGGATGCCCTGGGAGTAAGCAGATAAACATAAAATTTTCATTTTTGGGTGAACTATCCCTTTAAGCAGCACAAAACCTTTTCAAATTTATAATAATTAGAAATGCTACTTGAAAACCAAATCAGCATTTTAGAATGACTTCTGAAGGATCATGTGCCACCGAAGACTGAATGCTGCTTAAAATTCAGCTTTGCCATCACAATTCATTTGAATCACATGTAATATAATATACATGTATATAATATAAAATATATTAAAGGGGACTATTATGCAAAATTCACTTTTACATTGTTTTTGAAAATATTTATGTCTACACAACCATCCTATTATGAAAAAAATTCATCCACTCTGTTTGTTATTTTCCCCATAAATCTGAAACGGTGTCTCAAAATGAGCCGTTCGGGAATGTGCTGTGTGATGTCACATTGGAACAGGCCCCGCTCACGACTGGCACGGAATCTGCCCTATTAGCTTAGCCTCTCCCCTGAGTTAGCTGTACACAGTCCATCATTTTTATCTCCTCACTAGAGGAGATAAGCAGCAGCTCATTTGCATTTAAAGATACATGCACTAAAGCATGTTTTTGATTCAACATGGTATAATACATGATCTGTGGGGTATTTTGAGCTGAAACTTCAGACACATTCTGGGGACACCTGAGACTTATATTACATCTTGTAAAAAGAGGCATAATAGGTGCCCTTTAAAATAGAAAACAGTTAATTGTACAAACCCGATTCCAAAAAAGTTGGGACACTGTACAAATTGTGAATAAAAAAAGAATGCAATAATTTACAAATCTCATAAACTTATATTTTATTCACAATAGAATATAGATAACATATCAAATGTTGAAAGTGAGACATTTTGAAATGTCATGCCAAATATTGGCTCATTTTGGATTTCATGAGAGCTACACATTCCAAAAAAGTTGGGACAGGTAGCAATAAGAGGCCGGAAAAGTTAAATGTACATATAAGGAACAGCTGGAGGACCAATTTGCATCTTGCAATTTGCACCCAATGCTGCGGCCAAAAATAGTGGAGCAATATCAGAAAGGAGTTTCTCCGAGAAAAATTGCAAAGAGTTTGAAGTTATCATCATCTACAGTGCATAATATCATCCAAAGATTCAGAGAATCTGGAACAATCTCTGTGCGTAAGGGTCAAGGCGGGAAAACCATACTGGATGCCTGTGATCTTCGGGCCCTTAGACGGCACTGCATCACATACAGGAATGCTACTGTAATGGAAATCACAACATGGGCTCAGGAATACTTCCAGAAAACATTGTCGGTGAACACAATCCACCGTGCCATTCGCCGTTGCCGGCTAAAACTCTATAGGTCAAAAAAGAAGCCATATCTAAACATGATCCAGAAGCGCAGGCGTTTTCTCTGGGTGAAGGCTCATTTAAATTGGACTGTGGCAAAGTGGAAAACTGTTCTGTGGTCAGACCAATCAAAATTTGAAGTTCTTTTTGGAAAACTGGGACGTCATGTCATCCAGACTAAAGAGGACAAGGACAGCCCAAGTTGTTATCAGCGCTCAGTTCAGAAGCCTGCATCTCTGATGGTATGGGGTAGCATGAGTGCGTGTGGCATGGGCAGCTTACACATCTGGAAAGGCACCATCAATGCTGAAAGGTATATCCAAGTTCTAGAACAACATCTGCTCGCATCCAGACGTCGTCTCTTTCAGGAAGACCTTGAATTTTCCAACATGACAATGCCAGAACACATACTGCATCAGTTACAACATCATGGCTGCGTAGAAGAAGGATCCGGGTACTGAAATGGCCAGCCTGCAGTCCAGATCTTTCACCCATAGAAAACATTTGGCGCATCATAAAGAGGAAGATGCAACAAAGAAGACCTAAGACAGTTGAGCAACTAGAAGCCTGTATTAGACAAGAATGGGACAACATTCCTATTCCTAAACTTGAGCAACTTGTCTCCTCAGTCCCCAGACGTTTGCAGACTGATATAAAAAGAAGAGGGGATGCCACACAGTGGTAAACATGGCCTTGTCCCAACTTTTTTGAGATGTGTTGATGCCATGAAATTTAATCAACTTATTTTTCCCTTAAAATGATACATTTTCTCAGTTTAAACATTTGATATGTCATCTATGTTGTATTCTGAATAAAATATTGAAATTTGAAACTTCCACATCATTGCACTCTGTTTTTATTCACAATTTGTACAGTGTCACAATTTTTTTTTTTGGAATCGGGTACTAAACCATTTTTACCATTTTTTTTATGTGAGACAAAAACATGAAAAAAATCTTTCCAAGCCCAAAGTTTATTATTTAGCAAAATTTTAATACCTACATGCAAAGGCAAACATTGCACAATAAATTAGTTTGTTATCAAGACTGATGATGTATGTCCCAATAGTGGTGCAGTGATTTAGTACACAAAAGCATGCAATTTCTCACCATCAGAGAATTGTGTATTATAGATATGAAGCCTGTTTCATTGATAGTGCATGGAATTTGTGGGATATTGTGGGAATATAATTAGTATTTGTGTCCAGGAGGGTTACATGCTGTTCTATTCTTAGGCCATGGATGTGCAAGGGTGTGAAAATCCCAGTAGGTGTGTGGCCGCAGATGCGTCTTCAGAATTGAATCTGCTGAGGGGACTTTGTCTTATTTGTGTGTATGTGTGTGTTTGCTTAGGGGCTACATGTGAACACAGGTGTGTCTTTTTTAATAGTAAGGACAGAGAAATAAATACCTTTGGGCCTTCCTCTAGCACCACATAACTTCCTAATGCACACAGATATATACGCAGAACATTTTGGCTGCAAACTTCTGAAACGCATTACCTCACTCTGTTAATTTTCCCCTAAAGTGCCTCTTCTTGGATGAATGTAAGTAAACAGTGGCTAATTTCTTCTGCCCCTGAGACTTTGGTTTCATACGTGACTGATTTCAGATGTGAATACCCTGAGGAAAACTGTTAATACATTACACAAAGTAAACTGCCTCAGATCCTTTAACCTCACACTTGGATTAGCTAATCTATAGACGGTAGAAGGATGAACTAATTGAGCTTATATAAGTTTTATAGAACATTTTATGTCCTTATCTTAAAACATCTGAACTAAAACTTATCTACCATAAAAGCATCCTCATGTGCTTGAAGTCTTCTGAAGCTGAAAGAAGGCTGTGTTCACAGCATCAAGCCAGGTTTGAGGCATGCAAGAAACAGTTATGTTTGCTACATTTCCTTATACACAAATACAAATGACATTTTTAGAGCTGAATAATGATTTTTTCCCAATGACATTTCACTCTGTTCATCACATACATGTCTATTGTCTACAGAAGTCTTAAATTTAAGATTTGTGTTAAAATAAACCTAACGCAATGCATATTTGTCAGTCATACTTGAGTGAAACGAGTAAGAAACAGGTAAGATTATTGCACTCAAAAAAATCATAGATTATAATTTTTATTATTTTCTTATGGGTTTGGAACAACATGAGGGTGAGTAATTAATGACAGAATTTTCATTTTTGGGTGAACTAACCCTTTAACTATTTGCATTCACTTGATTTTATTTAAATAATCATATTTTAAAAATGCATTTATTCAAATTGCTTAGAATCATCCTAAATCTGTTTTATTCTGTTAAAAAGTATCAACATGGTTAAAATATTTGGCTAACTGTTGAACAAGCTATATTCAGTTAGATAAATGTATGAGACTGAAACAAATTGGATTTATTGATGATATATATGGTTGTATATTTAAAACAGTCTATTTAATAGTACTATTACAAAAAATCGGACCTATTTCATTAACGTATGACTGACAAATATGCATTACATTAAGTTAGTTTGTTAAAACTGTCAAATCCAAATGAATGGGCATTTTATATGCAATTCAAATACATACATTTTTTATATTTAGGCCTAAATATTTTTGCAAGTCACATAGCATCAGTTTTGGATCTCACTAGCACCCGTTCCCTTTCACGTGCATTGTATGGAAAAGAAAAAAAAAAAGCAGCAGCATCATTCTGTTAAACATTTTGTTTTTTCTTTGCAACTTTTGTGTTTCTTTGAAGAAGGAAAATCAGTTTAGAGTTGCATGAGGGTGAGTAAATGACAGAATGTACATTTGTAAATTTGGGTGAACTATTCTTTTAATTGTATTAAAATCTGACAAACCAGTGCACATTCAGTATACTGTATGTAATCCCATGAGAAATGAGAAAGTTAGGTTTATTTTTTTACTGTTCCTAGGCGGAAGGGCTTGAACAGGTCTGTGAGTAAGACCTCTCGGCTTAAATTAGCATAAGTAGGATACATATGTAATACAGAAACAGTCATTTTAGGAATTATGCTTGAGAGTTTGTTTATGATTCAGGCTTGGGCACACATGTTCAAACTCTCCAGCAGAGAGTCTCAGGCTTTAGAGCTGGCAAAACTGAGCAGGATTTGTCAAAACAGGGGCCATGGACTTGCTGCCTTCAGAAGTAGCCCACTGTTCAAATAATTAATATATTACAGGGGGTTTAGGCCTGGGACACACTAGATGATTTTCATATCTTAACCAATTTTAAAACTGTGGGAGACCAGGGTGTTTTTTTTTGTTGACTTTCTCAGTTTGTGTAAATCCTCTTTATCAGAGGTTCAGAGTATTTATTTTTTCCCACATTAATTTCACACGTATTGTACAAATATGTGGTTTTGTTTCATTAATACAGTGCATACTTTTTCTTGTTTTCCCCGAAAGAATGGAAGTGAAATGTGACAACATGCCCCATAGGTGGGGTACATTGTAACATGACCAAATGACAGCTTAAAATGTCATCTGATATAATAAAAAAATATATCCAAGACAAACATTTTGTCAATAAAATACAATTATTAACTTTTTAAAATAAAATAATGGCATTTCTTAATCATTAAAAATATACAAATTTTTGAGTTTGACAACAAACATCGCTAAATACAGCAATACAGCATAGTTCAAAACATAATAATAATTAATAATTTTGAACATTGACTGTCAGTCTTTATTCACCCTTTTCTCATGGTTTCTCAAAATAATTAATAAAAGTATAGAATATAATAGCGTAGTTCTAATAGGGGCTCATTGTAACGACACGTGGTTACAACACACCCCACCACAGTCTTCTGCTGTTAGATCAGCATTAAAGAAGCATCTCAACTGTTAAATAACAAATATAATATTAAAATAATATCAGATTTGTATTATTTTAAATAAACACAAAAAAAAAAAAAAAAACAGAGATGAAAAATAAACTTAAGAAATGTACTTTTGCTATGGTTAAATAAATGTTCAGTGATATCTTCCAAAGATTTTTTCATTTTGGCACAATTTTTTCTCTAAATAATGTTGATATGGCAACTAGTAAATACACTAAGTTTCGTCATCCTGGCATGTGTGGAAAGTTTTAAACCATGCGTGTTACAACTAACCCCGCGTTAGGTTGTGCCCCACGCTCCCCTACGTGTAGATGTGTATGTATGTTCATGTAACCTAGGTGATGACTTCTGCTTGTTCATACTTTGCATCAGTTCTGTAATGCATGTCAATCAGACTTCTAGCCCTCAGTGCAGATATCTTACGATCATAATGTGATCCCATCACTCAAACTATATTTAGAGGTGGTGATGTGACCACAGTGTGTTTTTCTGATGTATCCCAGACAATACAATGTGTACTCAGGGAATCAGAGACCCACCAACTTGATGAAATCCAATCACAGGTAGCCACTAGAGACTGAGATCAGGTGTAAACAGCAATTTGTCTCAGCTGACCACTTGTAATTGGATCACCAGAGACAGATGTTAACATAAGAAAAAAGGCTGTGTTTGTTTTATGTGTGTGTGTTTAAATACAGCCGCCTTTTTTTTTGTTTCGTAGTAAGTTCAGTGTTGTTGAGTGGGTTTAATGGAGGAGAATTCAGAGCAGGTAAAGGATGGTATTCCCGCATTCATAATATTAGAACCAATTAGTATTATAAATGGCTCCTTTAGTCTCAAAGGGAGAGAGAGAGAGAGAGGTAGTCCCTGCCTGCTTGAGAGTTTTTTTCTCTCTTCTTGTTAGATAAGGATTTGCTATGTCTGTGTATCAGTGTTGAGCAAAATTTAGAATTTAAAGTCCCCTGTAGTCAATAATTTTAATCCTTAAAACTCATCTTTGACTCACCAAAATGACATATTTAAAAAAAAAAAAATTCCTATGAAAAAAAAAAATTCATGCATTGAAATAGCTTTAATGCAACTGTACACCCTTCATTTAGTATACCTGGAACCATGAATATGCAAATTATCCCCACCTCTATTCACACCAGCTCAGAGATCCACTCGCTCAACTTTACTATGCTACACAATGGCAAGTGGAAATATTGGTTTAATTCAGCCATGTATGTTTGAACCATAAACAGATTTAGAAGAAGTGGAAGAGTGAATTATAAAGGCTTTTATGTACAAGTCGATGTATCAGAATGGTAATGCATTTCATGTATTGCTTTCTACAACGTCGGACACATTATGGTAATTAATATGATTAGCCTTTTGCTTGACTACGTTATCAAAAAGATAATAATGAGTTGCTAATGTTACTCAAACCTGTTCTCGTTCACCATCTCAGAGTCAGACAGATGCCTTCTAAAAAAAATAAATAAAAAAATCAGTATCCTTAGAAATGCTTTGAACATCATAGAACGTCATATACATAATTCACCAGCTATTGTCACAGTTTGCTTGCAGGCAGACAGACGAAGACAGATGAAGAAGGTTTAAAATGTAGTTTAATCTCAGGTAATTCAAAACAGGCAGACAGGTAAATGCACAGCACAACGTAACGGTGATTGGACAGAGAATGAATGTGAGGGACCAACATATACGAGGAGTGGGAAAACTGAACAAAGAAACACATGATGAACATGAAAACAAACTAAAAGTCCATGATAATGAAACTAACAGAACATAATGGTGACAGCTATATTGATAAACTTACCTGATTTTTTCAACAGAAAAATATCCCAGATTAACCTGGCTTCTCTGGAGACTCCCCTGCTTCGCAGCATTAGTTAATGATATGCATCTTGACATGATTGGTCACAAGGTTTGTGATGCAAGTCAGAAGCACAGATGATTTCAAACCGCCTGTTTTTGAGACTTTTTTTTCACAGTTTTAAGGAGAAAATACTGGTTTGACATGAATTTCCACATGGTTTGTCTTAAAGCATACTAAAAAACACCACATAGACTGACATATATACAACATTATAATCTTGATTTTCACCACAGGGGGTATTTAAGAATTGAGTTCCATTCACATGACGTGTTGGAACTGAGACTGAACTGGCCACTCATCACAGGAAGTTGAAAAATAATTTTAATTACATGAATTTACTGAATTGGAGTTCAAAAAAATTCAACAGTCGACAGATGATATACACACACATATATACACACACACATATATATTGTGACGGAACTGCTGCCTCCCCCTTATTATCAGCACCACCCCATCCCTTAAATCACCGCCCTTCGCCAGGTTCCTGACAGGAGTGGGTGTGTGAGAGAGGAGGGGCACAGGATCAATCTGGAATGGTGGCGTGATGAGGCACACCTGAATTGAATGGAGCCTCATCACCACCACTGTTAAATTCCGAGCACGCCTCTCCTTGAGAGACCAGTCTCTTCCCTTGTGCAGGCACGCTAGTGTCCACGCGAGTCTAGGAAGGGGAGTATGGAGGGATTCCCGCACCACCATGTGGACTGAGCCGCCGGACTGGCTGTCCGGATGGGAAACATGACTTAATATTTTTGTAGAACCTGTGATACTTCTTTTTCAGGATTCATTGATGAATAGAAAGTTTGAAAAAACATTTATTTTTTTTGTAACAATAAAAGTCTTTACTGTCACTTCAATTCACGGATCAATTTAACACATCCTTGTTGAATAAAAGTAAGGGTTGTGTGTGTGTATATGTATGTATTTTTTCATATATATATATATATATATATATATATATATATATATATATATATATATATATATATATATATATATATATATATATATATACACACACACACACACACACACACACACACATACGCACACACATTTACTCACCTTCATGTCGTTCCAAAGAATTTTGTCCATCTTGAACAAAAATAGACATTTTTAATGAAATCTTCGATATTTTTGTCCTTCAATTGACAGTATACGCAACTACCACTTTGATGCTTCAAAAAGTTCATTAAGAGGTCGTAAAACTAATTCTTATGAATCAAGCGGTTCAGTCCAAATTTCCTAAAGAGACTGGATCGCTTTATACGATGAACAGATTGAACTAACCTTTTAAGAATTTACTGTACTAAAGAACTTTCTTTCTACCTTCTTTCTGATTTTCTTTCCTTTTGGATGGCAGACATTGTGTCTTACCTCTTACTTTCTTAAAATCTCTGGTACTATCTACACTTTACTGCAAGTTGAGGAGAGGCTCTTGTTTTTATTGTATGTTATCTTTCATATTATCAAACATTATCTTGTACCTGATTGCGCTATTACACATCTCTAAGGACTGAGCTTACACAGACAAAATGTGTCTTTTTGTGCATCTCTTGACTCATCTCTTGACTGAGTGAAGAGAGATTAGTTGACATTGAATACGAAAGGTGAACATGAAAGGAGTAAAGTGTTTTATAGAGCATAGAAGTATTTGGCAATGTGCTGGGTGAGGTGTGCAATTTGTGATAATACTTTCTTTTATGTCAGTTTAATGCGCATAAATTATAAGTAAGCCATTCATAGGTTGATGGTGCATTTTTGATCAGTCTGATTATCTGTTAACATTTATCTCAATGGCAGGAAACCTCGGGTTTTTAAGTGTGTATTGTTTTATTGTCATGATTTATAATGAATTCATGTAAAGCTGCTTTTTACAGCAAAAATAGTAATTAACATTGTCATTTAGAAGCATTTAGTGAGTTATTTTCACATACAAATAGAAGCTAATTAGGAAAGACGTGCATGTCTTTTAGATTTTAATCAGTCAAGTAAAAAATACAGCTTACTGACTTTTCATATAAATCAATCTGGTGCCATCAAGACTAAATTTCTCTGCTTGTTATCATGCATTTATCAGAGTATCTGAAAGTGGCTCTTAATTAGTCTTTTTGAAGCCTCATTGTCATGGCAGTCCCTTTTTGGTTTTCTGACAGAAATGTGGAGGAAAATTAGACTGATTGAACAGGTGCGCTCTCATTTCCGTTGGTTGCTTCTTTCCAAATTGTTGTTTTGGACTTTTCATGCCTGATATTCTCTGTCTCAATGATTAAACGGTTGCTAACATTGTAGCCTCATCAGCAATGATAGCACATATACATAGGATTGGTCCTTGTTCTGGCTTAATCTGGGTTTTATTTAGGCCTTCCATAACACTTCCAGCGCTCTTTTCTGGTTCTTCTCAAACCAATGCACTCTTTCTAAGACGCCTACCTTTGGATTTAATGATTCAGATTTCTTTTTTGCCTTTCCCTTTCTGCCCCCTTTCTGTCCATCAGCACCAGTCCTTTGCTTGTTCGTATGATTCACTCGTCTGATTAGCTGAGCTTGTGTCCTATTATCGCTTACATGCAAAGGCCAATTTCTTCATGCCTGTCTCTCAATCATACACTGTTACACAGGCACCAAAACGGAGTCAGACACCCAGCAAATGCACGACATGCCACTTATTCGCTTAACTTATGTCCTGAATCACACAGTTATACATGCTGATGATATTTACCTGGACAGAAAAGTCATTTGTACACTTAGAGACTGGTGGAGAGCAATAGAGACAATAGACAGGAGAGACCATGTGTTTTTGTGTTAATTTATTATTCTTAGCTTGTCTGTGGGTGCAAGTGTTAAACCCAGTTTCAGGAGTATTTTAACATCCGTTATGTTTTGTTCTCATTCCTGTAGAGCAAGTGCAGGTGCTTTTGGTGTAAATATTTTAAATATAGTTCACAGTAAAATGGTAAATTCTGTCATTGCACACTCAAAATTATATAGAAACAATTTCCACTTGTAAATTTCACAGTTTCAAAGAAACAGCAAGAAATTTTGAAGTAGATAGACTGAAATAGTAATTTCTGCTGTCTGAAGCATGTTTCAGGTGTTAGTTCACACATATACACCGATCAGGCATAACATTGAGACCTAATATTGTGTTGGTCTCCCTTTTGCTTCCAAATCAGGCATGGCATGGAGTCCTGTAAGTTGTGAGGTGGGGCCTCCATGGATCAGACTTGTTTGTTCAGCACATCCCACAGATGCTCGATTGGATTGAGATCTGGGGAATTTGGAGGCCAAGTCAACACCTCAAACTCGTTGTTGTGCTCCTCAAACCATTCCTGAACCATTTTTGCTTTGTGACAGGGCACATTATCCTGCTGAAAGACGCCACAGCCACCAGGGAATACCGTTTCAATGAAAGGGTGTACATGGTCTGCAACAATGCTTAGGTAGGTGGTATGTGTCAAAGTAACATCCACATGGATGGCAGGACCCAAGGTTTCCCAGCAGAACATTGCCCAAAGCATCACACTGCCTCCGCCGGCTTGCCTTCTTCCCATAGTGCATCCTGGTGCCATGTGTTCCCCAGGCAAGCGATGCACACGCACCCGGCCATCCACGTGATGTAAAAGAAAATGTGATTCATCAGACCAGGCCACTTTCTTTCATTGCTCCATGGTCCAGTTCTGATGCTCAGCGGTGGACAGGGGTCAGCATGGGCACCCTGACTGGTCTGTGGCTATGCAGCCCCAATACACAACAAACTGTGATGCACTGTGCATTCTGACACCTTTCTATCAGAACCAGCATTAACAACTTGAGCAATTTGAGCTACAGTAGCTCATCTGTTTGATCGGACTACGCAGGCCAGCCTTCGCTCCCCACATGCATCGGTCCGCCTTGGCCAGCCACGACCCTGTCGCCGGTTCACCACTGTTCCTTCCTTGGAGCACTTTTGATAGATACTGACCGCTGCAGACCGGGAACACCACACAAGAGCTGCAGTTTTGGAGATGCTCTGACCCAGTCGTCTAACCATCACAATTTGGCCCTTGTCAAACTCGCTCAAATCCTTACGCTTGCCCATTTTTCCTGCTTCTTACACACAAACTTTGAGGACAAAATGTTCACTTGCTGCCTAATATATCCCACCCACTAACAGGTGCCGTGATGAAGAGATAATCAGTCTTATTCAATTCACTTGTCACCAGTCATAATGTTATGCCTGATCAGTATATACTGTACATATATAATAGTGGTGTAACAATATTCAAACCAAACTGAAAAAAATGCAATAAACCACCCACATGTAGTACTCTCATGGCACACTGAGCACCCCCCTTCCCTTGCTGCCATGGCTCATTGTTGAGGTTGACCTCACTTTACCTTATGTCACAAAACATACTTTTCTTCCTTGACATTTGATTAAATAGTAATTAGGAGTGCAACGGTACACACATTCGTGTTGAAAGATTCAGTACAGCTTACTGAAACATATCATATCTTGTGTAATCACTCAATCAGCTTGTAAGTTTGCTTGAGAAATTAACTCTTTTGCTAAATGCAATAAATTATCCTATGTATTCATTATATTTTAATAATAACCTGTTAGTGATGTCTTGAATATTTAATACCTGTATAAATAAATGTCATGAAAATGACAACTACTGTCTATTACTCTATTACTGTCTATATGATTATATTTCAACAATGAATTGAGAAAATAATTTTATTTAATGCAGTTAATACAAAAGCTGCCTAATGTGCAGTTAACATGTTTGCATACAATTTGTTATTTGATTATTATATTTAAAAATAAATAGCAACTGAATTTAGGCTAATAGTTTGGGCTCTGTTGTTAACCTTTAATATTATAGTAATGTGCAATTAAGGGCTCCCTATATATTTTATAGCGTTAGCTGAGATCATTTTCATTTATCCTTTTAATTATAATTGAATTCATTTAGAGACAGAGACACAATTTGTTGAGTAAACCATTGTTTTCCCCTCTGCTGTACCGAACCCGTATCGAACCATGACTTCAAAACTGAGGTACGTACCGAACCGTCAGTTTTGTGTACCCTTACACTTGTAAGGGTGGATCGCCTACAGTGTTTCTGACTGCAGGGTTGCTGAATGACTAAAGAAACGTTATCAGCAAGATGATAGAAAACTGTAAATTTTTCGTCTTTACCACCCACTGCAGCTTATACCAACGACGGAAGTAAGCGCAGTTACAATAGCTAAACATGTGGGAGAGCGTTGCTATAATGTGACTATATTGTATTGCAATAGGTAACACTTACAAGTCAATACCAAATCAAAACTAGTTAGCACATCATTTGTAATTGAAAGAATTTAATGACAAAATCTAGTTATGGTTACACTTAAAATAGTTACAAAATAAATGTATGAGATGATGAAAACTTATACCATTAATCGTACCCAGCATGAATGTTACCTGAGGGATAGAGAGAGAGAGAGACAAAGAAGAGAAGAGAGCAAAGAAGAGAAGAGCCAAAGAGGAGGCCCCCAAGAAGAGAGAGCCAGAGAATAAAAGAGACAGAGCAACAGTTACAATCTTCTTTTATCTTTTCCTTGACCATGTGACTGAAACCCTAATGTGAGACATTCAAACTGACCAATCAGACCAAACTTCCCCCACTGTACTAAGGTGTGACACACATTTGGCCTACAGGCCTTCATCATTTCTTTGTCTTTAGGAAGTCCAAATGGCCCTTCTGATGGGGGTTGAAAACAGTAAAGCAAATGTCTTTGTTCATTTTCAAAAATCAAATATCTTTGATTATTTTCAATTCTTTCACACTTCTAATATGGAACATCAAGATAAATAATGGCAGAATTTTAATTTGAGTGAACTATTGCTATCATGTATATTGTTGATGACACATTATGTCATCAGTAAAGCTGTTGGGCCTGTTGATCAAACATATGCATCTCACTAAGAACACACATCTATTCTTAAAGGCACAAAAGGGGACTTTCTCAAGGGGATGCTTATGAGCTCACAAAGACAAATCTTTTGGTCTGCAGTCAAATGCATTGTTTGTTTGTTTTTTTGTCTTATTGGATACTAAAAATGTATGATGGTTTAAATGTAATATGTCCAATAACAAAATTATTATTTAAAAAAATATATATAATTATCCAGCAATTACAAACAACTTTAATTTGTTCATCTGGCCAGCCCTGAGAAGAGGTGCCATGTGACACTGCTGTCAATGCATTACTCTAAAAGTAGTTTAGGGGAATAATATATGTGTATAAAGATTGTGGACTTGGCTTATATACGAGAAGTTTAGCATCACACAGTCATGGTTGTAGCATCATGTGTATATGTATACACACAAATATAATTCCTTGTTCAGTCCATGCAGTGGGATTTTGATGATTTCGTTGGTTAAAATATAACAGAGTAACTGTGGATGATGGCAGGAATCAAGCAGTTTTGGGCTGTAATTAGCATCAGTGTGCCAGTAGAGCGGATGAGATGCGGATGGGCCTTCATGCATGAAATTAGCCAGTGTTAGCAGCCCCTGTCATCAGGAGGCATTAAACATTAGCCTCAGTAGTGGCAGCCCTCCTCATCAGGAAACATAAGACATTAGCCTTACTGCTAACTGCCAAACTCATTAGAAAATATGAGATGAGTAGCCACTGCGCTAGCAGCTCATGGTTAAACAATAGTCCCTAGCCTCCCATGTCACAGCTATTTTTAAGTTCACTCTCTACTGATAAGTAGCACCGGAGGAGCTGGATAGTCCAGTCCAGACAATTTGGAAATAGAACTTGATAAAACAAAACTGAATTTTATTGAAATGCTATTGATCAATTAATGTTTAAACACTTAATAAAACACTTATTAAATGTTATTATATTAAATATGATTATAATAATATAGTTACATCACATCTTTTCAAATTGCATTACTGTTCAAAAGTTTAAAGTTTGTATGATTTTTAATTTATTTTAATTTATTTGATCAAAATACAGTAAACCAGTAATATTATGAAATGTTATTACAATTTAAAATAGCTGTCTTTTTAAAAAATATATATTTTAGAATGTATTTAATTCCTTTGATAGCCAAGCTAAATTTTCAGCATTCTTACTTCAGTCTACAGTGTCAAACGATCCTTCAGAAATCATTCTAATATACTGATTTGGTGTTTAAGAAACATTTATTATTAATGTTGAAAAAAAATAGTGATTCAGAATGAGTCAGAGAACAGAATATTGTAATTTCAGTAAGTTTTCTTTTTTTTTTTTTTTTTTACCTTGATACTAGCCGTTTAGTCATTAAACTCCTTCTCATTTTCATTTGTTCATGTTGTCTGCCCTGACTAAAGTCCATGGACATTTTAATATGCACAAACATGATGTCTTAAGGCTAATCCAGAGGCACTTTATTAATTTATCTGTTATATAGTTTCTTTCTGTAAACAGCTATAAACATTTAACACGTTGAAACACAACATTATCGGATGAACTCAAATGACAGTGTAGTTGTTTGGTGACTCTTTGGTAAACTGGCTGTACCCTGCTGTCATTAGTAGTTAATGCAAATAACATTAGACCCACTTATCTGCATGGTTTGCTAATCACTAATGGCAAAATACAGATCACCATGCCAATAAGTCTTATTTAATGCACAGGGTAACCAATGGCAACACAGCCAAAACCACACTATTGATTATTGATTAGCCCGTGTACGTCCTCCACCGCTCACACACTTGCATTGCCGGTGGCACACATTAGCTATGCCCTAAATTTATTCAACTCAGGGTCAGTACATTTCTGTCTGTAATGGTTTGAAAAGCAGCAGGTGGAAGCTGCGCTGAACATGGGGAGTACTGATAGCTGGAGAGCTGTGCTGGAAATAATGCTAATGTGTTTTTAGGCAGTTAACAAGGTCAATTGACCCCTTCAGTAGTGAGTCTAAGCCATAGACCCAGTGTGTGTGTGACACGAAGAGAGATAAACTGACAATTTGCATATGAGTGGACGAATCCAGGCCAAAACGGAGAGTGGGGTGAAGTGGATGCACATTCTAAAAATCCATTCAGCATTGACATTTTAAAAGAGTTGTAATTGTCTGAATTTTGGTGTAAACATCCTATCGTACCTAATTTATTTCAGTTCCCTTTTGTTTAGGGGTGTTTATCCAAGCAGTTTTTTCAAACTGGCCTCGAGTTTGGTATTTATGTGGCTGTCAGTTGTATAATGCTGCATTCTACAAAACAATTGTGTTGTATAATACTTCCGTGTAAAATACTTGTCTGCTGCATCATCATCTGGCCATGAACTTAGTGTAAACATTAAACACAAGGTTATGCTCCCTCACATGCATGGATGCAACTCTCTGGTGTGTAGTGCTCTCACATCTAATACTGCGGCACTTCAATGATGTTTGTGTTTATGTACTTAACGGTCTATTTGCAGTGGTCTTATTATAGTACAGATAAGCATTACTCATTATTTATTGTGCAGTGCATATCCCATTGCAGTAAAGCATGAACACTAGGAGTGAGATCTCGCGATATTAAAGGTGCCCTAGAATGAGTTGAAACAATATTTTAAATTGTTCTCTGATATCTACATAGAGGGTATGTGGCTTATTTAAGGGCAAAAATTGTCCAGATATGGTTTTACAGGTCAATTTACAACCCTAGAAATTGTCCCTGAATGAAATTGTCTGTTTTTGCATACATGAATAATAATGTTGAGCTCTGCTCTGATTGGCTCATTTCAGTAGCTCACACAAGTGAAGTTATTCAGCAAGCACAATCGCAAACAGCACAATTGGCTCGGTGAGTTGTGGCAGAACCCACCTTAAGCAGAAAATCTGAAATGGATATTGCTGAAATGCAGCTTACTTGTTTATTGGTGTTTTCAGATCATCCGCACGCGCAAGAGAGAGAGAGCTTTCACATGTTGCCAGATTGCACGTTTAAGTAAAACACCAGATAGAATACTTGTTCTTTTAACAGAAAAGCTCTGATTGTGGGATTTAAATGACTGAAATCTGGCAACCGCAAGCACGAATACTCGAACGCTCCTCTTTCGTCATATTTTCGTTAAAATGACACTAGTCAGAGCAAACTGACAACTTTGAATTCAATTGGTGCTGTATCCTGTTATAGGATAAACATCAACCATGCCTCTTGACAGTGCTGTTCTGTGGGAAGGGTATGAAAAGTGCATTTTTATTTTTAACATTTATATCCATGATCTGCCGTTTTCACTATATTGTCTTCATCTTCACAATACCTGCAGAAGTTCTGATGATTCGGCCGTGCAGGTCCACATTAATACTGCCTGGCCTTGAACATGGGTTGGTAGGCTATATGCAAATTTGAGGAGGCATAAATATTAATGATCCCGACTGTTACATTACAGTCGGTGTTATGTTGAGATTCACCCGTTTTTCAGTGATCTTTTTCAAGCACAAGATTTAAATATGAAGGAGGAAACAATTGTTTTTGAGGCTCATATTCAACTATGCCAAGGTAAATACAGTTTTCCGCAGAGTGAAAAGCTGTCTTGCGATATCACTATGACGGAGCGTGAGGGTAAAAATTTGCATAGAATATGCCACCGCTATGTTTACATTACATCCTCTACTGTCATTTTGCTTTTTTCATAGGAATAAAAAAACATTTAATTCAGTTGGATAGCGGTCAATTCAGTTGTAATTTATTGTAAACGTCTGCTCTGCTCATCCAGTGCAGATGGAATCACAGTTCACTGATCACGTGACGAGAGTAAGGCAAGATGACTGACAAGACCATTGCGGAGGATTTGTTGCTCAGCAGAGCCTAAGCGTCTGATAAATGTCTTATATTGTAGAATGTGCACTTAGCACCACCGCTTCCTATGCACAGAGTACGTGCAATCGCAAAATCAAAAGCGAAAGTAAAAAATGAGCTCCCTGAGGAGCGCAAATTAGGCTACATACAATAGTCTGTCTCTCAATATCAAAGCTATCTTAGGCTGGGCTGTGTAGTTGTAGCCACCTCTTAGCTACTCTCTGTTTAGCTCTCTGTTTGCACTTTGAATATTGAGAGAGTGATTTGATTATGGTTGTTTGCACTTAATAAGACTAAGAAAAAAATTACTTTTGTTTTTTTTTATATTTATTTATTTTTATTTCTATGTTCAATTTGTGGAAAAGAGGTCACACAAAACCTCAATCAGAAGTTCTGGAAGCTCATAATTCATGTAAAGTAAGGTCTGAAGAGACCCATGTAAAATCATACAGGAGAGAATCCAGTCGTCAGTTGAGTTTGTGGCAAAACCTTTTACAGTGCTTGTATATTGTTGTCTTTCAATGCATATGATAATTCATACTCAGAAAGTAGAACTAAAATGACATTCATTACAAGATGATTAGTTAAAACATTTCAAAATGCACCTGCAGACTGTTTTTCCAGTCATGAATTTTGTCATTAAGGATTTCTTAAGAATACTGTGCAAAAAATGTTGTTCTTGTTCTCGTCTCGTTCTTGTGAACCCAATCTCGTGTTTCATCTCGTCTTGTAAGCTAAGTGTCTCGTCACACCCCTAATGAACACTACAGTATGTAGAGAAAGGTGAGGAAAAAGAGACCTGCAATGTCAGTTTATAGCTGAAGTTGAGAGGCGGCCAATTGGTTAGCACATGTGGTCCAAACACATTGAGCTATGGTGGTTGAATGAGAAACGCAGATTCTAAAACACATCATGATCCCATTCCCCTTTTTTGTTCCCATAATTTTCTTTCATCTCAGTACTAGAGTGTTTAACAAATGGGGATCTGCCAATCACCCAGGCGTCTCAAATATTATTGTTTTTTTTTATAAATACTGTCACAAAGTTCAAACAAAAAATGGCATTTTGATGCTCTTTGATGCTCTTTTGTGGCATGACAGATCACTGTATAGGCGCCTCAGTTCAAGCGGCAGTGTGAAGCATGAGTGAACGCGATCATCTCTTCCTCTTTAATACTAGTTACAGAATGAATATGAATAAACATCTGAAGGTATGTTGAAAGATACAGGACAACTTACTGAAATGTATCATATCTTGTGTAATCACTCAGTCAGTGTTTCAGTAGAGGAAAGACGTCAATAAAACAGCCAGCCTGAAGGTCTGGCTGCGCAAGACTGGCAAAACCATGTTGGTTTTGGCGTAGTCGGTGGGATCTAATATTTTTTTGGGAGGATCTAACAGCTGAGTTTGAAGCAGCAGTGTCCACGAGTTCATGGGGGCCTTACTGTATAGCTTCTACAGGAGCATCATGCTAGGTTTGTCCTGAAAAATGTACATGTTATTGCTTAATTCAGTTTCCAGAACAGTTTAGGGCAAGAAAGTGGTCCTTTGTGCCAAAAAGTTTGAGAAACCCTGTAAACGGTGTAACTGCACATGTACAGAAACAGAGAAGTGAAGTTGGCGGCTGCTGCTGGTGTTCTGGTGGACTGTGTTGAAATATCTCTCAACGTTGATCTGCGGCTTGATGAATCGTAATTTGTTTGGCCCCAGGGGTGAGTGTTCAGCCTGACGTGTTTGTGTAGTTAAAAATGTCTCAGCTGTGCTACAAGAGGCTGCATACCTAATGTGTTTGAGTCTGACACCCTCCTCTTTCACCTTTCCCTCTTTCCCCTCTCAGTCCTTCTGCTCCCTTCAGACTAACTTTAAAATTGTACACATTAGTTATATAGTACATTGTGTCATGAACAACACTACTTTTAGAGAAGGAATGTATCTTAAAATTAATGTTAATTATGATGTTAATGTATTATTGATATTATTGAAATTCTTTCTAAGTTATTAATCAAGGTGTTAGTTTGTGTTTTGTGGAATTATTTGTAAAACTAATTATTCATTAAAGGGTAACTAAACCCCTGTTCACAGCCTACCTCTACCCACTGGCAATATTTGAAGACAGTGGAGACAAAGTGGACGAGCCGAGGGCGGGGCTGAGCGGGGGGCGTGTACCTGAGACCCGCAGTGACAGATTGATTGACAGCTGTCAGACTCGTAAAGATGGAGAATGACTGGAGTGACGCCAGTAGTTTTGCAACAGATTGGTCTTTTGAAGTAGAGGACTTTTCTCCCCCACCTTCACCTGAAGAGGAGGAGGGTGAATTGTCTGTAGACACAGGGCCAGAGAGTTATCAATTCGAGCCACTGGCTCAAACTGCGTTAACGCCCGATGCCAAGGGCGTGGTAAATTCGCGCCAGGGTTGTGGTAGTGAGCCGTTGGAAGAGCCAACAAACGCCAACAATGTTCAATAGGAAAATTCAACTGCAGTAGCCACCGTTCAACCTTAAGAGGGCAGCACTCAGGCGTTTTTACACCATATACTGTAGAATTAAAACACTTTATACCCAAATGTCAAAACATTTACTCGAATCAATGAACAGCACCAGTCTTGCAGTTGACTGTTGTTCTAGGGTTTAGTTACCCTTTAATAATTGTTAATATAAGTCATAATTTTTAATATAATTATAATAATAATAATATAAATAATCCATCCATCCATCCATCCATTATTGTTTACCACAGGGGGCTCAATTGCTTTGAAATGCATATTTTTAAACAGATCAAGTAAAAAAAAAAAAAAAAAATATATATATATTTGCACACACAATGTATTTAGCAAGACATTCTTATTCAGTCTACTTGTGTCTGAACATCTGTTTCATGTGCTTGTAGGCATGTTGCCTCATTTTCAAATAATTTATTACTTTTCCTTTATCATCGTAAGGTTGCTCTAAACTAGGTTGTTTCTAATTTAATCTCCTCTTGCGTAACCCTGCTCATAATATGTTTTGCTTTGCATGAGGTGCATATAGGTGCAGGGCTATTGATATTGTTACAAAATACTCAAATGTGGTGAATTCATTCAGCTAAAAATTCAAACTGTTCAGAAAATGGTTATTAGTGCTGTGTGGTGTGTTTGGGAGCAGATGAACAGCGCTGTGGTTTGGAGTAATGTGCTCACTACGCTTGCGGTTTGGCTTGCGCTGCTGATGACAGACCAGGGATCAAAATCTTTTTTTTTTCATTCTCTTTTCATTAAACATGCTGGCCTCAAAGTAACTCCAAGTTTAATCGATACCCATTTACCCATTGAGAGGGCTTTGTGTTCCCAGAGAGGAATATGGGCAAATGTTGTCCCTTTAGGGGCATTATGGGAAAATGAACATTCTGTGTTCCTCTCTTGCTCTATATACATCAGCATAAATCTCTCTCACACACACACACACACACACACACACACACACACACACACACACACACACACACACACACACACACACACTCACACACACTCACATGCACACAGGGTTTTCATGTTTTACGGGGACATTCCATAGACATAATACTTTTTATAATGTACAAACTGTATATTCTATCTGTCACAGAAAACATTCTGCATTTTTAGGCCCTCTTTACACCTATTCATTTCCTGCATTTTTACTGATTAGATAGCTATCTGATTTGTTCAAATCGTTCCATTTATATGTGGCCACATAAATGTGTCTCACTAAAATGAAAATAATTCCGATCTTCAATTCCTCCGCTATATGCAAATTTAATGGAGTTAGGAGGAGTTGGGAGGAGTAAAATGTACATATGTGGTTTTAATAACCGGATGCATTTATGAAATGCATCCTGAAGTGGTTTGAGTGATCGGATTTAAATCCAACTTGTAAGTGTTTCAGAAGGCCTTTTAAATATTACAATCTTTGTGGGGATATTTTGTCTCCATAATATAGGGTTTATCAGAACCACACACACACACACACACACACACACACACACACACACACACACACACACACACACACACACACACACTCACACACCCTCATAACATCAAAACTTGAGCACCCAGTCCCTGAACACTTAAAAGATCAGACCCTATATTGATTCCCAGAAGCCTCTGCAGGAACGTGTGCTTTTAACCTACGCCAAACTTTTCCATCCTCACTGACCCCAATTTAAGTGTGTCTCAGGCTGTGCTTAAATGAGTCGAATCATTTAATTTTAAGAGCCGAATCGGAGATGTACAGCTGTCGGCATTCCTCCATCTCACTTCGCCTGGCTATTCTCTTTTCCGGACAGTTGGGTGTGGTTTGTGTACAGGTGAATAGAGTAAGTGCCTTCTACGTGGCTGGATAGGAATTTTAAATCCTTAAAAGAGATTAAAAATGGGGTTTTATTTGCTACATGCCCGCCAAAACACAGCACTTACACTAAAAGCACAGAAGCAACTATAATCCAATTCTGCTGGATTGTATGTCCTAAAACAGACCGGGGTACGATGCTCTCACACTTCTTTGGGACTGCCAATTCGTGCTTTCCTGTTCGTCTCTCTTTTTTCATTTTCTTTCTGTCCCTCACACACATGGACATTAAACTCAGCACTGTCCAGAGAAACAGACTAGAATATGCGAATTGTCGGATTTGGCAGGTGTGTGTGCCGTGGATACAGAATGGTCAGGAAGTCTGTGTGTGATGGAGCAGGACGGGAAAGAGATGGGCAGTCATTAGGGGGTTGTTGAGTGTGTATATCCAGTAGGGGTGTGTGGTAGTCCAGTGACAGGCGGCCAGATACCTGGCCTAATTCAGTCACTTTGATCGGAGCACTCGCATGCATTACTCCCTAAATATCCAGCCTGATTTTTCCAGATCCACATGCTTTCTGACCCTCTGCTCGACTTATTTTCAACCCCTGCTGGGCGTCTGCTGGGAAGATCAACCATCTGAACCCCTCTGGGACTCGAGGGAAAGATGCCATGATGTTTAAAAGTAATGCAACATAATAATGCAGTCAGATTCATCCACAGTACCACAAAAAGAGAATAGTGGATCCTTATCAGAGAACATGATGATTTTTTTTTTTTTTTTTATAAAGATTGAAAGAGTTGTCATTGAAGTCATGTAGCCATGGTGTTGTTTTGGATATAGCCAAATTTTAGCTTTTTACTCCTGCCAATTATATTTAGGCTTCAAAATTCATAAATGTGTTGATATTTATTTTTGTATTTATTTTTTTGATTGTGAAGATTATCTTGTTAAACAAAACTTGTAAGATTCATAAACTTTTATTGGTCACAGAACTTATTTTCTGCAATAATTTAAAAGCCAATGTTAAAATCCTGTTGGCTTTTTGACAAGGGAACTAGGGTGATGCTAATTTCTGGGTTGGCCTACAAAATACATACTCTCTGCAGCATTCTATAGAGATGAATTGCAGCATGTTACTAAGATAATGTAGCCTAGAAATCTAGACGCACCCTAGCGGCAGCAAATCTAATTTGCCGCGAGTGTAGTCTAGCAACTCTCGGTAGACCTGCGAGCTGGAAAAACCAAACTCTGGTCAGGCCAATCACATCGTGTATAGAGCCGGTGGGCGGGCTTAACATAATGACAGCAGAGTTGCCGAGGTTCTGCGTGCTACTTAAAAACAAAGAAGCTGTCAAACAGCGTCTTTCGAAACGGCTTTGGCCGCGACTCTGGGAGACTTGTTGTTAAACTTTTCTTTGAGAAAAGAACAAAGAACGGTACTGAAGTCATTCTTAAGAAAGGAAGATGTGTTCGGAGTTTTGCCGACCGGATACGGCGAAAGTTTAATCTATCAACTAGCTCAGCTTCACCTTCGTTGCTCTGGTTGGTTGTAGCGCTATCCTATTGCGTGCAGAGGGAATTTGAAGGACAACAGTTTATCCCGCCCCTCGGATTGAGCCCTGCCAATGGTGAGTTCCTAGACCCAACATCTCAAGTGATGTGGGTCTGGCTTGTCAGGCTAAAGATAATGGCTTGATACTCTTGATAAGCATAAAATACACCACAGACACTAATTTTGGGTGAAATTATATATTTTAAATTGTATTTTAATAATTGTATTGGTACTTTTGGTATTGAATGAAGTATATATTTATAATCTAAATTTCTCTCCTTTCACCATGTTAGATTAATTTGTCACTGAATTTAATTTTGGGATTGTCATCTCTGCATACTTTAGAAGGTATTTTAAGAGGCATCATGTACCTGGATTCATTTTTGGAAAGACACTTATGTAAGGAAGTGCTGGGTTATTGTCTTTGTGGAGGTACCTGAATGTTGATGCTTGCTTTTTAGTTATTAATGCCCATGAGATGGCTATAAAGTGAAGTTTTAAAGTATATATGAATTTTTATTATATTGAGTTCACAACTACAAAAACACAGAAATGTAATACATTGTTTCTCTACATAAAATATGTATTTACTTTAGCATCCCATTCTTGAATGTATAGTTAATTTTCCATAGGAGGCTTAATTTCTTTATCTTTAGATTTCACATGTGTCATATTGGAATTATTTATCATATTTACAGAAATCTAAGCCGGAATTACAGTCCATCACAGTATCAAAGAACCATATTCGTATTGGAATCCTTCTTATGTTTTATATTTTATTCAGTCAAATGGTGTTTATCATCCAGATGGCTGAATGCAGTCATAGCTTAATATTCTCTGCGTGGGAGGGAAAACCCCTTGTATTCCTTATACTGTAAGGAATTCCTGCATTCCATTCCTGTTTTTTTATTATTATTTTCTTATTCTTATTGTCTTTACATGTAGTCAAAAAAAAACAAACTACATTTTCCTCCCACCTTTTACATATTGTTGTAGGAGGCCTCTAATGCAGAAATAAATAGGTTTTTACATTTTCAACATTTTAGTACGTTTTTAGGGGAATGTTGTAATATTGCAACGTTGGGCCTGTTAGGTAGCAGAATTTCAGTGATTTCATTCACTGCCTGAATAAATGTAGAGATCATCTAAGGGTTCATTTGCAGGGTGTAGGCCTATTGATTATATTAGTAGCACATGTATACACTAATAATCACACAATAGTCATATTTTCATGAAAAATTATTTATTATAAAAAATATGTTCAGATTGTATTTACAAAGCATGATGAACTGAATGAAAACTTTGGCATTTATGTGATTTAGCTATGTTCATAACCATATTCAGTTATGATAGTCCCAAAGGCAGTTCTTGTCCTCCGAGAAGCAGAGTCGGACATTGCATTTGCTGCAAAGTGTGTTGGTGTAACCTTTACCACAGTGTCTGCAGCATCCTCTATTCTCTTCATATCTACTGACACAAACTTTCAGAAATATTCCAGTGGTGTATTAAGGGAGACGGCATCTGAAAAATCAGTGTTGGGACTGATAAAATCCTTTATCAGCCAGATAAAATCCTTTATCAGCCAGCGATACCTGTCACAGGGCATGGTCTGTGTTCTTGAGTGACTTGATTTTGTTGGCATGGTGTCAACATAATCATCAGATGGGTGGTCAATGGGTTGTTTATTTTACTTTTCCAGTTCACAGGCATCTCCACATTCATCTTCTTAACTTTCAAAATCACTGTTCCCATTTTGGACGCCATCAATGACATCATACACTTTGTAGATAATACGGTCTTTCCTGCCTGGTGGCATTCTGAGAGAAAAAAAAAAAAGGTTATTTTCCATATCCCAATGATACTTACACATTTAAAGAATTCACACATTCCACAGAATTCACACAATAGAGTATGGCTAGCTTATTGTGCCCTCTACTGTCATGCTAATACCACTATCCCCCTCCCCCCCAACCCCCACATTCCTGAACATTATCACCTGTCCCTCATGTAGGAAGCAGATATTTGGGCAAACAAAGCCCATAAAAGAAAACCAGTTAAGTATGTTTTATAAATAAGACACAGATAGTTTCAAATATTGCTACACAAATACTTTCAAATTCTCAAATAAATAATTTATTCCTTAATTCAACTTGAACTTATTTAATAATAATTAAATGTTGATTAAAACTCAAAATTGTAACAAAGGTGACATTTTAAAACTTGTAAATGATCAAAAACATTGTTTCTAGTAGTATTTACTTAACATGGAAAAGGTTAACATGGAACAAGTCAATTTCATTCATGTAATATGCAAGGTACACGGGTAAATTTTGCTACCCCTTTCACCCAGTGTTGTAAAATTACATTACAAGCTCAAAATGTAATATGATTAAAGCATTCAACAGTACCTTAATATCTGCATGATCTAGACATATTGCTAATCACTAAGGGTGTAACGGTACACAAAACTGACTGTTCGGTATGTACCTCGGTTTTGAAGTCACGGTTCGGTACAGGTTCGGTACAGCAGTTTTACTAAATTGCTTTTTATTTATTTTTATTCAACAGTGGTTTACTGAAAATGTTTTGTCTGTCCTTAAATGAATTCAATTATAACTAAAAGTTTCTTAAAGATAATGCTGTAAACTATATAGGGAGCCCTTACTTGCACATTACTATAATATTAAAGGTTAACAACAGAGCCCAAACTATTAGCCTAAATTTCAAAATAAGGCATTTTTGTATTAATGTCTCAGTTACGTATGTAACCCTCGTTCCCTGAACGAGGGAACAGAGACGTCTGTCGGAACTGACCGACGAATTGGGATCTGGTTTTAGAGACCAATCTACTTCGAGTGATTAAAAACGAGCCAATGGACATTGGCATGCGGTTCACGCATTCCACGCACCGCCCTGCAGCGCGGGTATAAACACGGAAGTGGAAGTACCGCATATCGCTTTTCAACTGAGGAGCCGAGACAAGTGACTCTGCCTTCAGCTGAAGCACAGCACCTGACGACGGGACGTATGTCTCTGTTCCCTCCTTCAGGGAATGAGGGTTACATACGTCACCGAGACGTTCCCTTTCAGTCAGTCACGTTCAACGTACGTCGGAACTGACCAACGAATTGATATCCCTACTAACACGCCAGGGATGCTGGCCCTTCCAGCGTCCTGCTTGAGCTCACTGGACTGCTCCTACATTGGAGAGGGAGTCAGGGCTCCAGGCAGGGAAGGACAGTCACTGCTGTTCCTGCAAGACCCACTCAGAGTGACTATTGAGTGTACAAGTACACGGGAAGATACCGGCTCTAAGCGGAGGCTATAGAATCTAGCGAACGTGTTAGGTGTTGCCCAGCCCGCAGCTCTATATATATCTGTCAGCGAGGCGCCTTGAGCCAGCGCCCAGGAGGAAGCTACACTCCTAGTCGAGTGTGCTCGCAACCCGAATGGGTAAGGCACGTCTTGGGACTGGTACGCCAAGACAATAGCATCCACTATCCAGTGGGCTAACCTCTGCTTGGAGACAGCCTTTCCCTTCTGCTGGCCTCCGTAACAGATGAAGAGCTGTTCTGATGTCCTAAAGCTTTGAGTTCGGTCCACGTAGGCAACGAGAGCACGGACGAGACAGAGCAAAGCTAGGGCTTGGTCTGCCTCCTCCGAAGGCAGCGCTTGCAGGTTCACCACCTGATCTCAGAAAGGAGTGGTGAGAACCTTGGGCACTTATCTCAGGACGACGTGAGTTACCTGGCCCGAATTCTAGGCACGATTCGCTGACCGAAAGTGCGTGCATGTCCCCTACCCTCTTGATGGAGGCCAATGCAACCAAGAGTACTGTCTTCATGGACAGGATCTTTAACTCAGTGGACTGCAAAGGCTCAAAGGGAGGGCTCTGGGGTGCTCTGAGCACCAGAGCTAAGTCCCAAGAGGGTACCAAGCTTGGACGCCTGAGGAACCTGACGATTAGGTTGTGCTTCCCTAAGGACTTACCATCAACTGCGTTGTGATACGCCGCTATTGCTGTGGCGTACACTTTGAGGGTGGAGGGAGACAGCCTTCGCTCCAACCCGTCTTGCAAAAAAGAGCACGACACTAACTGAACACCTTCGGGGGGCTTTGCAGCGAGAAGAACACCACTCAACGAACAGGTTCCACTTCGGCAGTCCGGTTGAGCGCACCTGGGATGTGGATGGCGCGAAGCGACCTCAGATGCTTCTGACTCCAAGGAGGAGATGGCGGGCGAGTCGGAGCATGCAACGGGAGCGTAGACCACCCTGACGGTTGATGTATGCAACGGCCGCAGTGCTGTCTGTGCGGACCAGTACGTGCTTGCCCTGTAGCGGCTTTTTGAGGGGGTCCAGAGCAAGACATACTGCCAGTAACTCTAGGCAATTGATATGCCAATGCAGTTGGGGCCCCGTCCACAAACCCGAAACTGCATGCCCGTTGTACGTGACCCCCCCCCAGCCAGTGGATGAGGCATCCATGAAGACCACAGCATGCCTGTACACCTGTTCTAGGGACACTCCCGCCCGTAGAAACGAAGGGTCCGACCACGGGCTGAAGGTTTGGCGGCAGTAAGGAGTAACTGATACCCAGTACTTGCCACTCTGCCATACCCATCTTGGGACTCGACCGTGAAGCCAGTGCTGAAGCGGTCTCATATGCAGCAATCCAAGCGGCAGTACCGTGGCTGCAGATGCCATATGCCCCAGGAGCCTCTGAAAGAACTTCAGTGGGACCGCTGTCCTGCCTTTGAACATATTCAAGCAGTTCAGCACTGACCGGACTCGCTCCTCTGTGAGGTGTGCAGTCCGGTTGACCGAATCCAGCTCCATACCGAGATAAGAGATCCTCTATGTGGGACAGAGTTTGCTCTTCTCTTGGTTGACCTGAAGGCCCAACAGGCTGAGGTGATGGAGCACCAGGTCCCTGTGTTCGCACAACTGCTCTCGCAACTGGGCCAGTGTGAGCCAGTCGTCGAGGTAGTTGAGAATTCGAACGCCGCACTCTCGAGTGGAACAATGGCTGCGTCCGCGACTTTCGTGAAGACGCGAGGCGGCAGGGACAGCCCGAAGGGCAGGACTTTGTTCTGATATGCCCTCCCCTCGAACGCAACGCGTAGGAATGGTCTGTGTCGAGGGAGAATGGAGACATGCAAGTACGCGTCCTTCAGGTCGATCGCTGCGAACCAATCTCGAGGACAGATGCATTCAAAAATGCGTTTCTGCGTCAACATTCTGAATGGGAGCTTGTGCAGGGCCCGATTCAGGACACGCAGGTCCAAGACTGGTCTTAACCCACCCCCTTTCTTGGGTACAATGAAGTAGGGGCTACAGAACCCTGACTTCATACCGGCTGGAGGAACCGGCTCGATTGCATCCTTCGCCAGTAGGACTTTGATCTTTGACCGCAAGACATGGGCATCGCTGCTCTGCACGGAGGTGAAGAAGATTCCCTTGAACTTGGGAGGCCGGCGAGCGAACTGAATCGCGTAGCCGAGTCTGATGGTACGGAAGAGCCAGCGAGATGGCCTGGGGAGCTCTAGCCAGGCCCCCAGAGACCGAACAAGCGGTCAATAATATAAATATATATTTATATATTTATTCAATTCGTTGTTGAAATAATTTATACACAGTGGCTGTCATTTTCATGACAGATTTATTTAAACATACATTAAATAATCAAGACATCACTAAAAGGTTCAGTAGAATATAATGAATATATATGCTAATATAGTGCATATATTTAGTGAAAGAGTTAATCTCTCTAGTGAACTAACAGCTGTGGACACTGAATGACTTCTGAGGTAACTGTGATGCTACGTGACATTGTTTACAAGCTGTTTTATTGTCTTTCCGCATTTGAAATACCAACTGAGCGATTACATGACATATGATACATTTCAGTAAGTTGTAATGTATCCTCAGCATACCTTAAGAGATATTAATTCATGTTTATTCTTTAGGAAGAGATGATCACGTTCACTTGCACGCCGCGCCGCCCCTTGAACTGACACGCCTGTACACAGTGATCAGTCACGTCACATTCAAGAGCGTTAAAACGGCATTTATCGTTTGAATTTCATGATAAAATGGACTGAATACTTAATATGTTTGTGTGGGAACTCGGATTGACGTGTGTTACGCACTTAAAACAAGCCGACTGTTAACTGTTAAAGATTGCATTCGGAACCGTTCGGTACACACGTGCACTGAACCGAAAGCCCTGTACCGAAACGGTTTGGTACGAATGCGTGTACCGTTGCACCCCTACTAATCACATAAAAATATTTGGGGGCATTTTACTTACTTGAATGTTGATTTATCCAGTCCAGTAAAACTTCATGATGTGCTTCAAGTCAAGTTTGCATGTTGTGTGTGTTCATGGCCAAGTAAACAGCCCTATTCACAAAATCTTCCATCCAATAGCATTGCAAGACTGAACAATAAGACCTATTAGTTGTGTAAATGTGGTCTTAGAAAGAAAAAAAATATCTACAGGTTTATTTTAGTAGAGCTTAAATTGATGTTGTAATATTACAGGGTTAAAATATTTTTTGCCTGTTATATAGCAGCACTGTCCCCAGAGAGTCAAAGATAGCTGGTATTTTTACCATCCACACTGAGGAAAACAGATTGAAGTCCCAGTGATTCTGGAAGGTCCAAATCAGGCTTGGACTGGCTTTCTGTCTCTCATAGCAACCCATGACATCCTTTTTGACACAAGCCTCTGACATCTGAGAGGAGAGGAGAGATAATCATATATATGCTTTTTGAATTGAATTTTGGAGACCTCAGAATATTCAAAACAGGATGACCCATACTTGGAATTTGTGCTCTACATTTAACCCATCCAAGTGCACACACACACACACCTTATTGCTGCGGCGCCCGGGGAGAAGTTGGGGGTTTGGTGCCTTGCTCAAGAGTCTCACCTCAGTCGTGGTATTGAGGAAGAGGGTGCTGGTTATTCACTCCCCCCACCGACATTTCCTGCCAGACCTGAGACTCGAACCTGCAACCTTTGGGTTACAAGTCCGACTCTCTAACCATTAGGCCATATTTTTAACATTATAAATGTATTTACTGTCACTTTTGATCAATTTAATGCATCCTTGCTTAACAAAAATCTTTAAAAAAATAAATAAATAAAAAAACATTACCTTTTAGTTCTGAAAATACTATGGTACCTATCCCCAAAAAAAAAAAAAAAAATAGAAAAGAGTTAATTGCACTTACAAAAATGCAATGCCATGATATTTTGTGTTTTACTTTGGTATTTTACTATTCTATAGTTTACTATAGACTATTACCATCTAACATCATCACTGTATCATGATACTGCCACACTAAGGGTGTGTTCACATAGAAAAAAATCTAAAAGGCACTGTACCATGGTATTACCATGGTATTTTTAGACAGTGTCATGTTATTCTTGAAAGTACCTTGGCACATTATTACCACCATGGTAAATTACCACCTGATACTATCACTGTAACATAGTATAAGAGTAGTACTTTTTTATAGGGCTTAACAATAAAGGAGGAAAAAAACTTGGACACACATCATCATCATCATCATCATGTCATTGGTTATCAGCATGGAGAATCTAATTAGGGAGATAAATCCATTCTTTGTGTTGATAATTCAGCAGAACTATACCCCAGTCATAGTCAGTGTTGGGGGTAATGCATTACAAGTAAACCGAGTTGCGTAATCCGATTACTTTTTTCAAGTAATTAGTAAAGTAATGCATTACTTTTAAATTTGCAGGATATCTGAGTTACTTTTTCAATTAAGTAACGCAAATTACTGTTTTCCCATTTATTGCCTGACCCCTCTCGTCCTCCATGTTGAGAAATCATAAGTGTATAGGGGTTGTGTTTGAAACATGATTGTTATTGTAGATCTAGACTAAATGTGAACATGCATTTACTCATCTCACTTCAGTATTCCTCAAAATTAATAAAATCAGTAAAATACAAAATTAGAATACTAAGCAAAGCTCTAATAATTAAATATGTTAAATAAAATTAACATATTTACATGCATTTAACCTCACTTTATTGACCAATGCACTTGTTGCTGACCTTCGATGATTGTTAAACCATAAGCAAAAATTTACTTTTTTAGTTTTTATTGGTGAATAAGTTTTCTCCTGCACCCTGTTTCTCCTGCAATCCAGAATGGCAGCACAGCTGAAAGGTTTGTTTGAGCAGCACCCTCTACTGTAGACATATTAATTATTATTATTAATATTATTATTATTATTTTAATTTTGGTGTGAAAGGGCCTTTATGGTTTCCCCAAAATAGAACTTTTGAAAGAAAAACATGAGAAAAAGTAACACAAAAGTAACGTAGCATATTACTTTTCTTAAAAAGTAACTAAGTAACGGAATTAGTTACTTTTTAAGGGAGTAACGCAATATTGTAATGCATAACTTTTCAAAGTAACTTTCCCCAACACTGGTCATAGCCGACGTAGAGAAGCAAATAAAAAATAAAAAATCTGAGTTAAAGATGCAGTAAACTTTCACTCATGGCTAGTCAAGTTCACCTCGTACCAAGAGCCATTCTTCTGTAACTGCTCTCATAAACTATGTGAAGGGAGGGCTATAGCTCCACCTCCCAAAAAAATCAATATATTATTATAAAAAAAGATAGAAAGAGAAAGTGTATGGCCAAAGATGTATTTTCTGGTGTTCTGTTAAAGCGAGGGCTACTGAAGTGTGGAGAGGATTGCAGATTGGACAGTACATTCACACAGGAGATGAGTTTGCCATTCCTCTTTTATGTCTGCCTTCACAACCCCGTCTTGTGCCAAAAAGGCATTTTCCTTTCTGGGGAAAGCCTATATCTATTACTCTTTCTTTCAGCAGAAATATGGATTTGGTGAGGGTTAGCGGAGGACATCAACTAAAATATCACACTTGCAGCCTATTAGCCGATCAATTGCAGTTTGCATGTTTTTATTTTATTTTATTAAAAGCCTAGGCTAAAGATAATGCATTGTACTGAATCTGCCATTCTCTAACAAGCCACAAGTGACTTTGTGTTATATTAGTGTCAGATGCTTGGAGAGACTGAAATTGAATAAGTGATATTTGGTAATTAAGCTGTTTTGTACAGGAGAGTCCCAGTTTCAGTAAACAAATTATATTTTATTGGGTTTATTTTACAGGACAGAAATGTTTCTGTTATCACTTTGCAGCTTTTACAATTACAAGCTGCAGAGTGCAGAGGAAGAGGAAACTAACTAACTAACTAACAAGGATCTCATTTTTAAATTAAAATGTCAATTTTGTTTGCTTAGTTTTGCCAAATCAGAGCAAACTGTATTCAAAGTATTTTACAGTATTTAAACATAAATAGTGCAGTGTAGTAAACAAGCAGTTATAAAGATTAAATATAGTATAAATAAATATAAATAAATAAAATAAAAATATAGATAAAGCAGCAGAAATCAGGGCTTGACTATATTAATTATTTCATCGATTAATTTCACATAATGACAAATACTGACCAAATTTTCAAGGCTGAACATCTGTAATTTTTCACCCATACTTAAAGATTTTTTTTATTTATGCAACGATTGGTGATTTTTCACCATAGTCACAAAACTGCCCTGAACCAACACTGAACTGATTTGAACTGAATATTGTCTTTTTAGAGCTGCTTTACAGCAGAATTTGAATAAGATTTTCCTGTTTAAGCTGTTTGAATCAATCTGTATTGTATAAAGCGCTATATAAATAAAAGGTGACTTGACTTGAGATAGATACATTTAAATGAAATGCAATGCAGAGAAAAATTAAAATATAAAAATAAACAACATTTTTATTTATTTTTTGGTGTGAAATATTCCTTAGTGTCCCTATTATGCTATTTTAAAGGTGCCTACTTTTGTTGTCACATTTTTCAATGATTCTCAAACAACTCTAAACCCTCCTTTCCGCGAGCTACTCTGCTCTGATTGGCCAAATGACCAGTCTGTTGTGATTGGTCTACCACATACAGTGCATGTTTCGGAAGCTAAACGTCCATTACCATAACTAAACTTCAGCTCCGAAGGCTTCCTAAAGCTCAGCGATCGTACACACTGTTAAGACAGTAACAATGACGCTGATTTTACCATATCAATCCGAGCACGAGTCTGATGATGAAACATTGGAAGAACTAGACTTCAGGTTGACATTTATGTGATGAAAGTCGAGTCGACGCCTACTAGTCACTGATGACGTCATTAATGAACAAATAAGCCTGAACCTTGAGCTGAGACTGAGCTGCGAACACAGTTTTTTTTTTTTTTGTGTACAGCTATGGCATATGACACAGCACTGCCCAAAAGGTTATTGCTCCTACATAACAGTTTTTGTTTATCAATTCTTTTGTCTTTGGGTCGTTATATATTTCTCATATTTCTGCTCATTTTGAATTAAATACAGATAAAGTAGAACAGTAAAGATTACATTTATATTAATGCATTAGTGAGAGAGTGACTGCGGTTGAATTCATTCTACCTGCCAGCGTCTCTCTACTAATAGTGATGCTGTGGGTTTTAGTTATCAAGAAATATATATGCTAGAAATTTTCAGTTTCTAAGCTATTTTATTGATAAATCACAGAACAGTGTTGCCAGCACATTTCAGTGCTACTGAATGATTCTGTGTGCGGCGTGCACGTGATGTGTGAGGCTGCGAGCTATGTGTCTGCGTTACAGTGCCGCAGCGCATTCGTTTAGAACGATGATTAACTTGTGTACAATAAGCTGCTTAAAACGTGCATTCTTCTGATCAATTTTGAGCATCCAGATGGCATAATCAAACATGACTTGTGGAGAGCTCTCGGAGTATGCATTTGTATCCTGTTAAGCCCTCTCTAGGCCAGCGACTAGTCGACATCAAGCTTAAAGCGTCATGGCAGAGCATTAAAGTCGACTAGTCGATTAGTCGACTAGCCTGTGCAACCCCTAGACTGATGTAACAAACGTTTGTAAAACAAATCTTGCTCCATCCTTTATCTTTACTCAAAGTAGTTAGAACGACAGACAATCTGCAATAATAGACACCGTTTTAGGTAAAAGTGGATTTCAGTAAGACGTGGTGTAAATAGTTAGGTGGTTAGGTGTAAATAGGGATGGGCGATATGGCCTAAAATCCATATTGCGATATACATCGCAATATATAAATTATAATAGAACCATTTCAGACCAGGTTACATAGACCCTAAGGAAAGCCAAATGTCTTAAAGATGCTAAATGTATTTTTTTTTTTAAAGAAAGAAAGAAATGTTGTATGTAGTTTTGAGAATTTTTTGTGCAAAACTGTAATTATATAACATAATGTTGCATATATGAATTGATAAATGCAATTTAAGTACACTAGCTGCAGAGACTTTAACAAAGAAAAAGCTTAAATGGATAGTTCTCCCTGAAATGAAAATAAAGTCATCTTTAACTCACCCTGCTGTTGTCCTCCTATCTTTTTCGGACCTTAAAAGAAGAAATTAGAAAAAAAAAAAAATGTCCTGCACGCGCTCTTTCCTATAATGGCAGTGAATAGTGACCGGCTAAAACTTTACGAAAAGGACATAAAAGTATCACACAATGATACAGTGAGCCGTGCGCCATATATGGAAAGTTTTCAGGAGGCATGCTATAAAGGATTTACGAGAAAGAAACCTTATTATTCAGTCAAATCACTGAGCTCGGCCGCTACTCTGCGCGTGAGCCTTCAGCAGCCACCGTCGCTCACACTTATGCTGCCTTCACGTGTTATCGGAAATTTGATCATTCCGACTTCTGAAGTCATGATTACGAGATCATTGCATTCAAGGTTCAAAATGTGAGGGCGTTCATGTGCAATTTTTACCTAGGAAACTCGTATTTACGATAATTCTGAGAGCATGTGAAGGCAGCATTACTAGAACTCGCACTTTTGTCATGGCACCCAGGATAAGCGCACACACACACGACTCTCGTCTTTTCTACAAAGTATATGATAAGAAATAATACAAAAATACCAGTAAGGTAAACCTCCTGAAGTGAATGTTGTGAGGTGGTAGAACAGATTAGTCATGTTACTTCTCTTAGCCGGAACTGTTGCCCCACACACTCTACAGTATAGTGTGCTACTGCTCGTCGGATGGCTTAAATCCAATAAATGTTTCACCAGCTCCTCCGTTTCGCTTTCAGCCATGTTTACTCAAGATGACGAATACAATGATGCGTTGCAACCAGTTGCAGCTTGTGGCTCTAAATTTTGCGGGTACATTGCGTCATCAACACGCATTATCGCGATTTTAAAATCTCTATCGTAGGCCAATTTTGTATTGTTTATACTGCATATCGTTCATATCGCCCATTACTAGGTGTAAACTTATATAAAACACAAAACTACATATTTTGAACACCCAGTAGACAATCTATGCATCAATAATTATTCATACTTACAGGTTGTGATTCTGAGGAGCAAGCTGGACCAAATAAACTGAATACCGACCCATCTTTCAAGAGCAAGCGTTTTGCGAATCCCGCATTGAACCCTGAGATTTAAAAAGCAGTTATCAGTAAAATTACGCTTGAGGGCTGGTCAAGTTGTTCGTGGGCGGACAACGTACAACATAGGTGGACATTATGCAAACGTATTTTCTAGTGACATAGAACTGTCACGCAGTGAGATTCAAAATACAAACGACTTGTATAGGTGGTTCAGAGTCGATTCTTGCTTTTGGGAGACAATAACTTTATTTATTGTGCACTTTTGACTTTACAACTTTGCAGAACGTTTACATTCACAAACAGCTATATTACACACTGCATGAAAGGGAATATTTGAAAAAACATAATAGGGGCACTTTAATAATCAGCACATTTACAAAAATATAACAAATTGTAAAAATTATTTTAAAATAAGTCTAAACAAGCTACTTATTGCAATAATAACTGTATTGAATGCATTCTGTATATTGATAGAGATATGGATCAAGGCAGATCTCTCTCTTTCTGCACTGTTCTCATTCTCTATTGATCACTTCTGCCCTTGTGCAGGCAGACTCATCCTAAATGGCTTATATCCTGCAAACAACGGGAAGAGAAATATTCAAACATTCCTTTTTAAATATATATATATATATATATATATATATATATATATATATATATATATATATATATATATATATATATATATATACACACACACTCACCTAAAGGATTATTAGGAACACCATACTAATACTGTGTTTGACCCCCTTTCGCCTTCAGAACTGCCTTAATTCTACGTGGCATTAATTCAACAAGGTGCTGAAAGCATTCTTTACAAATGTTGGCCTATATTGATAGGATAGCATCTTGCAGTTGATGGAGATTTGTGGGATGCACATCCAGGGCACGAAACTCCCGTTCCACCACATCCCAAAGATGCTCTATTGGGTTGAGATCTGGTGACTGTGGGGGCCATTTTAGTACAGTGAACATTGTAATGTTCAAGAAACCAATTTGAAATGATTCGAGCTTTGTGACATGGTGCATTATCCTGCTGGAAGTAGCCATCAGAGAATGGGTACATGGTGGTCATAAAGGGATGGACATGGTCAGAAACAATGCTCAGGTAGGCCGTGGCATTTAAACGATGCCCAATTGGCACTAAGGGGCCTAAAGTGTGCCAAGAAAACATCCCCCACACCATTACACCACCACCACCAGCCTGCACAGTGGTAACAAGGCATGATGGATCCATGTTCTCATTCTGTTTACGCCAAATTCTGACTCTACCATCTGAATGTCTCAACAGAAATCGAGACTCATCAGACCAGGCAACATTTTTCCAGTCTTCAACTGTCCAATTTTGGTGAGCTCGTGCAAATTGTAGCCTCTTTTTCCTATTTGTAGTGGAGATGAGTGGTACCCGGTGGGGTCTTCTGCTGTTGTAGCCCATACGCCTCAAGGTTGTGCATGTTGTGGCTTCACAAATGCTTTGCTGCATACCTCGGTTGTAACGAGTGGTTATTTCAGTCAAAGCTGCTCTTCTATCAGCTTGAATCAGTTGGCCCATTCTCCTCTGACCTCTAGCATCAACAAGGCATTTTCGCCCACAGGACTGCCACATACTGGATGTTTTTCCCTTTTCACACCATTCTTTGTAAACCCTAGAAATGGTCGTGCGTGAAAATCCCAGTAACTGAGCAGATTGTGAAATACTTAAATTGCCCAAAATTGCTTAAATTACCTTTCTTTCCCATTCTGACATTCAGTTTGGAGTTCAGGAGATTGTCTTGACCAGGACCACACCCCTAAATGCATTGAAGCAACTGCCATGTGATTGGTTGATTAGATAATTGCATTAATGAGAAATTGAACAGGTGTTCCTAATAATCCTTTAGGTGAGTGTGTGTGTGTGTGTGTGTGTATATATATATATATATATATATATATATATATATATATATATATATATATATATATATATAAATAATTATAAATTATAATGTAATATATTAAAATAGAAAACAGTTCTTTTAAATTGTGTAAAAAAATCCCAATGTTACTGTATTTTTAATTTTTAAAAAAATGCAGCCTTTGTGAGCATAAGTGACTTTTTCAAAACATTTCAAATCTTCTCTTATTAGGCTTCCATTGTAGATGTATTACTGTAATCATGTAATCAAGTGCTGTTGATAGAGCTTAGGTTACATTTGACACAGAACATTCATTTAAAGCTAAAACATTTACAAATGTATTTGTAGAATTAAATAGTGTACAAAAAATAACATTAAGTATAATGAAGCAACAACAATAGAAAGTTTTATTTTGATAAATTGTGTTGCATGACTTCTGTAGAACATAAAAGGAGATGTTTGGTGGAATTTTCATGCTGCCCTTTTTCATACATTGCAATGAAATTAGGTAGTGACCAGTGACTTTAAAGCACCAAGCATGACAAAATGCAACAGAAAAATACCATGAGGGTGAGTAAATGATGACAGAATTTTCAACTATGCCTCAAAATAACAGAGAGCATTTGTGACAGACGGTGAGTGGGCTTTCATGCCTGTTGACCCTGCCTGAGCTTTTGGGTTTGCTTGTTTGTTCCTCAGACAGTCCTTGTATGTGTGCACGTTTATTTTTTTATTTTTTGTCTTTGTTTTGATCCTCTTATTATATGTGGTGGCGTGTAAACAAGTATGACAGCCACTTGAAATCACAGAGTGACAGAATTTAAATAAGCATGTGTGTGATGAGATACAGGCGTGTTTTTTGGACAGGAAGTCCTCTCCACTCTAAAGGTCAGCGGTCACCAATCAGAGCCCAATAAAGAATGCAGATGAGGAGAGGGGGATGATAAGAGAGGAGGAAAAACACTAGGCCAGCCAAAAACACTGAAAACAAGCGCCAGTGCCGGAGGCCACAGCGGTCAAGAGCAGCACAGAGGGGGCAGAGCGACTCCCACAGCGCAGCAGTGCATTAAATAAGCCAGAACACACACAGAAACAAACAAACCTGCTGGTAAAACACACACTGATTTATCTCTTATTTCCCCTTTATATTGTATCTGTGCTAGATCAAACAGAACAATGATTTGGATAATTTACATTTATTCATTTAGCAGATGCTTTTTTTCCAAAGCGACTTACAAATGAGGAAGATCACAAGAAAATTGTCATAAGAGAATATGGATTATGGATACATTTAGTTTATACATTATTATAGTTGTATGCCTTAAAATATGCAGGGCTAGTTGTATTGTATATGTTTTGCACATAATATTATCCTCTATTATTCAAAAGATTAGGGTTGGTAAGATTTCTTTATGTTTTTGAAAGAAGTCTTAAATGCTTATCAAGGCAGCATTTTAATATATGTGAAATATTTGTGTATGTGATTCATTATTTAACATACAGTGGCCTCAACAAAGTATTTTGAGACTTTAGGCACACTTCATCTTCATCTTAATCTTCTTATTCTTAGTGAAACTTAAAACTTCTTGGGGCTTGTAACTTAAATTAATTTGTTATGAACGAACAAAGTTCATGCATATAGTTAAAAAGCAACTCCGAGACTGTAGGTAAAGTCTAATTTTTAGTGTAAAAAGTCATTTTGTAATCTCTGGAGGTGACTGCTGTGGATCGACTGCGGTTTCCTGCAGCGCTGGACTGGACAGAACAGAGCTGTTGATCAGTTAGTCACACTCACTGATTAGAGGCAATGCAGACTACCTGGTTTCTATGGTGATGATTGACAGGTCATATTGAAGGCAAGCGGGTAGGTATTATGGAGTGAGAAGGAGGATGGGGTGCATCATGGGAAGTTTAGCTGACAAGGCAGGTCAACATGACAGTGCACATGTTAAAGAAGAGAGAAAATGCTGTGGGAATGACAGTGGAATTGTGACAGCTCCGTTTCCTCCTTCATGCTCGGCCGCCTGTGATCCGGCCTCGGCCTGTCGCACCGCGCTGCTGATTGTTTGATGGCTGTCGAACGCTTTACCCACCTGAGTGTGTGCATATCTGAAAACTGTTCACCTCTCACAGAGAAACAGAGAACTGTTGTTTGCTGCAATACCTTGCAATACCTCTGTCTGCCCTAAACTATCATCCACTTTATGCTATAGTCTTTATGCTTTAATCCGCCCCGCTCCAAGCATGAGAGTCGGATGCTCTAACAAGAAGGCTAGAGACTGCAACCTGTAGCGTCAGTCGCTAGTGCATCTCTTGAGATCAGAGGAGTGAGGTTTACTCGCACAGCAACTACTAGCTGGCCTCCATTACATATGTACATTCAAACCAAAATGTATTCAAACACCTTCAGCATTTTCTCACAATATCACAGTTTATTCACTATATTTAGAAAATGGTAAAAAAAAATATATATATGATAAGCTTTCAGAGTTAAACTGTGTCAGAACAAATTCATCTTGATAATGTCAGATAACTTTGATAGAAAGGTATGTTATGGATTACAATCAACCAATCAGCTGTCAGCTGTTAAATTTAAGTACACAATTAGATAAAACCAATTTATGTCAACCAGTTACCAAGCAATGCTTCATTTTGTTCAGTCTGTGGTGTAAAAGGTCACATTAGCAAATAAAGAAAAAATACTTAAGCAAAACATGGTCAGATCAAAGTGTCTGAATAATGATGGTCCCAAATCAATTTTACTGGTAGTCCACTGTGTGAAGAATGTTTGGGTATAATACGTCACAGCTTACTTTATTTTGCTATCCTCACTTGCATAAAATGAACTATAGTGTCCTGCACCCAATCATAAAAAATATACATCTGGTGTCTGAATAATTTTTGGTTTGACTGTATGTATTTATCAGGGGCGTTTCCTTTGAGACAAGGGAGGCAACGCAATAAAACGCAAATATTACAAAATGTGACATTAAGAAGTGTAAAAGTCACTGGTTTTATAAAGTAACACTACCCAACAGCGACACCCGCAGGTAAAGTTACAGCGGGAGTCCACATCTCTCTTGTGCCTTCTCTGTTCTCATTGACTTAAAACAGACAGTGCGCTGGGTTTAGTGGGGGGTAATTGCGAATGAATGGGGGAACGTCACATGAGAGTAGGCAATGTCTCATTGCTTTATGATTGGTTGTGATTGGTTTGTGCAGTAAATCCTGGCTCTTGTTTTCGTGCACGTTCACGGATCGGCCTGAATGAAGATGATGATGCCGTTAATGGGAAGACTAATTAAAAATTAAGTAAATAGCTCAGCCACTTGGATATCACCGCTTTGTCACGTCAAAATCAAACTTGAAATGGCCTGAAAACATGATGACTGTGGGGGGTTTTAGTGAGCGATCAGCTTGGGGAAATTTAAGATACATCTTCGTGTCTATCTACCGACCGACGGTCATATATTCTCACCTGTTTCATGTGTACACACGCGTATACTTTGCTGCCTGTATATGTGCAACAGAATTTCTGTTTATGTCTGTGATTTAACAAAGACCCGGACAAAACCTTGGCTGAGTTTCAAAGCCATTAGCAGTGAGTGGGCATTACAAAGCACGAGAGAGGACATCTGATTTAGGGCTATTCAAGCTGTCACACACAGACACGCTCGCTCTTACAGTAGATCTGTCCTTTCGATACAGAAGAGAGCACACTGCTGACTTACTGGCCTTGGTGAGTTTCCAAGCCCTTGAGCACTGGGGCTGTAATAAACTTCTTCAGCTGCGTGTGCTGGACACCAGCTCACAAATAGCTCTCAAACACTTTATCAGGGAGATGAGTACTTCTCTTTACATGAATCACTAATGCTGTTCAAGCACTCTTCATGTATATGTTGGAGCCGTGGCATTGTGTTTAGGGCAGGTGCTTCTTTTATAGTGAGGTACTGTGAATGTCATTTTCTGAAGACTTTTGCAATATTTGAACGTTGTAACCAATCACAGACTTATCCGCTGTGTGTATGAATGCAGTGGTGAATCAAAGGCCTATTGCGGTAGCACACAATGTGCTTGATTGTTTAAGAAACATCTTTTTTCATAATTCTGAATTATTTTGAATTTGGATTGCAATGCAGACTGCAAACACTGGGAACGAGACACTACAAAACTAGAACACTCTCATTATAATCAACAAAGCGTAGACACAGTGTAAATAAGAGATTTATTGTGCAGTGTAGACAGTGTTTGTTATAATGGGAGTCTGTTTGTGGACAGTCAGTGAGCTCGCCCTGAACTTACAGTCATGTGAAATGGCGTAAACTTGCAGTGACAGCTTTAGCGATTATAATGGGATGGGAGCATTGTAGTATTGTCACATTGCTCGCTTTCTCTGTATAATTTATTCAAAATCAGCTTGTTATGGTTGTGTAGCATACATAAAAAATATGGCATGCAGTTGCCTCACACAAAATAAGTAGTGTAATAAGATAAGTGCAGCCAGCGGTCACCATTGAGCCACAGTTCTTGTATAGGTGTCAAAGGTTTTATTCTCTCCTGAATAATATCTAGTCACCATCAATCCCTATAATAAAAAATATTTAAATACATCTGTACTGTTCTAGCAAGTACCAGAATTTGTTGGAGTTTGCCAGAACAATGGATCATTTGTGAGACCATTATGTCACTTCTAGACCTAAATTAAGTGTTTGTCTTGACGGATTACAGCGTGGACAAACAGCAGAGGTGTGGCATCCAGCCAATACAGAAGACAAGCTGATACAGACTGACAGCACTTGAATGTGTGCCAGTGACTATTGACACAATGTGAAAAAATAAAGGAATGGGAAATTTTATTCAGCTCTAACAATTCCTACTGAACAGCTTACAGTAGCTTTCAACTATATATGTAGTGAGGTTCATACTTAAAATTTATTACAAGGTCAGTTTTCTGAAAATTATGATCTTACAGAATTTTATCTTATAGAAATGTATTTTGTGTGAATATCATTTACTAGGAAACCAAGACTGATTAACTCTTTTCTGTCATTGATGGAATTTTCCGGCAATCCATGTTTTCACTGTAATACGTTAGAAGGTGCTATTGCGCATCTTCTGAAATAGTACAGAATCTTCAGGTCACAGACAAAAAAGAAAGAGAAACGTCTCGGTTACGTATGTAACCCTCGTTCCCTGAAGGAGGGAACGGAGACGTACGTCGGAACTGACCAACGAATTGGGGATCATCTTCAGAGACCAATCTGCTTCGAGTGTATAGAAACGAGCCAATAACGTTGGCATGCAGTCCACGCACCATCCCGCAGTGCGGGTATAAATACAGAAGTGGAATACCGCATCCTCGCTTTTCCAACTGAGAAGCTGAAGTGACTCGGTCCTTCAGCGGAAGCACAGCACCTGGCGACGGGACGTACGTCTCCATTCCCTCCTTCAGGGAACGAGGGTTACATACGTAACCGAGACATTCCCTTTCAGTCAGTCACGTTCGACGTATGTCAGAACTGACCGACGAATTGGGGATCCTACCAACACGCCAGGGATGCTGGCCCTTCCAGCGCCCGGTTTGAGCTCACTGGGAGCCCCTATGTTGGGGCGGAAGTCAGGGCTCCAAACCGGGAAGGTCCGTCACAGCTGTTTTCCTGCAAGACTCACTCAGAGTGACTGGATAACGCTGGGAAAGCGTGCCCATCTTGGAAGATGGTGGAACGCTGTGGAGCCACGTCCTTCAATAGAAGGAGAGGTGTCAGAATACACATAGAGACTAGCCTATCAGGGTAGTGCTACCTATGGCGGTCCCTGGGGTGGATCCAACCTGATCCCAGGAGGGAAAGAAGGGAAAGACACGGGGCTAGCCAAGTAGGGTAGCTGGTACCGTGGAGAATACACATATGAGGTCGCCGTTAGGGAACCACAACATATGGACACCCAGCCTACACACACGTTCCACAAGCATACAGGTGTAGACCTGGCGTCAGACGGCCTCCACGTCTGACACCGAAGGGGTGACAGCTATAAAATCTAGTGAACGTGTTAGGTGTCGCCCAGCCCGCAGATCTACAGATGTCTGCCAGCGAGGTGCCTTGAGCCAGCGCCCAGGACGAAGCGACACTCCTAGTCGAGTGTGCTCGGACCCCGAACGGGCAAGGCACATCTTGCGATTGGTATGCTAAGACAATAGCATCCACTATCCAGTGGGCTAACCTCTGCTTGGAGACACTGCCTTTCCCTTCTGCTGGCCTCCGTAACAGATGAAGAGCTGGTCTGAGGTCCTGAAGCTTTGAGTCCGGTCAATATAAGTGTGCAAGGCACATACGGGAAACAAAGCTAGGGCTGGGTCTGCAGGTGAGGGCAGCGCTTGCAGGTTCACCACCTGGTCCCGGAAGGGAGTGGTGGGAACCTTGGGCACGTATCTGGACAATGTGAGAGTTACCCGGGCCGAACTCTAGGCACGATTTGTTGACCGAAAGTGCATGCAGGTCCCCTACCCTCTTGATGGAGGCTAATGCAGCCAGGAGTGTCTTGATGGACAGTATTTTCAACTCTACTGACTGCAGTGGCTCAAAGGGAGGACTCTGAAGTGCCTTGAGCACAAGAGTTAAGTCCCAAGAGGGTATGGAGTTTGGGCGAGGAGGATTTAGCCTCTAAGGAACCTGACGATTAGATCGTGCCTTCCGACAGACTTACCTCGACTGCATCGTGGTATGCCGCTATAGCTGCGACATACACTTTAAGGGTGGAGGGAGACAGCCTTCGCTCCAACCCTTCTTGCGGGATGGAAAGCACGATACCAATCGAACACCTTCGTGGGTCTTCTTGGCGGGAAGAACACCACTCAATTAACAGGTTCCACTTCAACGCATAGAGGCGCCTTGTAGAGGGGGCTCTAGCAGAAGTGATGGTGTCTACCAGACCACTGGTTGCGGCATCTACCACCCTGGCTTCCAGAGGTCTGGACCAGAGTTTCCAGAGGTCTGGACGCAGGTGCCACATGGTGCCCCCTCCCTGAGAAAGAAGGGTGCCCTCGGTCAGGGAATAGTACAACTGGCAATGGGTCGAGTCCGGAGAGACAAACAGGTATACCTGCACGGCTCCGAAAAGGTCCCATATCAGCTGGACGCTCCGGGGGTGGAGTCGCCACTCTCCCGGAAGTGCTGACTGATGAGAGAGCACGTTGGTTGTCTGGTTCAGTGCACCAGGGATGTGGATGGCTCGAAGTGACCTCAGATGCTTCTGACTCCACAGGAGGAGATGGCGGACGAGTTGCAGCATGTGACGGGAGTGTAGACCACCCTGATGGTTGATGTACGCAACAGCCGCAGTACTGTCCCAATGGACCAGAACATGCTTGCCCTGCAGCGGCTTTTTGAGGCGGCCCAGGGCGAGACGAACTGCTAGCAACTCCAGGCAATTGATATACCAAATGCAACTGGGGCCCCGTCCACAGACCCGAGATTGCATGCCCGTTGTACGTGGCCCCCCTGCCGGTGGACGAGGCATCCGTGGAGACAACAGCATGCCTGGACACTTGTTCTAAGGGCACTCCCGCCCGTAGAAACAAAGGGTCCAACCACGGGCTGAGGGTTTGGCAGCAGTACGGAGTAACTGAGACCTAGCACTTGCCGATCCTCTGTGTGGGACAGAGTTTGCTCTTCTCTGGGTTGACCCGAAGTCCCAACAGTCTGAGGTGACAGAGCACCAGGTCCCTGTGTTCGCACAACTGCTCCCAAGACTGGGCCAGGATAAGCCAGTCGTTGAGATAGTTGAGAATGCAAACACTGCATTCTCTGAGTGGAACAATGGCTGCCTCTGTGACTTCCGTGAAGACACGGGGCGACAGGGACAGCCCGAAGGGCAACCTTCAGGTCGATCGCTGCGAACCAATCCTGGGGAAGGATGCATTCGAAAATGCGTTTCTGCGTTAACATCCTGAACAGAAGCTTGTGCAGGGCCCGATTCAGGCCACGCAGATCCAGGATTGGCCGTAACCCACCCCCTTTCTTGGGTACAATGAAGTAGGGGCTGTAGAACCCCGACTTCATATCAGCTGGAGGAACCGGCTTGATTGAGTCCTTCACCAGTAGGACCTAATCTCTGACCTCAAGACATGGGCATTGCTGCTCCGCACTGAGGTGACGAGAACACCCTTGAACTTGGGAGGCCGGCAAGCAAACTGAATCACGTAGCCTAGTCTGGACACCGCCTTCCCAAGAGCAGATCCCCTTCTCACTGGGCTACCCATCTCAGGGCCGCTTGCCCTTGTGCTTGCCAGCGGGCTACATGGGACCCTGGACAGGTTGGGCGCCTCCCTTGCATTCAGCCACCTGCTGCCAGGGTGGAGGCTGCTGCTTGGCTTTAGCAGGGGTGGACACGGGGGGTACACCCTCAGCGACAAGCAGGCGGAGGTGTTGCGACCGACGACTGGGTGGAGGCAGCAGCTGGTCGTCGGGGCAGGACTTTTTCCCCCCGTCTGCTTCTGGGCCACCAAGAACTGCTGGGCCAAGTTCTCAGTGGCGTCGCCAAAGAGGTCCGCCTGACAGACAGGGGCGTTGAGGAACCGAACTTTGTCTGGCTCATGCATATCTGCCAGGTTTAGCCCCAGTGACGTTCCTGGACCACTAGTGTGGACATCGGCTGACCCAGGGAGCGTGCAATGACTTTCGTCACCCAAAGAGCAAGGTCCATCACCACATGCAGTTCCTGCATAACCCCTGGGTCGGAACTACCCTCATGCATGCAGGACAGAGGGTAGCAAGAGAGGGAAAAACAATTATACAGATTATGGCCCTTTTGATGTTCCATATTTCCCTCTCTCCAATGCAGCAATTGACACCTGTCCTCTGCCAGAGCCCCAAATTAAACGCTAGGTCTCTTTTCTTTTTTTTTTTAAAGGACCAGCAATCCAATCTGTAAGCTACCAGCAGGCATGTGAGTCAGTGAGTGTGGCCGTCAGAGCGGCACACAGCGCGCTGGATGCTCAAGCCCCTATGTTTTTAGAAAGGCAAGACAAACAACGCACCGATGACAAACACAGTCTCAGCATGCATGTGATGCGATAGAGGAGTGGGGGCCCATGGAGATGTACCCAGCGGGGAAGCCTCACTGTAACCCTCAGGTCACCAAGGCTTATTAGCCGAAGTAGTCCTTTTCTGGTGCACCAGAAAAGGAACTAGATCGGGGAATAAGCAAAGGGACTATGAGTCCCTCTATGACTATGAGTTTTCATAGTCTCGACCGCGCATCTAGAGCGCAGAGTGACACGCTGGGTTGCCGTGACAACCAACGCTGTCAGCCGGCCACTCGATGGCACACGGCGCGCTGAGCGCTTAAGCCCTTACGAGAAAGGTCACACTGACGAACTGCGCGCCGATGTGATCACACTCTCCTGAGAGGGTATGAATCACCCACGAACGCAATCTCACATGTTTATGTGCGAGAAAGATTGTGGCCGTCAAATGAGAACAGGAAACAACCGCATCCAGAAACACACGGTTTGAATGACATCTTGAAAAAGACGCAGGGTCAAACCGTGTTGCTCTTTTAGAAGTGCTGAAACCCTCAGGGAGATTGCCGCGGCTCACAGCAGTCCGATTGCAAGCCTGCGTGTGAGCACTCAAAGAATGGAAACGCCCAGCCAACCAACACAGAGACAAGTGTAGTGTATGCTGCAGCGGCCACTCGCTGACTCGCGCCGTCACATCAGCACCCAGGTAAGAGAGCAATCCTCCTCGAGACTCGTCTAAACACTCTCCGCAGAAACAGCTAATACAACAAACCGTTCTGCTCTGAAGTTGAAAACGAGGATGCGGTATTCCACTTCTGTATTTATACCCGCACTGCGGGGTGGTGCGTGGACCGCATGCCAACGTTATTGGCTCGTTTCTATATACTCGAAGCAGATTGGTCTCTGAAGATGATCCCCAATTCGTCGATCGGTTCCGACGTACATCGAACATGACCGACTGAAAGAGAACAAGTGATAGAAGTATTGCTTATGCGTGTTGTAGTCTTTGACAAAATCACAATTTTCTCTTTCGCTTTTTGTTCAAAATGATGCTTTTTTATGAAACATCCATATTCAATGAATATATAAAAAAAGAATGAATGCAAATAAAATGTTTTGTTGTTGTTTAAAAGCAGAGGCTCTGTTCTTACTTTTGATATGTTGCATGTTCAGATATTCATACAACAAAATATTCTGGGGGCCATGCAATTTTTGTGAAAATGATAAAAAAAGCTGGCGGTGGCTGGCAACTTAAAAAAAAAAACGCTGGTGGGGAAAGAATTAATATATATTTTTTGGTTAATATTGTGCATTGTTGTACATTGTCTGAGTCTCTTTTACGGTTTATGTTGCACATTGTAAATTAATTCTCATAAATGCAATTTTGCAACTCTTACATTCCATTTGTCACATGTACACTGCAAAAAAAAATATTGATAGACTTTTCTATTTTAATTTATTTCTGTAATGGCAAAGCTGAATGTTCAGCAGCCATTACTCCAGTTCTCAGTGTCACATGATCAGTTGGAAAATAATACTGAAAAATAATACTAATATTGAACAGTTGTGCTGCTTAATATTTTAATATATTTGTACTATTATATATATTTTTTCATTCTCTGATGAATGGAGAGTTCAGAAGAAAATCTTTTGTAACATTATACATGTCTTTACTGTCACTTTTGGTCAATATAATGCATTCTTGCTGAATGAAAGTATTAATTTCTTTCAAAAACAAAAGCAAATTTTTTAACAGTAGTGTATTTCTAGATTTTCTTTGTTGTGATCATTTCTAATTATTTACTGTTAACATTACAATTGTGATTTTAGGGGGTCTCAAAGGGTGCCTCGCTGAACCATAATACATCTTTGTAGTTCTAACCCTATCGCAGGATGGAGTTGGAGCTGTCCACTGCTAGAACACAAAACTTCGACAAACCATTCAGTGATCCATATTGCCACAGCAAATATATAGCTTTTGCCTGTTAAAAAATATTTCCTTTGTCATCACATCCGTCTGAATTTACGTTCTCTCAGTTAATAGGCTTGATTGTTATTTGATGAAACTTCTTGTTTTCCAGTACAGGGACAGACCGAGCCCTGCATATGAACCCTCTTGAGCAGTCAGTGTGGTTTTTGTGGAGTGAATATGCTTTACGAGGCTGCATTCAAATTCACTATGACCTAAATACCACAGAGGATCTCTATGGGGAAATGACATCGTCGAAAGAGGCATTGTGTTCTTGACAGAGCATAGAGGTGGAGAAAGGGAGAATGAAGGTGAGAGAGGAAAAAGAAAGATCGCTAGCATGACATTTCTGTCTCTTTTGGGCTCTATAGCATGTGAAGACTCTCTTGGCTCTGTTGGCAAGGCCATACACACACACACATGCACGTGTACACACACACTTGTTATGCTATTGTGTGGTGTGTATGATAAGGCATTGTAGCCGAACGGACCTCCGCACGGTTTAGCGTCAGACCGCTGTGCTCCACCCGTCTGTCACCGCGGTTACCAACTGCTACATACTGGATCGACACTGCAACCGCGAATCTCCTGACACATTCTGCTGCCTCCCTCTCTTTCTCTCTTTCTTTCTCCCTCTCTCTTTCATGCTTGCTGATTTTTTTACCCTCTCGTTCTTTGTCCCATGACAGCTTTAGTTCTGGCTGGTAGCCAGCGGTCAGTAACGAGGATATGACATTGTTCTTCTTCAGTCTCTCTCTCTCTCTCTCTCTCTCTCTCTCTCTCTCTCTCTCTCTCTCTCTCTCTCTCAAACACACACGCTTTTTGAATGCTGACTCTCTAACCTGCCTTGCTTGTGCATGGTAAAATAGCAATTAGGTCAGTGTCTGGCACTAAATTTAGCTCACCAAACTTCCATGAAGTGATTGTTCCTCTGCGATGGGCTGAACTTGAGCTTGAGCCAAGACAAAGATGGGTCTGAACGATCTGCCTCACTGCAGCATGGATACAAGACCAGATAGGCGTACATTCATGCGCTTATACAGTAAATGAGACCAGTATTGAAATGCTTCTATTTTGCGTCTTATTTACTTCTAACATGTTTAATGAAAAGATGACCTGTAAAATGAACAAAAAGTTTTTCAGTATTTTTTTGTGCTCCTTTTGCTTGAATGGTAGCAGCACTCAAGAACCATACATATTTCATATTCTTTTCTTTTTTTATTATTTCTCTGTTTCTTTAAGATTATTCATAATCCTATTTTTTCAGGTTTAAATTCAATTTTGAATCCAAAATTCAGTTTTGAATTCCATTGTCTATGTGTATTAGATAACCACTTAGCAATGTGCTTAACATTACTCATAACACCATAGCAACTGCATAGCAACACCTGTACAACCAACTACAATGCTCTATTATCATTTCAGCTACTTTTGCACTGTGAGGCATCTAATTTTCTCATTTTTAGCAGGTATTTTATAAATCACAATCACAATTTAGTCAGCATGAAATTAAAATTTTAACACAGAACCTAATAATACACACACAAAAAAACAGCCTTTATGACATATATTTTGCGAGAACTTGTCGAACATCCAAAACAATGCTGTGTGCTGGTCTAAATGCGCTCTCTGTATGGGCGTACATATGATGGTATATGATGGAGCTGAGAACTCGAGAAGAGCTTATAAAATGAGTCAAACCAATGGCAGGAATCCCTCCATCACACACACAAATGAAGATCTGCTGCGAGGACATCATGCCCTGTATTTGGTTCATTTACATTTCTTTGTTTCAGTCAAACTGCACCAGACTTCATTTGAAAGCGGAACAAGACCCAGTCCACTTTTTTAGTGCACACCAGGGTTCGGAAAGCAACGTTCACACTTATTCAAATGAATCACGCTAACACGCTAACTTCTACACTGGCACTTTTTACAATCGACCGCTAGCTCACATTCAAATCTGCCTCCATCCATATAAAAAAAAAAAAAACAATAGGTAGAACCGAGTCCCCACCCTATCTTTTTTCTTTTTTGATAATTTGTTCCACTCGGATGTACATCATAATATGGACAAAAAGATCTGTTGCTACTTCCATTTATATTGCAACTTTAATCTCTTCAAGCAGAATGTCATGTAAATCTGAACTGTTTTTACTTGAACTTGTGTCCAAACTCCAAAATACTCCAATTCAGTGACAGATTAATTAGAGACATCTTGACAACTGAAAGCCCTTGGCTTGCTCTTTGCGGATACCTGTGGAGGAACCTTCTTAGGCGATGTCCTGAAGTACACGTTTACCTGAGTGAACCCGTCACAGGTGACAAACGGTTCTTTAAGTCTGGCTGACTGCACTTCTCCATCCCTTCTGCCTCTGTCCAGCACTCTAAAACACAACTTTCTTAACAAAGGTTAAACAGCAGGCGAGTGATGTATTGTTGTGTGTCTTCCTGTCAGCTGCTCTTGGTTTCTGACCCACGTTAAGATAAACACTCCTGCCTTTTCGTCATTTGTGGCGGCCACAAAACCTGAACCGATCGATGATGGCTAATTAATACAGCCGGGGACAATAAGACTCCTCTCTTCTCTATTCTTTCCTCCACTTAAATTAATTATGGCTGTGAGAGAGACTGAAAAATCCTGACTGAAGGATTGTGTTTTGACTCCAATGCACTGGTGTCTGTAGTTTCTCCCCGTATGCCTCCAAACTTACTTTAAGTAAAGATAATTGCTCAATTGCATTAGGGTTTCTGAGGGGGTGAGAATATACACGTGATCAATGCTTATTACATTTACAAGGGGCTATGTTATATAGGTCATTGGTTTTGGAGGGGCTTCTGTTTACTCTTCTGGCAGTTGTTTATAGTAATATATTTAACTATAGTCTTCTCTTAAAGGAACAGTTCATGCAAAATGTAAAGTTCTGTCATAATGTACATCATTACCTCCATGTCACTCCAAACCTGTTTGACTTTCTTTTATCTGCAGAAATGAAAAAGAAAAAATACATAATTGAATTCACATTTATTTGTATAGTGCTTTTCACAATACATTCAAAGCAGCTTTACAGAAAATGCATGTGTCTACATTACAATTTAGAGTGACGTATTATCAGAGGTGACTGTGTCACCAAGTTATGTATTTCAGAAGTGTACATATACAAATCACGCAGTTAGCTAACATTATGTATTCATTTTATAAACAATGAGCTCATTGAAGTAATTATTACAAGTTGTGAACATAATGATTGGAATATATAGAAGATTTAGCATTGGTGTATGCACTCAAAAAATGACTTGTTGAATTTACTTAAAAAGTAGCATCAAGGGATTCCACACAACTATATTGAGTAATTTTTACAAATAACAATTCAGTTATATGAACAAAAGAAATTCAAGTAAAGATGACAAAATTTCTTTGAATAAATACAAACCATTTGAATTTGTCACTGTTACATAATATTTATATGTGCAGTTTACTTAATAATGTTATGTTAAATTTATAAAAGTTTATTATGTTAGGTTAATTTAATATGGTAAATTAACTATTTGCTCTACAAGTATAAGTTGAAAACTATTAAATAACAACAAGCTTATCTTTACAAACAAAATGCAAAAATAACTCATTGGACAAACTCAACTTACTTGAGGGCAGGAATTCCAATAAATATGTGTATATGAGTGCCCACAGCCTAAACACAGGCACCACTCTTCTGCATAATGGTAACCACAAAATTACAGAAACTCCTTCAACATAAGTGAACATTAAACACTAACATAAACTAACAACATCTTTCCCTTTACTGAAAAACACATAAAATAACACTTTAATCCCTAAATTTACTCTCCTTTTTTTTTTTTTTTTGAGTGTGCTGATTCAGAAATGTTTAAGGTGATGTTTTCCATTTTCTTTCCATAGCATTACAGTGAAATTGTTCTTCCAAAAAGGAGGGAAAAGTAAAAGTGGTTCATATGACTCACTAATGCACTAAATTGTTGTCTGAAGCTGTATGAAAAAATTTCACATCCACTTTCTTTGAGTTATTCGTGACAATTAATTCAAGAAGTAGTGAATTCATGAATGAATCGTTTAAACTTTTCAGTGAATTGATTGAAAATTCTCATTTGCACATTTAAAATTGCCATTTGAAGGTTTATTGTCAATGATTGGTTCTTGATTATGACACAAATGAGATTTGAGTGATACAAAACATTCAATACTCAAATCTCCTTTTGCTTTTTGTGTTCCATAGAAGAAGAAAAAAATCATACAGGTTAGAACATGAGGTTGATCTATGAGGGTGAACTATGCCTTTAAAAGAAACAGAATTCCCATAATGCATCTCTCCTTTGCCATACGCTTTTCTGCCCTGCTTATTATCCAGCCGTTTATAATGCTTAACAACTTTCCTCGCATACAGAATAACTTTGCTGTCCTTTCTACTTCTCATCTGCTTCTACATAACTAATCCTCTTAACGCCTGTGAAAGTCCTGTTCAGCGCATTTGTGTTTGCCTATAATTGTGTGAGACCACGTGTGAATGCGGTTTGCATGTCTGCGGCTCATTGTTTGGCATAGCCAAGTGTTTGGGCTAGATCGCTGTCTGACTCAAACTGAGTGAATAATGACAAAATGCTCGTGCTATTCAGAGAAATGACATTGCGCTTCCAGAAGAGACAGAGAGGGACTGTGACTGATTCTTTTTTCCTTGCTCTCGTTCTCCATAACATTATTTATCTCTCGTTTTCTGACTGGCCGCCCCCTTCCTCTCCCCGCTCCCCGTAGACGTATGCCATCTCTGCAATAAAGTATTGTCTGTTGGTTTATTGATTCATTTACTGCTTCTAGAACATTCTTTTTGAAGGAGGAAGGGGTCAGACAGCAGCACATCCATCAAGTGGCCGATTGGGCGAGTGTAATTGAACTCATTTTGGGGGTGTCATAACAAGGATGGAGGGGGGAGGCGGTTATTTGGCCCCTGTTGATCTGAGGTCAAAGGGCAACTTGGAGCATTTAGAGAGGTTGTGATCTAACTGTGTGCGTTCGTTCACAAGAAAGAGAAGAGAAAGCAATCTGGAAGAGTTTCCTGTCATTCAAGGAAATTGATTTTGCAGGCTTGAAACTTTGTGTGTGCATGTGTGCATCACAGAGCAAGACTTTTCGCTCTTGACACAAAGTTTCCTCTACTTTGTAGTGTATTTAGCCCAAAACTGCCCACTTAGGCCCTGTTTACACCTGATATTAAGATGCGTTTTGGTCGATTGGATCACAAGTAGACGAGGGAAACGCATTCCTGTTTACACCTGTCTTTTTTGTCAAGACTGATTGTCATGAAATCAGCGACTATTCACTGGTCATTTGGTTTTTGTGCTGTTTAGGGGTGTGTAAACATGAAATTAATGAGAGTATGATAATAGCAAATTACAATAATAGTCTTTGATCAGAATTTCAATCTCACCAAAATACAGATTATTTCCTTGCATACTGATACTTGTTGATCCTGTGCATGCTGACCCTTAGAATGACAGTCTAATGCATATTGCACAAAAAAGGGCAAGAGCTGGCTGAAATCTCCTGTACCAAGTGTTATGGTGCACAGGTTTTTTGAATGCATGCTCATAATGCTCTTTGTGTGCCACCTGAGACATAAACTGTGGTTTAATGATTCTGCAATGCTGCAGTGCTTTTTATCCCTTGTTCTCAGTTTCTTTCTAACACTTGCACTAATGCACAGACACCAAGTTATTCATTAATTGTATTAAGATGCATTGTCTACCGGCTGTTACTATTGTTTTCCACAGTAAACCTTATTTAAAAGGCTTCTATTGCTATAATTTCATGTGCAGATCAAGCACTTGAGTTCATACTGTGGATGTGATTACAGATAGGAAAGCCTTTAAATTGTTGATATCTTTTGAGATATTTTATGTGCATTGAACAGAAGGCGCTCCAGGGAAACTAATTTTAATTAGTAATTTAATCTATAAATTATGAGGATACAAATTATGCATCACCTACATTTTTTTCTATTATTATTTATTAATTAGTAATCAGATTAAAAAAAAAAAAAAAAAATTAGAGTTTGGCTAATGTTAGAGTTAAGCATTCCATGTTACTGGATGTACTACATGCTACAGGTTTAGTTCACCCAAAATTTTTTAATTTTTCATTCATTACTCACCCTAATGTCTGTCTTAACCCGTAAGACTTTTGTTAATCTTTGGAACACGAATGAAGATCTTTTTGATGAAATCTGAGAGGTTTCTGTCCCTATGTTGACAGCTACACAAAACACTTTGACGCTTCAAAAAGTTCATCAAGAGAATGTAAAACTAATCCATATGAACTGAGTGGTTTAGCGGTTTAATCTCAAACTTGTTGCATAACATGAGAATGAACCTCATTGGTTCTTGCAGTAGCTCAAGCGTGCTGCGTAACACGAGAATGAAGTTAATTGGTTCTTGTGGAAGATCAAATGTGCTGCGTAATACGAGAATGAACCTCATTGGTTCTTGCAGAAGCTCAAGCGTGCTGTGTAACACAAGAATGAACCTCATTGGCTCTTGCGGAAGCTCAAACGTGCAGCGTAACACGAGAATGAACTTCATTGGTTCTTGCGTAAGCTCAAACGTGCAGCGTAACACGAGAATGAACCTCATTGGTTCTTGCGTAAGCTCAAACGTGCTGCGTAACACGAGAATGAACTTCATTGTTTTTTGCGGTTGCTCAAGCATGCTGCGTAACACGAGAAGGAACCTCATTGGTTCTTGCGGAAGCTCAAACGTGCTGCGTAATACAAGAATGAACCTCATTAGTTCTTGCGGAAGCTCAAGCGTGCTGTGTAATATGAGAATGAACCTCATTGGTTCTTGCAGAAGCTCATACGTGCTCCGTAACATGAGAATTAACCTCATTGGTTCTTGCAAAAGCTCAAACTTGTTGCGTAACACGACAATGAACATTATTGTTCTCACACGTCAAGCAAGCATGCTTGAGCTTCCGTTTACCCTAACTGATGTGTGAGTTGATGAATTTTTTTTCCTAATTTCAATCTGATCATCGTATAAAAAGATTGTGACGCTTAAGAAAATTTTGGACTAAACTGCTTAATTCATATGGATTTTACAAACTTTTAATTCATTTTTTTTAAGCATCAGTGTCAGTTGGGTTGCTGGACAGAAATCTTTCAGATTAAAAAGATCTTCATTTGTAAAATAGATACATCATATAAAATAAAAACAAGAGAATAGACTATAATATAAACCTTCTAAAAAACAAAATAAAAACCATACTATACATATGTAATAAATCAACAAATTTACTAATTAATAAAAGTAGCTATATTTAATGAACAATATATTATTGCATATTGCAAGTATATCATTAGCCAGCAGCCATATCACCCTGTAACCCAAGACTGGTTTCCCACTGACGCTAAGAAGGGCTGAGCCTGTTCAGTACCTGGATGGGAGACCTCCTGGGAAGACTAGGTTGCTGCTGGAAGAGGTGTTAGTGAGGCCAGCAGGGGGTGCTCACCCTGTTGTCTGTGTGGGTCCTAAAACCCCAGTGTAGTGATGGGGACACTGTACTGTCAATAAGCACCGTCCTTCAGATGAGACGTTAAACCGAGGTCCAGACTCTCTGTGGTCATTAAAAAAAATAAAGAGTAGTGGTGTAACCCCGGCATCCTGGCCAAATTTGCCCATTGGTCTCTGTCCATCATGGCCTCCTAATAATCCCCATATATACTGATTGGCTTCATCAGTCTGTCTCCTCTCCACCAATCAGCTGGTGGTAGGCGTTCTGGCACAATATGGCTGCCATCGCATCATCCAGGTGGATGTTACACACTGGTGGTGGTTGAGGAGATTCCCCCATTCTATATGTAAAGCGCTTTGAGTGCCTAGAAAAGCGCTATATAAATGTAACAAATTATTATTATTAAGACCCTATAAAACAGTGCCACGAAAACAGTAATTATTGCACATCTTTGTTTGAAGTGTTGAGAAATAGTAAAGTGGGATAGTAAATGGGATAGTAAAGTGGCCATCAGATGCACACTTCATTATCTTGTAAGAAGTTGTCAGTCATCCAGGTGCACTCTTTTATGAGTACTGTGAATTTGGACATACTGCTCTTTTCACATACTGTTTTTCACCTACAAACCCAATTCCAAAAAAGTTGGGACACTACAAATTGTGAATAAAAAAGGAATGCAATCATTTACAAATCTCATAAACTTATATTTTATTCACAATAGAATATAGATAACATATCAAATGTTGAAAGTGAGACATTTTGAAATGTCATGCCAAATATTGGCTCCTTTTGGATTTCATGAGAGCTACACATTCCAAAAAAGTTGGGACAGGTAGCAATAAGAGGCCGGAAAAGTTAAATGTACATATAATGAACAGCTGGAGGACCAATTTGCAACTTATTAGGTCAATTGGCAACATGATTGGGTATAAAAAGAGCCTCTCGGAGTGGCAGTGTCTCTCAGAAGTCAAGATGGGCAGAGGATCACCAATTCCCCCAATGCTGCGGCCAAAAATAGTGAAGCAATATCAGAAAGGAGTTTCTCAGAGAAAAATTGCAAAGAGTTTGAAGTTATCATCATCTACAGTGCATAATATCATCCAAAGATTCAGAGAATCTGGAACAATCTCTGTGCGTAAGGGTCAAGGCCGGAAAACCATACTGGATGCCCGTAATCTTCGGGCCCTTAGACGGCACTGCATCACATACAGGAATGCTACTGTAATGGAAATCACAACATGGGCTCAGGAATACTTCCAGAAAACATTGTCGGTGAACACAATCCACCGTGCCATTCGCCGTTGCCGGCTAAAACTTTACAGGTCAAAAAAGAAGCCATATCTAAACATTATCCAGAAGCGCAGACATTTTCTCTGGGACAAGGCTCATTTAAAATGGACTGTGGGAAAGTGGAAAACTGTTCTGTGGTCAGACCAATCAAAATGTGAAGTTCTTTTTGGAAAACTGGGACGCCATGTCATCCGGACTAAAGAGGACAAGGACAACCCAAGTTGTTCTCAGCGCTCAGTTCAGAAGCCTGCATCTCTGATGGTATGGGGTTGCATGAGTGTGTGTGGCATGGGCAGCTTACACATCTGGAAAGGCACCATCAATGCTGAAAGGTATATCCAAGTTCTAGAACAACATATGCTCCCATCCAGACGTCGTCTCTTTCAGGGAAGACCTTGCATTTTCCAACATGACAATGCCAGAACACATACTGCATCAGTTACAACATCATGGCTGCGTAGAAGGAGGATCCGGGTACTGAAATGGCCAGCCTGCAGTCCAGATCTTTCACCCATAGAAAACATTTGGCGCATCATAAAGAGGAAGATGCGACAAAGAAGACCTAAGACAGTTGAGCAACTAGAAGCCTGTATTAGACAAGAATGGGACAACATTCCTATTCCTAAACTTGAGCAAACTGTCTCCTCAGTTCCCAGACATCCTCCAGCTGTTCTTTATATGTACATTTAACTTTTCTGGCCTCTTAATGCTACCTGTCCCAACTTTTTGGAATGTGTAGCTCTCATGAAATCCAAAATGAGCCAATATTTGGCATGACATTTCAAAATGTCTCACTTTCAACATTTGATATGTTATCTATATTCTATTGTGAATAAAAATAAGTTTATGTGATTTGTAAATTATTCCATTCCTTTTTTATTCACAATTTGTACAGTGTCCCAACTTTTTTGGAATCAGGTTTGTATTAGTCAGATGCAGCCTATATCACAAAATGCCTCTTTGTTATAATGGCTTTTTAGAAAAAATCACATTTTTGATACTAAAAAAAAAGTTTTTGTAGGAGGCCAATTGCTATACTGACCCCTGTTGTCCTGGAGGATGTGTGAATAGACATTAAAACAGGATAAAATCAGTCTCTGGGCAGTAGTGGTAGTTCTAAAGTCTTTGATCTTCCTTGATCTTAGAGTGTCTCTCTCTCGCTCATCCAACATCTGTCTTTCTCTTTTTCTCAACAGACTTGATGGTTCCTTCTATGAGATCATGTGGGTAGACTTTGAGATTGACAATTTCATCAACCTGCGGTCATCGCAGTCCATCAGCTGGCAGATAGAGTATCCCTCCACCGGAGCATCTGCCGAAGTCATTTCCACTGTCTACATCAGCCAGAGAGACCTACAGGGTATCGTACCCATCGCTGAGGTGAGAACGCACCATTCACACAACCTTATCTCAATGTTTTCTAGCATTGTCCTTAGGTAATATGTATTTATTCCTAAATACTTCCCCAATATACTATCCCCTGTTTTTTCTTTAATTCATAGTTAATCATTTTAGAAATGTCAGTGATATACTGAACAACAAAACAAATCATGCTTCATTTCATAAAAGTAGTCCCTTTTAAACAGGGATAATGGAAATTATTTTAATATCAAAACAAATACAGACATCTCCTCTAAAAGAACACTTAAACAGGTTTATTGGTTGATTGGAGAACAATGTTGTGTCAATTTGTTTTCAGGTTTGAATAACATTCTAGTCCCGGACATGCACCACTTTTCTCTTCTGTAGCCGGAATTCCCATTTAATGAAACTCCGTGTTAGTCTTACAGCATTTTATGATCGATTTACATAATTTTCATGATAATTAAGCAAAACTCATTTATTTATTTCCTTTAAAAAAAGTCACATTAAGTCAGTTCCCTTGCCGGAGTTCTCAGTTAATGAAACTCCAGCACCTGTTAGTCTCCAACAGTCAGGTCCATTTTTGGACCTGGAGATGATTCTGTCTAACTGACATATAAAGCAACCCGCAACAGTTTGTTGTGTTGTGATTTATGCTGTTTAGTGGCAGGCAGTGCTGAATTTGATGATGAAATTTTATCATCCAACAAAATCATCCACATGAACCGTGCTTTAAGCAGGTGGGGATTACACTCTATAGGGATTTAAGACTTTAAGTCTTTCAGTCTTCTAGACAAGCAGCCTCCTGTGGTTCTGTGTGATATGAACAACAATACTTTGTCATGTCAGAACCATAGGACGCAAAGAACGCTTATAGCAAATAGACAGCAGCAGCTATCTCTGTGCTCTCCAAAACACAGCATGAGCAGCCAATAGTGAAGATGAAAGAGCAAGAGAGATGTATGGGTATGTTTGGCTCAAAGTTATAGCTGGTCTGAGGAATTTCCACTGTAAAATGCCCACCTTTTTGACCGCATTACATACAGCCTTAGAAAATCGTAATTTATCTTCCTCTGTTTCTTATTTGTGTATTGTTTATGTATTTACATATTGATGAGAGATGTTATTGAGTTGACAGGTAATTATAATATGAAAAAGAGAGGAGAAGAGGACCAGGACATGACGTGAGCCTTAGTGTCCTGCATTAACACTTGTGATAACCACTAGACCACGACCTAGACACCGACCTAAACACCTCTTTTTTTGACCTTCAGATAGGTCAGGTCATGTGTTCCTCCCCTGCTGTTTGGAGCTCCATGAGACATGTGACTCCAGCAGGGGGGAGAGGTGACTCTCACAGCCCCAAACTGGGCTCTCCTGCTGTGGTACATGATTCCAGCCAAACCCATCAGTTCTCTCTCACCATGGAGCCTCTCACAGTGTTGAATGGCTGTTTCCACTGTGGGGGAAAGTCATAGTGACTGATGCGGGAGGATAAGAGCGTATTTTATAGTTATATATATATATATATATATATATATATATATATATATATATATATATATATATATATATATATATATATATATATATATATATATATATATATATATATATATATATATATATATATATATATATATATATTATATATATATATATATATATATATATATATATATATATATATATAAGCAATAAATACTTTTATTTACAATTAAATGCAGCCATGGAGACTTCTTCCAAAGATATTTACATTTTTATACCCATAATAAAATTTATATAAAAAATATATAATGTATTTTAATTGTTTTATGTACATATATAAAATATATCTAGAGTAAAAATGTGACTTTAAAATAAGGTCCCATTAGTTAATACATTAATGCAGCTAACACAGAACAATACATTTGTTGAAATAAAAGTATTTATTAATTTTTGTTAACGTTAGTTAATAAAAATTCAACTTATTGTTTGTTCATGTTCGTTTAATAATATTAACAGATTTTAATAATGTATTAGTAAATGTTGAAATTAACATTTAGTTAAAATTAAAAGCTTTAAAAGTGTTGAAAAACACAAATTGTTGAACACAAATTGAACCTTATTGTAAATATACACTCACCTAAAGGATTATTAGGAACACCATACTAATACTGTGTTTGACCCCCTTTTGCCTTCAGAACTGCCTTAATTCTACGTGGCATTGATTCAACAAGCTGCTGAAAGCATTCTTTAGAAATGTTGGCCCATATTGATAGGATAGCATCTTGCAGTTGATGGAGATTTGTGGGATGCACATCCAGGGCACGAAGCTCCCGTTCCACCACATCCCAAAGATGCTCTATTGGGTTGAGATCTGGTGACTGTGGGGGCCATTTTAGTACAGTGAACTCATTGTCATGTTCAAGAAACCAATTTGAAATGATTCGAGCTTTGACATGGTTCATTATCCAGCTGGAAGTAGCCATCAGAGAATGGGTACATAGTGGTCATAAAGGGATGGACATGGTCAGAAACAATGCTCAGGTAGGCCGTGGCATTTAAACGATGCCCAATTGGCACTAAGGGGCCTAAAGTGTGCCAAGAAAACATCCCCCACATCATTACACCACCACCACCAGCCTGCACAGTGGTAGCAATGCATGATGGATCCATGTTCTCATTCTGTTTACGCCAAATTCTGACTCTACCATCTGAATGTCTCAACAGAAATCGAGACTCATCAGACCAGGCAACATTTTTCCAGTCTTCAACTGTCCAATTTTGGTGAGCTTGTGCAAATTGTAGCCTCTTTTTCCTATTTGTAGTGGAGATGAGTGGTACCCGGTGGGGTCTTCTGCTGTTGTAGCCCATCCGCCTCAAGGTTGTGCGTGTTGTGGCTTCACAAATGCTTTGCTGCATACCTCGGTTGTAACGAGTGGTTATTTCAATCAAAGTTGCTCTTCTATCAGCTTGAATCAGTCGGCCCATTCTCCTCTGACCTCTAGCATCAACAAGGCATTTTCGCCCACAGGACTGCCACATACTGGATGTTTTTCCCTTTTCACACATTCTTTGTAAACCCTAGAAATGGTTGTGCGTGAAAATCCCAGAAACTGAGCAGATTGTGAAATACTCAGACCGGCCGGTCTGGCACCAACAACCATGCCACGCTCAAAATTGCTTAAATCACCTTTCTTTCCCATTCTGACATTCAGTTTGGAGTTCAGGAGATTGTCTTGACCAGGACCACACCCCTAAATGCATTGAAGCAACTGCCATGTGATTGGTTGATTAGATAATTGCATTAATATATATATATATATTTAAATATAAATTGTGGTTATTATTATATATATAAATTATCTATTTCCTTCTAATTTTTCTTTCCATCTTCTCTGACATCCAGTCAAAACCTCTTAAAGTTAGAGCTTGTTAGAGTCCACATGAGTTGTTAGAGACACATGACATCAGAGACTTCCAGGCAGAAAAGGTCAGAAGATGAAAGGCGACCCATGCTGGAGTTCTGGACTTTCTGTGAAAGTGGCTCAACACTGATCATTAACGAAGAACACACACACGCACACACCCACACACACGTACAAAAAGATTGAAAAACGATAGACAAAATAAGGAGAAAAGATGTGGTACAGGGTGCGATAAAGGTAATGTTTTTGTAGAAGATTGACTTTATAAATCAGTGATGGTAAGTAATGAACTGTGCCACAGATGTCATTTAATTTCTACATCAAAAACTCGCTTTTAAACCCATCCGGTGTGGATTTACCCCATAAATAAACTCTTAACAGGACATATTTGTGCTCAGAGTAGCTTTTAGTACTTGGTGAGTTCCAGCAGAGATACAACCTATTAGCAGTAATTTGCCTTGCTGTGTAGATGCTATTTTACCCACAATGAGTATGTACTGAAAGAGGCTATTTCGCCCCTCTCCTCTCTTTGGTGTTGAAAGCCAGTTATAAATTGGATCAGTGTGGCTGTTTCCTTACATCTGAGGTGCTGTGTAATTCTGCTTTGGGCTTGTTAGGGTGTTTTAAGCCCCAGACGGTGATACCTCCAGGCCATTTCCTTAGCGTTTTTCCATCTCTCTCTCTCTCTCTCTCTCTCTCTCTCTCTCTCTCTCTCTCGCTTGTACCTTCTGCCTTCATACCTTTTACTTCATCGGTTTTTACAGTCTATGCTTCATACTCGCCTTTTCCTCTGTGTGTTCTGTATGTGACCCCTCTATCTTATCTTTCATGCTATGTGTATGTGTGCGTGTATTTCATGCAGTTTGATTTGTTCCCAGCGGAGTGAGCAGAAGCAGTTGAGTGTCTGAGTGGTAATTAATTCTTAATTGGAACACTTGTTTATCTTTGTTGTTTGAAGATTCCAATGAGTTGCTGAAATGCCCAGCGGGCCATGTAGCTACGAGAGGGGCGGGGCTTTCAGCTGTGCTGCTTAATACCAGTCTGCCTGCGTTTGTTTACATTAGGGAAAGATAGCAAGAGCGGGACAAGTGAGTGAGAGAGAGTGGGAGTGTGCGATGCTTAATAGTGGCCGTATTTGAAATTACAAATTTGCACGGCGATGAGCTGTTGCTATGGAGAGATGGGCAAAGAGGAGACTTTAAATGAATTGCTTATGCAGTATTGTGGTTTATTTCGATTACTGTTTCATGTTGTGTGAAAGATTAATGGGTAATAGCAATTGAGATATATGGAAAGATATGAAGACAATCACAGCATGAGCGATTGAGCGGGATGGATGCGTTTCATGACGAATTAGGGCAGTAGAGAAGACTTCGTAAATAAGGAGGCAACATCTTGTATGCGTGATTGGGCTTTTCAGAATGTAAATTTGTGCTTAATTTTTCATTCGATGTTTATACAGTTTCCATATGGTACATGGGACATCATTTTAACTTAGTTACATACTATACTATAATAACACTGTATGGCGTGGTGTAGCAATATTTTCTTTTCTTTAAGTACCTGTAAGAAACAAATTACAACAGCAATGATGGAAATAATAGGGAAGTTTGCAATTTCACGAATAGTGTTTCCTCTACATCATGATTTTGCTGCATTTCTGATCAGTTATTTTGTTAGGAAAAATGTTAAAATATGAAGATTTGATAACTTTGTAGTACAGTGGAATTACACTAATGTGTTTTATAGGTGACATCAATTATTAATTTGCTTGGAATAACACTATTATTATTTATTTTTGATTTATATTTTATATATTATTTATATTTCAGACAAGAATATTTTATGAAAGGTCAAGAAGTGAAAAGTTAGCTGTTTCACCTGACAATTATGAGAAAAATTGTAGTTTAGGAACAGTACCAACCCAATAAAACCCTAAACATGAATACCCTATACCCTATATTTTTAAAGCTTAGAAAACCCACCTTTTGACTCTCCTTGCTATAGTTTTGGAGTTATTACTTTTTATCTTTATATAATAAAAAAAATAAATAAAAATCATACTTTTGTGTATGTCACTCTAAAAATGCCTTCAGGGTTTAAAGGGTTAAAGGGCCTGTGGTAATGATTAATTCAATTTTATACATAAATTAATTCAAGAAATTATGTTTAATAAAAACAGTTTTTCTGACAATTTTTCCTTTATTGTACAACGTTGTCATATTCCATATTTTTAAAGCTTTTTTTATTTTTAATGTTTTTGTTTTGTTATTAGGGCTATTTTATGTCAAAACATGTTTCACTGTTATAATGTAACACATACCATACATTGATATTATATTTTCATACACTTTAAAAAATGCTGGGTTAAAAACAACCCAAGTTGGGTTGAAAATGGACTAACCCAGCGATTATACCAGAATATACTTTACATATTTTACTAATATCAAGTCCAGTCAAGTTCTCATGTTCATGCACTTTTTAAACATTTTTATATTGAGAAATAACTACTGTTCTTTGTATCTGTTATTTCTGTAAATTATCTGTAATTTGCTATTTGTAATAATCTTTTGGACCGTTAGTGAACAAATTCTTGGTAAACACCTCTGGTGCTATGATGTTTGGAGAGATGGAGGTGGATTCAAAACTTTAACAGAGTGATTACTTAAATGGACTCAGATCACCGATCATTTCATGTTATTTCAGGTTCAATGATGAACTTGTTGTGAATGCTGAGTTGTTTACTTTATACTTAGTCCATCTATTTCCATCAATTTGACCCATTCTGACCGATTTGCAGAAAGGTTGCAAACTTGATAAGAGGCCATTATCTCACTGACAGGGTAATCAGCCAATCACAAGTGATATGTAGGCATCCTCTCTCATAATTCGCCATTATCCCCCTCACAAGTGAATGTTTCAGCCTCTTTCTGAAAGATTAACCAATGGTGTCGCTGTTGCTGTCTGTCACTTTAGAAAAATGAGTGGTTTACACACTATTTAATCTCTTTCATCTAGGGGTGTAACGGTACACAACACTGATGGTTCAGTACGTACCTCAGTTTTGAAGTCACGGTTCGGTACGGATTCAAGACAGCAGGGAGGAGAAAACTAAACATAATTATTTTTAACCACAGAGCCCAAACTATTAGCCTAAATTCAATTGCTATTTATTTTTATATATAATAATCAACAAATTGTATGCAAACATGTAAACTGCACATAAGGCAGTTTTTGCATTAACTTGTTTTTAATAATTAATCTAATTATAAAAGTAAGTTTTTATTCCAATTTGTTGTTGAAATACAATCATTTGGACAGTAGCTGTCATTTTCATGTCATACATTAAATAATCAAGACATCACTAACAGGTTAAGTAGAATATAATGAATATATAGGCTAATATAGTGCATATATTTAGTGAAAGAGTTCATTTCTCTGATGAATTAACAAGATGAATGACTTGCCTGAGGTAAATGCTATGTGACATATTGTTTACAAGCTGTTTTATTGACGTCTTTCCACCATTGAAAAACTGATTGAGCAATTACACAAGATATCATACGTTTCAGTAAGCTGTACTGTATCTTTCACCATACCTTGTTCATTCATGTTTATTCTGTAACCCTTAAAGAGAAAGAAATGATCGCGTTCACCCGCGCTCCGCACTGCTGCTTGAACCAAGGCGCCTATACAGCGATCTGTCATGGCACATGATAAAGTGGATAGAATTTGAAAGATGATACTTCATTTCTAATCGAAAGTAACAAAACTCAAAGCTTCTTGTGATTATTGGTGGTTAGGCTACAACCCTGTATATACTGTGTACACATAAGACACATACCGAAAATTCACGGGAAGAGTATGTGTACCTGTAACACCCCTAATTACTTTTTAATCAAATGTCAAAGAAGAAAAGTTAGGTAAAATGAGGTCAACCTCAACAATGGGCCAGGGCTGGACCTGGGCAGCAGGGGGCAAGGGGTTCGGTGCGCCATGAGAGTACCGTACATGCTGTCTGTGGCGTATCGCAAACCTTTTTTTTTATTATTAGGTTTGAATATTGTTACACCCCTATTAGAATATTGTTATACCCCTATTATTTTCTCATCCTCAATGCCTTCCTTGCCTCCTTGGATGAAACATCCCTGAAAAAGAGGGGCCTGAAGCAGTGGCTAGACCTGCTGGGATTAGTGCTTCAATGTAATTAAAGACAGGAAATTTAAACAAATTCCCGCCTGAAGCAATTCATTTGGGCCATTACCTTTAATTTCTCAACCATACCTTTATATGCCACCTCCTTCAAGTTTTTTCACATACTCACCGTATTGGTGTCTCTATATCTCTGTTCGTCTTAGCTTATTTTGAGCAAGCAGAGGAAGGTTGAGGAGAGAGAAAGCAATAGAGAGATTTAGTGTGTGTGTGTGAGAGAGAGAGAGAGAGAGAGAGAGAGAGAGAGAGAGAGAGAGAGAGAGAGAGAGAGAGAGAGAGAGAGAGAGAGAGAGAGAGAGAGAGAGAGAGAGAGAGAGAGAGAGAGCAGTCTTGTCTATATTTATCACAGGCTGTACATGGAGCTGCCATGCCTAGTTTTAATAATACGGTATGATGAATGGATGTTTCCCACAGGTCAAAGAAATAGTGGAGGAAACAGTGGCATTGGAAAAAGAAAGTCCTAAAACGAGAGCGTAAATGGTGATGTTTTGCATTTTTTCCAGAGTGTTTAATAGTCTGACTCTCCCTTTTGTGTTTCTGAATAAGACAGAGCGTCGTATTCCGAGGGCCTGGAAGATGGTGGCTCCAGGGACCGGAGCCCCTAACAGGCCTAACAGAGGCACACAGTCCGCCAAGGGCTTTGATCACTGTTCTATTCATTGTTGCCTTGCCAACTTAGATTTATCACTCCCTCTTCAGGGGCCGTTTTACCCTCCTAATACAATCAACAACACAAAAACAAAATAAAATATAGCCCATCAGGAAGTAAATGCAATCAATAGCTAAGGTACGAGCAAAACAAAGTAATCAAATGAAGAAATAGGTAGGGTTTTCTTTTTGGAAGAGGAAGATTCTTCAACATGTCAAAAATACCGCAGAGAAAATCTATATGAAGGAATTTATAGGGAAAGCAATTCTGATTGTTCTTGAATGGTAGACAGTTTATTAAAGAACAATAATGATAATTACAGCTGTCAGAGCCCTGACTCAGTGGTGGATCACATGTTTGTGACGCATAGGAGTTTTGGTAACACTTTACAATAAGGTTCATTAGTTAACATTAGTTAACATGAACTAACAATGAACTGCACTTATAAAGCATTTATTTATCTTTGTTAATGTTAATTTCAACATTTACTTATGCATTATTAAAATCTTGTTAACATTAGTTAATGCACTGTGAACTAACATGAACAAACCATGAACAGCTAGATTTTTATTAACTAACGTTAACAAAGATTAACTAATGCTGAACAGAGGTGTTGTTCATAGTTAATTCATGTTAACTAATACAACCTTATTGTAAAGTGTTAGCAGAGTTTTTAAATGACTTTTGCTATCTGCTGCTTTCACTTATTTTGAACTTTTCTTTTTTGTATTACTCACTTTTGTATTATCTCACTCGCTTCTGGTAATATAAGGCACTTTCCACGAAAAGGATGAAAACTAATTTTTTCCCTTTACAGCAAATTGTCAGTAAAAGAGATGCCTAACCTTGAGAAGTCTTGTTCCATTTCAGTAGGTCAATCTATATATTTCAAAAGTGGTTGTAGCCCCAAATGACTAAAGAAATATTATCAGCAAGATGGTAGAAAACTGTACATTTCTCGTCTTTTACCACCCACTGCTACCAACGACGTAAATAAGTGCAGTAACAATAGCAAAATATGTGGGAGAGCGTTAGGTAGTACGTCAAAGTTAAAGGAAAACTGAATCAAAACTAGTTAGCACATCATTTGCAATTGAAATTATTTAATAACAATATATGATTATGGTTATACTTAAAATAGTTACAAAATAGATATATGAGATGATAACTTATACCATTGTACCCAGCATATATGTAGAATGTTACCTGAGGGATAGAAAGAGAGAGCGAGAGAAAGAGACAAAGAAAAGAAGAGCCGAGAGAAGAAAAGAAGAGCCAAAGAGTGAGGGCAACAATTAATAATATAATTAATAATAATTTGTTAATTTTATATAGAGCTTTTCTGGGTACTCAAAGCACTTTACATATGGAAGGGTGGAATCTCCTCAACCACCACCAATGTGCAGCATCCACCTGGCATCTGACCAGCTTATTGGTAGAGAGGAGACAGAGTTATGAAGCCAATCAGTATAGGGGAGGATTAGGAGGCCATGATGGACAGAGGCCAATGGGCAAATTTGGCCAGGATGCCGGGGTTACATGCCTACTCTTTTTTTTTCCAAAAGACATCCTGGGATTTTTAATGACCACAGAGAGTCATCAACACCTCTGTCTATAGAAATTCCAAATGGCCCTTGTGATAAGAAAGATGGGGTTGAAACAGTAAAGCAAATGTCTTTGTTCATTTTCAGATATCTTTGATTATTTTCAGTCCTACAAATGTAATATATATTTTGTTCAATAATATTTAGCATTTACAATACAATTAATGAATCAATAATATTTTTAATAATATTTTTCCCAATTCATTTTTATGGTGGTTTCTTTTTATCGCAAGGAGTACTAGTGACTATTTTTTTCTTAAGGACCATTTAACATTTATGTCCATAATTAGAATTTTTGGTGCCACAAAAGTCATCAAGTGTTATACTATTTTTCGACAACGTAAAAAAAAAAAAAAAAAAAAAAAAAAAAATATATATATATATATATATATATATATATATATATATATATATATATATATATATATATATATATATATATATATATATATATATATTATATATTTAGGTCAATAGTGACCAAAAGGAACCAGAAGTTAATGTGTACAGTAGAGAAAACTTCTCATATAGAAAGGGAGCTGAATGATCCTTTGTGTGTCAATTTCATAGAATTTTTTTATTTTCTGTGTGATTTTAATTGTTTGATTCAAGGAGCCGACTAGAGAGATGGCACATCTCCTAAATCAACATTTTAAAGAGGTGGTCATTCTGTATTACTTTTGTTACTATGTACATCTAACATTTCTAATTATTCTCTCTCAAAAACACATGGATTGCCTTAATTGTTATTACAAAAAATGAATTGAATCTAGGGAAAATGCACATCCTTATTTGTCAAGTACATTGTTCACAAGTTGCTCATGTCTTTACTAAAGACTCATCTGAAGGTCCAGCAAGTGTGTCAGGATGAGAATGAGATGAATAAATGTAGGGCACAGATACGCACACACTCGTAAAGCTTTCAGAGGCTAATTCTTCAAAAGGCAAAGTAATGGAGCCAAGAGTCACGCCGTAAAGAAAAGAGCACACGCTTACGTGTCAGAGAAAGGGGTTGCAGTGGAGAGCAAACACACACATAGGCCAACGTACGCTGACTCACCTGGATATTACAGCATGCTTAGTGGAATCATTACACACCAGAGGGTCATGAGGCTGACGCACACACATAGACTGCACAAAAACAGGGTTTGGAGGAAGGTTTCTCGTGTTTCTGGCCCTATTAGGGGGCCTGTAATTCAGAGTGTCATAAAGCTAATTGTCAATTACATCTGATCTATCAGTCTCAGTGCCAGAGCTGCCAAGACCTGCCAAGATGCTCTCGTCGTCTTCTCTCTCACTCTTTCCCTTTCCTCTCCCACCTCTGAGCTCTTCACCTCTAGAGCTTTCTGAGCGTTCTCCTTCAAAGCAGGGCCATTGCACAGCAATTTGGTTCGGTGAAATGGAATTGTGTGCGTGTCCATGAGAGAGAAACTCAGACAGAGAGAATGATTTGCTAGATATCGCTGCCCGTTCGTATTTGTATTCCGCCTATGATACAAAAAGCGAGGACAGAGTTCTTCAATGTTTTGCTTGAGGCTTGTTGGGAGAACAAAAGTAGGTTGTATTAGCAGTTAATCTGAAAAAAAAAAAAAAAAAAAAGCATCCCGCTAATGCTAATGGTATATATACGCTCTGTTTTTGTATCCCGTTTTCTCTCCTGTTTTCCTATTTGCCTCACTTCTTTACGTCTGCCTTTCTCAGGCCTGCTGGAACAAACGAGAGGTACATTAAAGCATTTAAAGCTGAATTTGTGTGAGGCAATGTGCTCAGAGGAGACCTGAGCGTCCGTTCTCCCTTCGTGTGTTTAATGGTTTTGCATTAAATGGCCACTAAGTGCCTTCACCAATTTACCTCTCACAGCTTATCAATGGGAAACTAGAAAGAGAAGGGAATAACAAGAAAAAAAAGCGCAGAGAATGTCTTTTAGATGGGGTTTAGAGGTTAATTATATTTAAAAATGTTTGTATTTACGCATTTCAATTTGATCAATGATAATGCACATTTAGAAGGAGAGTGAAATGGTGCCAGAAGTGTCTTTTGATTGCAATGTGTGTTTGTGTGTGTCAAGGGTCCACGCTTTTTAGATGAAAAGTGAATGTTAGACAGTGTGAAAAATTGATGCGCAGTGTCTCCCTGCTGTTTGAAATGATTTTTAGTTTGGCAGCATCAGCTGTTCAACTCCCCTGAATTACCTTCTGTCTTACATAATCACATTCGTTTTTAGAATGAACTTTTTGGAAAGTAACATTATTATTATTATTATTATTATTATTATTATTTAATAATAATTTATTTTACCTTTCATTTTAATATTTTTTGTCCTTTGTGTTTGTTGTGTATTTGATGTACTACTTTTATATTGTTTATACATCATATTACACACTGTATATACTATTTATGTTGGCATTTGTTATAAAATATAATATAAATATGTTATTCTTTTTATAAAGTATGTATATATACACCACCGTTCAAATATTTTGGGGCGGTAAGATTTTTGTTTTTGAAAGTATCTTATACTTACTTAAGATGCATTTATTTGACAAAAATACAGTGAAAACTAATATTGTGAAATGTTATTACAATTTAAATGTTTTTCTATTTTATTATATTTTTATATGTAATATTATATTTCTGTGATTGTAAAGTGATGGTAAACATTTTCAACAGTCATTACTCATAACAGTCTTCAGTGTCACATGATCCTTCAGAAATCATGCTAACACTGATTAAACATGTATTATTATATTGTTAGTATTATTATTGTTAGTAGTAGTACAATGTTAAAAACAATTGTGCTGAATAGATAGTTCAAAAGAACAGCATTTATTTGAAATATAAATCCTTTATAACATTTTAAATGCCTTTAGTGTCATCTTTGATCAATTTAATGTGTCCTTGCTGAATAAAAGAATTCATTTTATTCTGAGCAAGTACTCCTTGGTAGTGTATATAATCACAAAATATTGATGTTGTATTACATTTATTCAAAAGAATTAATGTAAATTTAATGAAGCTGTCTACAAAGATGTTGCCTGATAAAGACCTAAGTGGTTGAAATGTTTTTTTTTTTTTTTATAATAAGAGATTTTTATAGTTATTTATAGTTATAGTTATTATATGCCAACAAAGTCAGGGAGACAAACACTATTTTTGTTAGACTGCCAAAAAGAGAGAGCTTCAGGCAGCTAACGGTAACGCAGGAGTCACATTTCTTTCCATATACCACAATTAGTTTCTTTTTATATAACAGTAGCTAACGTTTGCCCAACACTGATTAGCACATACAGGAAATCAACTGAACCACAGAAATGTGGGACATAGGACTTAGCAGCTCCGCTTGTCAACAATAAGCCTTTGAAATTGTGAGACAGGAATGCAGACGCATACAATGGTTATGAAAGACATCTCCTAATTGGTTGTTGACATGCTCAAGTGAGCTGTGTGATACAGGAGGAGAAATGTAATGAATCTGCTAATTAGAGGTTAACTTGAAGTGTGCATACAGCTGTCAGAAGTGTGTTTAGTTTTATGCTGATGGCCACGTGCGGCTTGTTTGTCCAGACATTATGCGTCATTTTTCATGTTTATTGTTAGTTTTGCTTGCTCCTTGTGCCAAGGAGTTGACGGCCAACCGTATTAGTCAGATTTTTGGCTCGTGTTCTGCTGACACGCTAGTGCGTGCAGATTGTTGTTGTAATTATTTAGTTTCTTTAAGGATGAGAGCAGTATGTGAGTTCATTGTTTTCTGCTGTGACCTGAACAATTCACCAGCGTGATCACATTTACAAGCCTGTATTTCAAAGCTTAATTACGGTCAGTTACGAGCTGCCATCGAGGCCTTGGAGGTGAACTGTGCGGCTAGATGTTTGTGGCCTCCCTGATTTTATGGCTGTTTAGCTTTGTATTAAATACAAGATGAAAGCCATTGCATTTATAGCAGGTGCATGGCGCTGATAATGACAGCCAGCGGTGATGTACTTAGACACAGTGCATTGTGGGGGATCAGGTGACACTGCCGCCTCCCCTTGGGAGTCTGTTTATTTTTGTGTTTTTGCTACCAAGTTTGAAGTTACGAATAATTGGATAGTTTCTCTTACAAAGCAACAAAATAACCTGTCATTGTAATTATGCTGACATTTACTATGACCTCTTTCTGTACCAACCTGCCTTACCAGAGTGGCATTCACACCATCCTGATCCAGTTCTCTGAAGGTCAATATCCCCCCCAAACCCAAATTGCACCGGATCGAATGGTCTGGCATTGGAATCACCCGGACATGACACCATAAAATAATTAGAGGCATGTATTGATAAGTCCTAAAGTGTTAATGTGCCTTAATTGAGTTCTATTTTTAGTGCACATGCTCTCCATCTGCAGAAGTAATGTAGTGTAAATGAGACTAGAGCACTTTATGCAGTTTCCTGTTAAATCCATATTGACAGAGCCATACACAGACCGTTATCCTCAGATCTTTAATTAGTAGTGCTTTATATGGTAAGCGTCACTATTTTTCAAAACCCCTAGTATTAAACTGCATGTGCTCTGGGCATGATGTTTGAAATTATGCAGCTTGTTGAGAACTACTGCTTTTTCTCTTCTAAGAAAGTGCAATTAAAATCTCATAGATTATTGATTAAAATCTCATTGTGTTCACTCACAAAACTTTGGCATTCTCCTGAGAAACTTTGCATTCACAAAAATTAAATTTAGATTTTTTTCAGAACGTTTGACCGAATTTTTAAAAAAAAATTTTTTTATGTTTAACTAGTCGACTTAAAAACGTAACTACAATATGATTCAGGTAACATTCTCTTTATTAACCATCTGGTTAAAAAAGTTCTATTCCAAGTGCACCACACCTGAAGTGATCATCATGGTATAAATGTAAAACAAATGACCTGTTTATCTTTGCATGAAATATGATGGCAAATATTGTACTAACATATCTTAAACATATCCTATATACTCAGAAATAATATAAAATAAGAAAAATATTAAGTGTTTCTTAGCCGAAAAGTAATAGCAATAAATAACACCAGTAACAGCAAATGCTTTGTAAAAACAGAAAATAACAGCACCTTTCAGCCTGTCACCATCATGCAAACATGAAATATCAAACACACAATTGTAGTTCTTTACTGTTTTTTGCATTCAATTGAGCTATTTTTCCTATTGTTTTTATGTTTGGCGGACATGTTTGGCTGTTGCGCTCGTGTCTCGTGTCTTTAGCAGCGTCTCACCCATGAAACAGCATTCTAAAAACTCAAGTTAGAAAAAGTTCAACTCGCGTCTGATATCTTTGTTTAAAAAAAGACAATTATTTATTTATTTTTTCCCCATTCCACTGCCCGCTGCTTGTTTTTTTTCAACGCAGTAACGCATTGTGTGAACAGCGTTATACGTTCATAGAGCGTCACGAGAGCGGTTAATCAGCCTTGCCATGTGGTTGGATAATTTTCTTCTCTTAACTGTTATCATTGCTGTATTGTCAGCATATCTAACTGTAACATTCACTAACATTTTTATTCAAAACCACGATTTCTATATTTAAAAATTATAGAATCGTGGCTAAACATTAAATTTGAATTAATCGAAAAAATCTGAAAAATCGTCCAGCCCTATTTCACTCCCCTGAGAAACGTTGCCTTTGCTCGCAAAACACATGGGGTTCTCAACTCTGGCCCTCAAGCTGCACTTTCCACCAAACCCTAATTATGGACATCTGAAAAAGCTAATCAAGGCTTTCAGGACTACTAGAAAGTTATAGGCAGGTTAGTTTGATCAGGGATGGAGCTAAACTCTGCAGGAAAGTGGATCAGAGTTGAGAACCCCTGCTTTAGGTAAACCTTTGAATGATAGTGTACATTCTTGATAATATCATTCTACAGAAGAACTACAATAATGCTTACTCTAATTCTGTCAGTTCATAGCTTGATATATTCTCTTTTCAAGTCCTGCTCTGCTTTCATGTTCTGTCCTGCACTGTGCTACCTGTTCTGTCCCGATGTGCTACAGATACAGCTCTGCGGTGGGGAATCTTCTTGGATTAGTTGAATGATGCAGGCTTATGCTCCTCCTGATGCTTTATTGATTGGGCTTTGGTCTGCCCCTGGAGAAGGCTGCTCTCTGGACTGCAGTGACGGATCCTGTTGTTTGAGGGTTACGGTTCAATGCCGCCTAAAACGCACCTGTGTGGTGAGGTTATTTGTGGTTGTCAGAGTAATTGGGCAGAGCACGGAGGTTTGAAGACACACCACATTCGCAATCAAATCTGCGGATCATTTTCACAATGATATTTTTAATCATTAGGCCATTTTTTCGATGTCTCTTCTTAGCAATTAAAATCACGATTTGGCCCCAAATCATTCGTATTTCTCAGCTCAGAGGTTCATTAATAAAACACAGATCACAACCCTTTCGTTCACTGCAACCAATTATAACAAAATTCCTATCCTCCATCCAATATCCGTGCTAAAGGCATCTGATTGATGGTTTGTTATTTACTGTGGAGAAACTTTAGCCTCTGTACACAGACATTCTCAGTTTTATAGCTTTTGCGTTCGTCACCCATTGCCCATCTGATCCAATCCTCCATCCAGCCTCTATTTAGGGTAGGAAACACGACCCATAAATCACCACTGTGCCCACGGACACCTCTCTTCTCTTAACACTTTGTGATATATATGGACCTGTGCGCTATAGCTGCCGTTATGGCAGGAGGAGCTCATGGAAAATTGGATATCAAGGCAAAGGGGAAAAACAGGAAATGGGCTTAAGGATAGCAATGTGATTGGGCCTGGGGGCAAGAGAGCAGAAATTAGCATAAGACGCACAGTAGGATACGGAGATTGGCCCAGAACATGACAGCTGCATAGTAATTATTGCCCCTACTCTTTTTTTCATAAATTCACAACGGGCTGTTGCATGAACACTAGCCCTTTTAATGGCACAATTCCCACTGCAGTCTGGGAGGTGAAAGACTAGATGCTGTAATGCTTGAAGTTCAGCTTTGCATTTATTTTTTTTCTGTATTGCTGTTAGACAGAAAAGCACATATAATGAAACTTTATTCAGTTTGTTTATAAATGTTGTTAATAAAATATTAAATGTATTGGTGCAGAGTGGATGAAGTCAGCAGGTTATATCTTTATCTCGTGGCCATCTGTTTGTTTATAAGTGAGGATTCAGTTAATAACCTGAAAAACTAAAGCAACAAAGTTCACATTTGCAAGTTAGCAATGATGTAGAGGAGTTCAGCCAAAATCAAATCATTCTTTCAGTTGCTTTATGTGAGAAACAAACCAAAATTTAAGTCAATAAATCTCTCTGCTTGATAAAGGAAATGGATTCAATGAACTTTGACTTAACAGATGCCTCAAAGCTTAATAAAATAACAGTTGCATTTTTTTTTTTAGATATTGGATCCTATCCTGTTTGGTGTAAATAATGATAAATACAATTCATTAACATGCATAAAGAGTATTTCTAATATAGGATGCATAATAAAATGGAATTGACTGTTGCTTATTTATTTATTTATTTATCTATTATTTGTGGCAATGGAGCGAGTAACCTGTGCACCACACCGGTCTCCAGTCTCACGGAAAAGCTCAGGAAGGATCAGAGGAGGAGTGACGACAATGCAAGACGAGAGAGGACCTGGCCTGGACTATTTATGTTGTGTTTGTTAATGTTTATATGTGACAGTCGTCACTCTTCCTTTTATCCTTCCAGAGCTCATCCGTGAGACTCAAGACCGATGTGGCACGCACTCATTAGCACTCGTGCCACCAGCCTTGCTCCGTTCCCACGGCTCTCGGCCCAACCTGCTTGTCACATTTAAAAAAATATTTTGTCTAATCTACAGGTGCTGGTCATATAATTAGAATATCATCAAAAAGTTGATTTATTTCACTAATTCCATTCAAAAAGTGAAACTTTCAAATATATTATTATATTATGTATTATATAAATATATTATATATATATTTCAAATGTTTATTTCTTTTCATTTTAATGATTATAACTGACAACTAAGGAAAATCCCAAATTCAGTATCTAATTAAAATTAGAATATTGTGAAAAGGTTGAATATTGAAGACACCTGGTTCCACACGCTAATCAGCTGATGAACTCAAAACACCTGCAAAGGCCTTTAAATGGTCTCTCAGTCTAGTTCTGTAGGCTACACAATCATGGGGAAGACTGCTGACCGGACAGTTGTCCAAAAGACAACCATTGACAAGGAAGGCAAGACACAAAAGGTCATTGCAAAAGAGGCTGGCTGTTCACAGAGCTCTGTGTCCAAGCACATTAATAGAGAGGCGAAGGGAAGGAAAAGATGTGGTAGAAAAAAGTGTACAAGCAATAGGGATAACCGCACTCTGGAGAGGATTGTGAAACAAAACCCATTCAAAAATGTGGGAGAGATTCACAAAGAGTGGACTGCAGCTGGAGTCAGTGCTTCAAGAACCACTACGCACAGACATACGCAAGACATGGGTTTCAGCTGTCGCATTCCTTGTGTCAAGCCACTCTTGAACAACAGACAGCGTCAGAAGCGCCTCGCCTGGGCTAAAGACAAAAAGGACTGGACTGCTGCTGAGTGGTGCAAAGTTATGTTCTCTGATGAAAGTAAATTTTGCATTTCCTTTGGAAATCAGGGTCCCAGAGTCTGGAGGAAGAGAGGAGAGGCACACAATCCACGTTGCTTGAGGTCCAGTGTAAAGTTTCCACAGTCAGTGATGGTTTGGGGTGCCATGTCATCTGCTGGTGTTGGTCCACTGTGTTTTCTGAGGTCCAAGGTCAACACAGCCGTATACCAGGAAGTTCATGCTTCCTGCTGCTGACCAACTTTATGGAGATGCAGATTTCATTTTCCAACAGGACTTGGCACCTGCACACAGTGCCAAAGCAACCAGTGCCTGGTTTAAGGACCATGGTATCCCTGTTCTTAATTGGCCAGCAAACTCGCCTGACCTTAACCCCATAGAAAATCTATGGGGTATTGTGAAGAGGAAGATGCGACATGCCAGACCCAACAATGCAGAAGAGCTGAAGGCCACTATCAGAGCAACCTGGGCTCTCATAACACCTGAGCAGCGCCACAGACTGATCGACTCCATGCCACGCCGCATTGCTGCAGTAATTCAGGCAAAAGGAGCCCCAACTAAGTATTGAGTGCTGTACATGCTCATACTTTTCATGTTCATACTTTTCAGTTGGCCGAGATTTCTAAAAATCCTTTCTTTGTATTGGTCTTAAGTAATATTCAAATTTTCTGAGATACTGAATTTGGGATTTTCCTTAGTTGTCAGTTATAATCATTAAAATTAAAAGAAATAAACATTTGAAATATATCGGTCTGTGTGTAATGAATGAATATAATATACAAGTTTCACTTTTTGAATGGAATTAGTGAAATAAATCAACTTTTTGATGATAGCACCTGTATAGCAGATTTATTTTATTTTCAAAATGTGTTCCTGTAGGGAACACACATACTGGCAAAAATGTATTTGTACAGTGTAAGTAGCTTTGGCATCTGACAGATGCAGATGCAAAATTTACAATCTCATCTTGGCCAAGAAAAGTACCATGAAATGACGAACCTAATTAGCTTACTTTGTTTTGATGGGGATTTTCATTAATATATAAGAAATAGTGTTTGAGTTTCCAGTTTTTTTTTTTTTTTTTTTTTGATGTTTGTGTTTTTTGGAACAGTCTGCCAAATTACTAGATGAATACAAACTGAGTTTAGATTAATTAGATTAATTAGGTGTTATCTCCATGGCCAAGATTGGTATGTCTTGTTATGAAATATGCTGCAGCCAGTTATGACTGCTTTGCGTCTTACAGCAAGTTTGTGTGGAGTTAGAAAATGGGTAAATTGTTGGTTAATTGTCAGCACAGAGGTGTAAACATAGAACTGAATATGCCGGCTATTTCACTAAAATCTCGCCAGAAAAAAAAAAGAAAAAAAGAACCAGATTTGCCAAGCCCACAGGGTTTGGCAAATTTGGAAATAAAATCCCCCAGTTTCAGTTGCTAGTCCCTCCGTTACAACCCACTCACACATACCAAGCCAAACTGACAAAACAAGTATCATTGCATATGCCAGGTTATGCAATAGAGAGAGAAAAATACATGCTCTCACAAATGTCTGTGCGTTTACACATCATCCTGCATTACTGTTGGCTTGCATTTATTCAAATGTATTTTTCATTCTACAAAGAGACAGTTTTCAAATGTATTGATATTTGATGATTTGTAATGCTGCTTTTTATGTTTCTCCATGTGTGGGAATGCAATCTAATGAACTCTGAAATGGACTCTCTTTCAATGTTTGGGGTATATAAGAAAAGAACATTTTCTTATTGATTGTGGGAACAAGAATCTGTAATATTTTATTAGATCTAATAACCCAGTCAGTGGTGAATGGAACTAAATGGATGGATTTTTTCCCTACTGGTTGAGTCGATAGCAAGGTATCTCCATTACTCATTCACAGTTCTTAAACTGAAGTGACTGATCCCCTAGAGGATGATAGCTGAACTACACGCTACTTTTTTTATGTCATCTTTTTTTTTTTTTTTTTTATTGTATGAACTGATATGAACTGATGAATAATATGAACTGATGGTTTCAACAAAAGCATACCATTGATTAACAACCTCGTAACTCACTGTAGGTCTATGGAGAAAATGAATGGGATTTTTATTTCTGGAACTTGACTGTTATACTCTATAACAGAAGGGAAGGTGCAAAGGGATTAAGAGGAGGGTTTTGGAAACCTGTGAGGAAACAAGCAATCCTGGTGCAGGTGCATATATACTGCTAATACAATCATATTTTGATAAATCACCATTGTTTGCTAGTCTGTATTTTAGTTTCACTCTTGCGTGAACAACTAGGGAATCAATTGTATCACAATGTGTATCCTGTCATCACCTATACTCAGTCCTAGTATATTGTGAACTATAAAGTAAAGTGACACACACCCCCTTAAAAACACACACACAAAAAATTACATTATATCTAAATGTATTCAGTTTGAGAAGTCTTCGTTCTTCCCACTAGGATATCTTTTTGTCGCATGTTGTTTATGCACTAATCTTTATGTCATTCCTCTCTGAGAGGTATTCTAGTGCTACGCAGATCCAATCAGTCATCTCTGTTTCCAGCACTTATAAAATGCATTCAGCACAGACAGGTGACCAGTCAAAGAGCGTTATCCATGCCTTTGTCTGACCGAGCTCGCATTCCGCTACCACGCTTCCCATTTGACAGAGACGATTTATAATGTCACGCCGACACCCGTAAAGTACAAGCTACCTCTTGCTGTAACGGCATCATTCTCTTCTCCTCCACTTGAGGAGTGTGAAATTCATTAGCTGAATGGTTATAAAGAGATTAGGAATGTGACGTAATGGATATCAATTATGATTTATTCAGTCTGGTTGCATGAGAGAGCTGCAGCTGGATCTCTTGAATATGAAGAGGCGTGCAAGAGTGTGTGTTTGTATGCAGTGTTTGTGTTTGTGTGTCTTTTTATGAAGAAGCAGCTCATTTATGCCAAGATACTCGGAGAGTAGTGCTACTTCCAGGTTTTTAGTGGCTTATTACTGATGTCGTCATACAAAATTGTTTTCTTTTTTTGTTGAGCTGTGTGGTTGTTTGGCTAGTAGGTAGGTCTGTATTGTTTTTATATTTACTGGTGTGTCATAGCACATATTCTTAGTAGTATTTTTAGCTTTATATGTAGCTAAGTGGAATAAAGTAGATATGAACCTATAGTCTTCATTCATTCATCATGTTTATCTGTCAGGATGCCAGATGAAAAACTGCTCATGTTGCAGCCAGGTAGATTTTTTTTCTCCTCTATTGTATTGTGTCTCCTCCTTTCTTTTTCTCTCATTCCCATCTCTCTTCTAAACACATACACACACACATTGCTGTTTTCTCATTCTCTTATTCTGTCAGTAGCTGTAGTTGTGATACAAACTGGTCTTCGGGCCCTTAGACGGCACTGCATCACATACAGGAATGCTACTGTAATGGAAATCACAAGATGGGCTCAGGAATACTTCCAGAAAACATTGTCAGTGAACACAATCCACAGTGCCATTCGCCGTTGCCGGCTAAAACTCTATAGGTCAAAAAAGAAGCCATATCTAAACATGATCCAGAAGCGCAGGCGTTTTCTCTGGGCCAAGGCTCATTTAAAATGGACTGTGGCAAAGTGGAAAACTGTTCTGTGGTCAGACCAATCAAAATTTGAAGTTCTTTTTGGAAAACTGGGACGCCATGTCATCCGGACTAAAGAGGACAAGGACAACCCAAGTTGTTATCAGCGCTCAGTTCAGAAGCCTGCATCTCTGATGGTATGGGGTTGCATGAGTGCGTGTGGCATGGGCAGCTTACACATCTGGAAAGGCACCATCAATGCTGAAAGGTATATCCAAGTTCTAGAACAACATATGCTCCCATCCAGACGTTGTCTCTTTCAGGGAAGACCTTGCATTTTCCAACATGACAATGCCAGACCACATACTGCATCAATTGCAACATCGTGGCTGCGTAGAAGAAGGATCCGGGTACTGAAATGGCCAGCCTGCAGTCCATATCACCCATAGAAAACATTTGGTGCATCATAAAGAGGAAGAAGCGACAAAGAAGACCTAAGACATTTGAGTAACTAGAAGCCTGTATTAGACAAGAATGGGACAACATTCCTATTCCTAAACTTGAGCAACTTGTCTCCTCAGTCCCCAGACGTTTGCAGACTGTTATAAAAAGAAGAGGGGATGCCACACAGGGGTAAACATGGCTTTGTCCCAACTTTTTTGAGATGTGTTGATGCCATGAAATTTAAAATCAACTTATTTTCTCAGTTTAAACATTTGATATGTCATCTGTGTTGTATTCTGAATAAAATATTGAAATTTGAAACTTCCACATCATTGCATTCTGTTTTTATTCACAATTTGTACAGTGTCCCAACTTTTTTGGAATCGGGTTTGTACATTCCTGGCCTCACGTGTGTGTGTGTGTGTGTGTAGAAGATCTGTGAGGTTTCAGCCTGCATGATTTTAATGCACATTTAATGCCTAAGCCATACAAGGCTAAACATCTGACAGAGTTTCATAAAATTACAAGTAGTATTCTGTATTAATTTATGAGTCATTGGGGCGAATACACTAAACAGTTGTGATATTCCTAAGTGGTATTTCAATGCAAAAACCTGTTTCTTATTCACGAACCACCTGCAGTCCAGTTTAACCACGTATTAAGATAGCAGCATGGGACTTTCAGTTAAATCAGTTATTTTCAGCCTAAACATGTCCACTTTTTATGTAAATTAGGCTTATAGATTTGCAGCTTATTCTTAAAGGTAAGCACTGTTTACTTGCCGCAATTAACACTGCACTATAACATCCCATGGAATGTCAGCCAACTAAATTGTTTTAAAGAGATGTTTGTGTACCTCACATCTAATTAAGTTCTTTCTAATTAAGTACATGAGGCTACAAATGAGTTAACTCTGAAATCTCCAACAGATTTTTCATAAGTAATATATATATTAAACGTGAAATATCTGGTTGGATATTTCAGAATGTTATTTAAATATTTATTTGCATCATCATATATATACACTACTGTTCAAAAGTTTTGGGATTTTTAAGTCTCTTGCGCTCACCAAGGCTACATATATTTGATCAAAAATACAGTAAAAACATTAATATTGTAAAATATTTTTATAATTTAAAATTATAATAATTACTGTTTTCTATTTTAATATATTTCAAAATGTATTTATTCCTGTAATGGCAAAGTTGAATTTTCAGCATCGTTACTCCAGTCTTCAGTGTCACATGATCGTTCAGAAATCATTCTAATATGCAAAATTTATCGTTATTATCTATGTTGAAAAAATTTTTGTGGAAACTGTGATGTTTTTTTTTTTTTTTTTTTTTTCACGATTCTTTGATGAATAGAAATTGGCTTTTAAATATACACCAATCAGGCATAACATTATGACCAGTGAAGTGAATAAGACTGATTATCTCTTCATCACGGCACCTGTTAGTGGGTGGGATATATTAGGCAGCAAGTGAACATTTTGTCCTCAAAGTTGATGTGTTAGAAGCAGGAAAAATGGGCAAGCGTAAGGATTTGAGCGAGTTTGACAAGGGCCAAATTGTGATGGCTGGACTACTAGGTCAGAGCATCTCCAAAACTGCAGCTCTTGTGGGGTGTTCCCGGTCTGCAGGGGTCAGTATCTATCAAAAGTGGTCCAAGGAAGGAACAGTGGTGAACCGGCGACCAAGGCTGATTGATGCACGTGGAGAGCGAAGGCTGGCCCGCGTGGTCTGATCAAACAGATGAGCTACTGTAGCTCAAATTGCTCAAGAAGTTAATGTTGGTTCTGATAGAACGGTGTCAGAATACACAGTGCATCGCAGTTTGTTGCGTATGGGGCTGCATAGCCGCAGACCAGTCAGGGTGCCCATGCTGACCCCTGTCCACCTCCAAAAGCGCCAACAGTGGGCACATGAGCATCAGAACTGGACCATGGAGCAATGGAAGAAGTTGGCCTGGTCTGATGAATCCTGTTTTCTTTTACATTATTTGGATGGCTGGGTGTGTTGCTTACCTGGGGAACACATGGCACCAGGATGCACTATGGGAAGAAGGCAAGCTGGCTGAGGCAGTGTGATCTGTTTGTTCTGCTGGGAAACCTTGGGTCCTGCCATCCATGTGGATGTTACTTTGACACGTACCACCTACCTAAGCATTGTTGCAGACCATGTACACCCTTTCATGAAAACGGTATTCCCTGGTGGCTGTGTCCTCTTTCAGCAGGATAATGTGCCCTGCCACAAAGCAAAAATGGTTGAGGAATGGTTTGAGGAGCACAACGAGTTTGAGGTGTTGATTTGGCCTCCAAATTCCCCAGATCTCAATCCAATAGAGCATCTGTGGGATGTGCTGAACAAACAAGTCTGATCCATGGAGGCCCCACATCACAACTTACAGGGCTTAAAGGATCCGCTGCTAACATCTTGGTGCCAGATACCACAGCACACTGGGGTCCAGTTGAGTACATGCCTCGACGGGTCAGGGCTGTTTGGGCAGCAAAAGGGGGACTAACACAAGCCTGATCAGTGTATTTTTTTGTAAGAGTGTAAACGTTTTTGGTCAATTTAATCTCAATTAAATTCAATAGATCTTCAATAGATCAATTTAATGCATTGTTACTGAATGAAAGTATTCATTTATTTAAAAGTCTTACCTCAAACTTTTGAATGGTAGTGTATGTGTATTGTATTGTCAATTTGTGTTTCATGTTTAATACATTGTGTAACATGATGCAAATGTGGCAAAGGTACTAGATTCAGTATATGAAAGGTGTTTTTGAAAGACATTCACTCAGATACTTGCAGAACTAGTAAATGTATTCTTGTATATTGCAAATTTTTTTAGTACTCTATATGAGAAACACAAAACATATGCTGTTTGGGGTTAAACACCATAATTTAACAAAATAGCATATGTAAAACTAAACAGAACCATATCAGGACTATCAGCCATATTAATTACCAACAACCATTTTTTATATTCCCTATAAGACCTTCAAAATGTGCATTATTATGTAGCAAAAACTAGTTCTAAAAAATATAATAAAAAATGTATCAATTAAGCTCTTATTTTTTATATCCAATCTCTCCTGGTCTCTCTCCGTGTCTATCTGGTGGAGGTTTTGAGCTTCTCTCTCTGGATGGCGTAATGACTCATTATTGCTATGGATACTGCGATAACTGACCTCTCCTCTCAGCATAATTACCAGCCTTTTCATAAAGTTAAAATGTCAATTATGGGCACAACCAGGCCTCCTCCGAGCCCTCGCTATAATTTTCTGTCTCTCGCGTTTTCTCTCCAATAAAGAAGTGTTTTCTCCTGAGAGGAATGTGTTCTCATGCTAAATATTTATGCAGTAAATACTTGAGGAGATGAATTCAGAGAGACCCAAACCCACATGAAGACCCATTAACCCTCTGAATGTGATGAAATGATTGCATAATTGAGAATATGATAATTAATCTCTGTCAAAGCCAAGCAATCGTGAGATATGATACATCACAGTGCCAGCCGGCATCAGCTTTACATTAGAGAGACTTGCCTTTCCCTTCACCCCAATTTATTGCATTTTGTTATTTTCAAATCAAGTTATTTTCAAATCAATTCTGTTTGTGGTGGATTTCAGCTGTATTCCATCCAACATTTTATTAGGAGAGTGAAAGGACAGGGCTGAAAAGTTCCCAAAAATTGATTTGGTAAAGTTTCAAATGTATGTATGTATGTGTGTGTGTGTGTGTGTGTGTGTGTGTATATATATATATATATATATATATATATACACTCACCTAAAGGATTATTAGGAACACCACTAATACTGTGTTTGACCCCCTTTCGCCTTCAGAACTGCCTTAATTCTATGTGGCATTGATTCAACAAGGTGCTGGAAGCATTCTTTAGAAATGTTGGCCCATATTGATAGGATAGCATCTTGCAGTTGATGGAGATTTGTGGGATGCACATCCAGGGCACGAAGCTCCCGTTCCACCACATCCCAAAGATGCTCTATTGGGTTGAGATCTGGTGACTGTGGGGGCCATTTTAGTACAGTGAACTCATTGTCATGTTCAAGAAACCAATTTGAAATGATTCGAGCTTTGTGACATGGTGCATTATCCTGCTGGAAGTAGCCATCAGAGAATGGGTACATGGTGGTCATAAAGGGATGGACATGGTCAGAAACAATGCTCAGGTAGGCCGTGGCATTTAAACGATGCCCAATTGGCACTAAGGGGCCTAAAGTGTGCCAAGAAAACATCCCCCACACCATTACACCACCACCACCAGCCTGCACAGTGGTAACAAGGCATGATGCCCATCTGGCACCAACAACCATGCCACGCTCAAAATTGCTTAAATCACCTTTCTTTCCCATTCTGACATTCAGTTTGGAGTTCAGGAGATTGTCTTGACCAGGACCACACCCCTAAATGCATTGAAGCAACTGCCATGTGATTGGTTGATTAGATAATTGCATTAATAAGAAATTGAACAGGTGTTCCTAATAATCCTTTAGGTGTGTGTGTGTGTATATATATATATATATATATATATATATATATATATATATATATATATATATATATATATATAAATATATATAAATATAAATTAAAAACAGCAAATATCTCTTTCATATAGGACACAGAGATCCTGAACACAGCAATTCTGACTGGACGGCGCGTTGCCATGCCGATAAAGGTTGTTTCCGTGGAACAGGATGGAACGGTGAGAGAGGTGGATGATCCTGTGACCTGCATCTCCACAGATGAGGACGTCCTCAAGGTGAGAGCTCACCTGCTTTATTTTGCATTACCTTCTTCATCCTCTGCCCCCCGGCTCTCCATCAAAAGTTTAGACAGGAGTGGGGCCTTGCATTGTCGATACATTTCATCTTGCAAAAAGTAGAAGCGACAGGTTCCAGGGTGACTCAGGGAAGCCCAGAGTTGTGGCAGAGAAGAGATGAACAGACAAGAAAAACAGCGGGTGCCTGTGAAAGCTGTTTTTCCTCCGCAAAGCTTTTCTTTTTAGTGGGTTTGTGTTGCACAAACAGAAATGCACACATGCACAAAAAAAGACATTTCCTGAACTGATTAATGGTCTGAAAGACAAACGCGAGATGTGTCACATCACATGAACCGACTGAACCGATGCAAATTTAGACATGAAAGGTAGCAGAACTGGAAAAGAATGATGGAACTATGAGGACAAAAAATTCTGATGTAACAGGGAGAAACACTTTAAAAGATAAACAAACCAACCACGTAATACCCGTCTGATTATTTATTCAACTATTATTTTATTTCTGCAGTAATTATTGCTGAAGATGTTTACATGCACACTGCTCATTTTACTGGACTTGTGGTGTATTTAATCTTCCTAGTTGTGGGTTCTTCTGATCCCAACTGGACATGTTTCTTAGATTTACATTTTCTTAGGTTTTAGTGTTCAAAAATAGCTAAATGTCTAGTGTGTAATGAAAGGGATTTTGAGTTTTTTGAAGTACATTTATTTAAAGGTACTGTACAAACTATGTAACTTTTGGCCCTCTAGTGGTTAAAGAAAATAAAACTGCGTGCATTTTGCAGAAGAACATTGTTTTGGTTGGGCTTTGGCTCTGCGTGACGGGTGAATATGGTTATGCTATTGATTGCTCATAAAACATTCAGTACCAGGCTTAAGAGATAACAAATATAAGATGGAAAGGATCTCAAGCGGACTAGCTGAAGACGTCATTGTAGCTTCAGAATAGCAAAATGCTTTACAATGAACTCTGTTAAAGAGCTACTGTATATATATTGCCATTTATATGTTCAAATACCTTACTTTCCTGTTGCGTCACCTTTACAATATTTCAAATCTCTCAGTTCTCTGATCAGTTCCCAAAGATCTCAGAAAAGCCAAGCCAATCTTGATTCTCATTTTATTACGAGCTCTGTCACATTCTATTTTTGTCAGCAGACTCTGTTCTGTTCTGCGTTTTTTTTTTTTTTTTTTTTTTTAAATGGTTGATTCCCTGGAGGTTTGAGATCTACCATGCTCCATGTCCTCCTTTCTCGCTCATTGTGACAACTAATCTATGCCACTCCCACACCGTACACATCAAAGTAGCTGGATCAACTTTTCTCTATTTACGGATATGATGAGACAACCACAAATGAGTGAAGTATGCAATTTCCCATAAAAAGACGTCCCGTTGGGTCTAAAATATAACACTTCTAAGAGGCTTACCATAGTGATTGATGATATATTGACTCATTATTTAAATTTTGTTTACAACAACAAAAAGTGACAATGTGCACCTTTAAAAGAAAAACAAGCTTTTCTGAGAGAGTTTTACTTTTTAAACAGCCGAAGCTAATTACAAACCCGATTCCCAAAAAGTTGGGACACTGTACAAATTATGAATAAAAACAGAATGCAATGATATGTTGTTCTAGAATATACCTTTCAGCATTGATGGTGCCTTTCCAGATGTGTAAGCTGCCCATGCCACACACACTCATGCAACCCCATACCATCAGAGATGCAGGCTTCTGAACTGAGCGCTGATAACAACTTGGGCTGTCCTTGTCCTCTTTAGTCCGGATGACATGGCATCCCAGTTTTACAAAAAGAACTTTGATTGGTCTGACCACAGAACAGTTTTCCACTTTGCCACAGTCCATTTTAAATGAGCCTTGGCCCAGAGAAAACGCCTGCGCTTCTGGATCATGTTTAGATATGGCTTCTTTTTTGACCTATAGAGTTTTAGCCGGCAACGGCGAATGGCACGGTGGATTGTGTTCACCGACAATGTTTTCTGGAAGTATTCCTGAGCCCATGTTGTGATTTCCATTTACAGTAGCATTCCTGTATGTGATGCAGTGCCGTCTAAGGGCCCGAAGATCACGGGCATCCAGTATGGTTTTCCGGCCTTGACCCTTACACACAGAGATTGTTCCAGATTCTCTGAATCTTTGGATGATATTATGCACTGTAGATGATGATAACTTCAAACTCTTTGCAATTTTACTCTGAGAAACTCCTTTCTGATATTGTTCCACTATTTTTGGCCGCAGCATTGGGGGAATTAGTGATCCTCTGCCCATCTTGACTTCTGAGAGACACTGCCACTCTCTGAGAGGCTCTTTTTATACCCAATCATGTTGCCAATTGACCTAATAAGTTGCAAATTGGTCCTCCAGCTGTTCCTTATATGTACATTTAACTTTTCTGGCCTCTTATTGCTACCTGTCCCAACTTTTTTGGAATGTGTAGCTCTCATGAAATCCAAAATGAGCCAATATTTGGCATGACATTTCAAAATGTCTCACTTTCAACATTTGATGTTATCTATATTCTATTGTGAATAAAATATAAGTTTTTGAGATTTGTAAATTATTGCATTCCTTTTTTATTCACAATTTGTACAGTGTCCCAACTTTTTTGGAATCGGGTTTGTACTTAAATAGCTTTAATAATAATGGACGTGCAAATTAAGCATATACTGTATCTATATATACACTATATTGCCAAAAGTTTTGGACACCTGCCTTTATATCCACATGAACTTTAATGACAACATTCTTAATCCGTAGCGTTTAATATGGAGTTGGCCCACCCTCTGCAGCTATAACAGCTTCAACTCTTCTGGGACGGCTTTCCACAAGGTTTAGGTTAAGTGTGTTTATGGGAATTTTTGACCATTGTTCTAGAAGCACATTTGTGAGGTCAGTCACTGATGTTGGGCGAGAAGGCCTGGCTCGCAGTCTCCTCTCTAATTCATCTCAAAGGTGTTCTATCGGGTTGAGGTCAGGACTCTGTGCAGGCCACTCAAGTTCCTCCACTTTAAACTCACTCATCCATGTCTTTATGGACCTTGCTTTGTGCACTGGTGCAGTCATGTTGGAACAGGAAGGGGCCATCCCCAAACTGTTCCCACAAAGTTGGGTGCATGAAATTGTCCAAAATGCATTAAGAGTTCCTTTCAATGGAACTAAGGGGCCAAGCCCAACCCCTGATAAACAACCCCACACCATAAGAGTTCTTTACACCACTGCATCCGACGCTTTGCATTGCACTTGGTTATGTAAGGCTCGGATGCCGCTGCTTGGCATGGGAGCCCATTCTATGAAGCTCTCGCACTGTTCTTGAGCTAATCTGAAGGCCATATGAAGTTTGAAGGTCTGTAGCTTTTGACTGCACGCTGTGTGCGCCTCAGCATGCGCTGACACCGCTCTGTGATTTTTATGTGGCCTACCACTTCCTGGCTGAGTTGCTGTTGTTCCCAATTGCTTCCACTTTGTTATAATACCACTAACAGTTGACCATGGAATATTTAGTAGTGAGGAAATTTCACGAATGGACTATCAATGTACCACGCTTGAATTCACTGAACTCCTGAGAGCGTTCAATGATTTGAAGGCGTGTCCTAATACTTTTGGCAATATAGTGTGTGTATATATATAATTTTACCCTTGGGGGTTGCATGAAAGTAGCATCAGAGTCTGCGTTGTCATGCTCTCCTGAGCTCTGAGCTAATAACTGAATCTCCCCCTATGCTAAGGCAATTTCCATTTACAAGCAGCAATATGTAGTTTAAATACAATCAATACCTGGTAACAATGAAAAACTCATTCCAGAGCTTTAATGCAAAGTTGAACAACAGAGCGTGTTATTAAGGGAATTACAGGACGCTCATTTTCTGTTGGTGTTGTGATGGGGGGGGGGAAAGAGCATCAGCATAGGAGGAGAATCTGCTTCATGACAGAAACATGTGGTGGGGAAATTGCGGCAGGTGTACCTGTCTACTTGCGGGTGTCATAAAGATGTGTGTTTGAACTCCGGGTGACATGTGTGACAGGTGTAAACAGGAAACATGACAGCGTTGCAACTGAGGACAATATCCAAAAGTGCATCGTCAGGATAAACTCAACTACAAGAACCGTTCAAAAGGCTAGCATAAAACTAGCTTTATTTGTTCAATATTAAAGTACAAATAAAGAAAGGAAAGTGGAATATAGCAGAAAATAATGCCCACAAACATTTACCACATTCTCTTTCAATGCCGATAAATGTATTAATTCAGGGTTGAGCGAAAGGATAATGTCGTCTTTTATAAAAGATGTCACCTTGTCACATTGCCACCCCGCAGGTTCAGGTGTGAATGCAATCTTATCTTTATCGTTGCACGCTGTGGTTAATCAGTTCCGCGTTTGTGTGGGGTGAAGGGCTCTCGTAATGATGGCTGATCAAATAAATAAAGGAGTCGACTAAAGAGATCCCATAGGCTTTAGCGCTCAAATCCCACTGTTTAACCAGCGTCTGTGAGAGTGAGGCCATGGCCTTAATTGGTTCCTGTGAAGACTCCCTCAGTAATGTCTGCAGTAATTGAATTTGACAAAGAACAAGAAGGACAGAGGCATGGAGGAAGGGGTGAGACTGTGTGTGTGTGTGTATACACAGACACATGGGGACACAAAACAAAAGAGGATTATAAATCAATCTTTCACATCCTCACCCCTTTTTCTCAGTCTTCCGCATTTCTTGTTTTACTCTCTGTTGTAACATGTTTATTTATGTCCATTTATTGTGGGAGATCATTGGGTTTTACTGTATCTCGGCTACTGTAGACACTGCAGGTGTCCTCTATGTAAGAGAGAGCATGGTGTGGAGAGGTGTACAGTGCTAATCCGTTTAATAACTCATTCACTTTGCAGCGACAGGCGGGCAGATATCCGGCGAGCCTTTAATCGTGTAAAACTCTGATCAGGTTAGGAGCATCAGAACAAAATATGTTTGTCAAGAGAGAGGTAAAGAATTGCAGTGTGTGCAGTGTTGGGAAGGTTACTTTCAAATGTAATGGTTACAGATTACAAGTTACCCTATTTAAAATGTAATAAGTAGTGTAACTATTTAAATGATTTTATTAAAGTAATGTAACTGATTACTTTTTAAATTTCTAATGAATGTTTTTAACTCTTAATCATTTTCAAACATTTAAACCAGGCAGGGTTAAACTCTATAAAAACACAATTCTGGATCATTATACTGTAGTTACAAAACTTTTTGTTTCTTCTTACTGATATACAAAAAAAAAGAAAAAATCTGCATACTATTCTTTTTACCACTATGTGTTAGTGAAGGGAAAACATTATACCATATAAGGCCTAATATTGATTTCTCAAAGAAGCAAGAATAGATTCTAGTTTCATACTCACTGCAACCCAAACAGACTCCCTCAGCATAGCTGTCATGAGATATGTATATTGTATATTAATATATTAAGTTATATTATATTGTTTAGTCTCAATTACCAATCGTTGTGTAGTAAAAGGTTTAGTTTACCCAAAAATTTTAATTGTCATTAATTGACCCTTCGCTAAGCTACGCCCGAAAACCGCCACAGGCCAATCATGGCTTAGCAACCGTAACTAGATGCGGAAGGTCTGTCAAGCTTTCGAACGAGGGAAACATGCCGAAGCATTGTGCTTAGGGATTGTGCAAATCTGATAAGGGGAGAAATGACGGTGTTCTGTCGATTTGTCCGACCGTGTCAGATTTTCTTACCGTAGCGCAAAATTATAGCTATATCTATTGATCCATGCTATCGCATCAAAACATCCTACTGCGTGTTAGTGTTTGTGACTAACTTACGTGAAATAATTTGTGATTCTCATTGGGGAAAATTATTTTACAGTGCAAAATACCCCATCAGATTGTTGTGGATCAAGCAGTGTGGGAGAATATATATATATATATATATATATATATATATATATATATATATATATATATATATATATATATATATAATATTATAAAAAATATAAGCGGGAGAATGTTATCATTGCAAAGTGGTCAGGCTATTGTCTTGTGTTTAATCCACAAGATTTATGGTTAAGCTGTTTGATTTATAATTATTTGATTATTTTCTAACTTCACTTACCCTGCTGTGCATGAACATAGCTGTTCCTCAATTTGTGAGTTTCCCATTTGAATGGTCAGCGTATGAGGCGGCTGCTGCTTGCGCTGGGACCTATATAGGCTTTAGCTTCAATTTTGATGAAATTATTCTCTAATCGGTTGCATATTATGCGGTGGATATATCCCTCGAATGCATACTGCAGTCCCTTTTGTCTTGCTCTCTCAGATATTTCAACCGTTTGCCAAAAATGACTAATTATCTCCTTGGGAATGTATGACACCGGCACATACATGCTGGAATAGGTGGGCCAGGCACGAAAGCTTGTCAGGCGTAGCAACAGTAACTAAGGAGGGCGGGGCTTAGCGAAGGGTCAATTACTCACCCTCATGTCATTTTAACCTTGAGCAAAAAACAAACAAATATAATGACTTTATACAACAAATTCTTCTCGTCTGTGTCAGTCTTCTACGCAGTTTATGTTGGCCAGCTCCTGCGTCAGCATCACACACATCGTGGTGCTCACATGAACAACATTGGCCAATGGTAAGATGGCGAGCTGGCGTAGCTCAGAAGCACTGTACTGTATTTACTTACAAAACAAAAATGATGATATCAAGAAGAGGTGGATTCATTTTGTGAAGAGCCATGCTCTTCCGTGATCCTCAGCTCTCTTTGATGGAGAGCTGAGGATCACCACCAAGACCTGCCTCTGCAGTGATAATTTTACACAGGATAGTTTTATTTTCATCTGAGACAACTGGCCAGCAGCCATATCACCCTGTAGCCCAAGACTAAGCAGGGTTGAGCCTGGTCAGTAACTGGATGGGAGACCAACTGGGAAAACTAGGTAGCTGCTGGAAGATGTGTTAGTGAGGCCAGCAGGGGGTGCTCACCCTGTGGTCTGTGTGGGTCCTAACACCCCAGAATAGTGATGGGGACACTGTACTGTAACAAACACCGTCCTTTGGATGAGATGTTAAACCGAGGTCCTGACTCTCTGTGGTCATTAAAAATCCCATTGGCCCTTACCAATCATGACCTCCTAATAACCCCCATCCACTGAATTAGCTCTATCACCCTCTCTCCTCTCTACCTATCGCTGGTGTGTGGTGAGCGCACTGGTGCCATTGTACTGTGGATGCTGCACACTGGTGGTGGTTGAGGAGAGACCCTGACGAGTGTAAAGCATTGGGTATACAGTAGTACATATGAAAGCACTATATAAATGCCTAATTCATTCATTCACAACTGGGATTCACTGATAATCCACTGCAGAATGGGACCGAACCGACTATCTCCCGCCCCGACCTTCATCCTCCCGTCCTGCCGACAACGGCAGTATGTGCCCACCAATAAGTGTTGTCTTGTGTGCTACGGCAGCTTTCCTGCGAGTGGGCATGGTTTCATGGATACGCTCCCAGTGTTTGAGAGCAGACAGTGCTGCTTATTTTTTCAAGATTTTGATAAGCTATTTTATTTACTTGCCTTTTTTTTTTAACATTCAAATTTGACTGAGTGGTTAATAACACATTTTTCTGTGGTGTGACAAACTCAGAACATATTTAATTTTGACTTTACAGGGACTTTAAGGTTAACATTCATCATAGGAGATGCTTCCTCAGATTTGACTTTGAAAGCTTCAATGTCAATAGCATTGTAATAGTTGGCAAACGTATTTTCCACTGAACTGTTACATTTGCGTCCTTTTCTGATTTCTGAATTAAATTATTTTTTTAATTTCCATCACTGGAACGCATTTTTATCACTTGCCATAGTGGTAACTTTCAGCAGCAATGTGGATTGATGTAATTGGCACGTGGTACGCTGCAAATTCAACTAAACGGCCTTTAAATGGCAGGAGGGATTGTGCACATCAAAAACAGAAATAATTAGAATTTTACAGAAAATATTCAGATACCCCTTTGTAATCGTTTTATCAGTAATTGTAACAGATTACAATTACATTTATTTTGTAATTAAATTACATAACTGTTACATGCAACTAGTTACTCCCCAACACTGAGTGTGTGTATGTGTTCATTTTTATTATTTCTCATCAGAAATTGTTACTTAGCTATGATTAATCTTTTATTAAGATTACCAAGTCTTTTTCTAAATATATTGTGTATCTTGAAAGGATTATTAAATTGTATTACTGAAAATCCTCCAGATCTTTAAGAAGGCTGAATTGATCCTTATTTTGCATTTTTATATTTTTTTAAAGTGTAAGGCTTTTTTTGCAGTCCAATTTGTCCAAAAGATTCTTTTGAGAGGAAAATTATGCTTAGCATATCACACAGTAAGGGAGAATAGGGCTGTTACTGTTCACTCCAGTGAATATTTCTTACTGTGAGTTTATTTGTTAAAAGTCAATTTCTGTGTAAGGCACATACCTCAAAGCCTTGGCTACAAAAAAGCTATTGAACATTTCCACCATTTTTGTCCACGGTTATATGGTACAGTTCATTGAATACAAAAGTTGTCACAATAGAATCTGTCATTAAGCGGACATTTCCACTTTATTATAATGCAAAAGTAAGCTATTTCCTGTGAATGTGTGAGACTTATGTAAACATATTATATGTAAACAACTTGAAGAATAACAAAGTCATTCTCAATAATTTTAATAATAAATAAAAATAACATGATAAATACTAATTTGCAACATCAAGCAGCATATCGGACTGTTTTGTACAGCTTTTGGAATTGGCTGACACCGCAATCCTTGCATATTCAAGTTAACTGTATTCTCTCTTACATTAAAAATAAGGTGAATAGGCTTTTTTTAAGGTAAACATAAACTGCAAAAATGAAACCAAGTAGGATGTTATAGTATATAATCAGAAAAATTTCAATATAATGTGGACATAAACTGCTTATGACCCCCATAAACATCCCAGCCGCTAATCAATCACCGCAACGCCCTTTTAAAACTATATAGATCTAGCTTCTTTCTGAGCTTAGGATGTACAGTGGATATGGCTAAGCTCCCATAATACTGCCGTCTCTACCCAGTGGACTCGTAACTCACAACTAATGGACCCTGCAAGACCCTCCCAGGGGCTCTTTCCAGCTCTGGTAATAGCCTTTGACCTAACCTTCCTCTTTTTCTGAGCCCATGTGAGAGAGTGGGGAGGAAGCGGTTAACCTTCCTCCCCAAACCCTCATCTTCCCAACGGGAGCTATTAAACACCTTTTTTTTTTTAAAGCATTATCAGGGCTACCCGCTGCATGTGATGGCCAATAGAATTTTAACACACAACAGGGTATCCGTTGGACACTTTGCCCCACAATCCGTAAAATAGTATGCACTGCTTAAGGTCTTGTATATTTATGTATATCATCTCCCAAGCATAATGCTGGCAGATACTGTGAGTTATCTGACATGCAGCATGCTGACAGACATATGGAAACTTTCTGTTATGTTAAAAGGCCTTTTCTCCTGAATTATTCAACAATATGCTGTTTTTTTCCCACCATAAACACCTTAGAACAAAGCTTCCATCTGTGTGTGAGGTGGTGTGTTTGTGTGTGCGCAGAACAGCACTCAAACAGACGCCATGGAAAATGGGACTGGCATAGCTGCTGGTGCTGTGCTGTGATGGCAGTATTTTCTAATCAGATATGTTACAAGAGATTCACTTCACATGATACGATACTGTGTAAGTAACCAAATACACACAGATGGAACAGCGCTTTAAGGTGTTTATGGGAAACAATGACAGATTGTAGCTGAGATGCAGGAGTATTGGAGAAGAAAAGTATCCTGAAGTTAACTTTACTGATAACTAGTAAATACATTTTTTAGCCTGTTCATTGCAGCAAAGCTGTCTGGGTTTGAGGTCTTTTTGGCTTTATCGTTACAGTTCAACTGCTCCATTTTCTAGGGACACTATTTGTGGGAATATGTGTATCTTCTGACTTGTCTCAAAGAAGGGCTTTGTTTTTAGTTCATCTCCCAAAGAGAATATGTTGATGAAGGTTTAGACCACTAATAATAATATCAGACATATTGGGGACACCCATGACTTATATACCTATGCAAATATTATGTAAATATGCCGCATATCAATTTCAGAAGTTTGAAAAGGACCTGACTTACCATTCTAGGACAAACTGACTCAACCCGCCTGCCCCAAGTGATTCAGAGAGTCACCGAAGACATATGACTTTGAATATTTTGTCATTATTTACTCTTACCCTCATGTTTCTGATTTTTTTAATGTGTTTTCGGGCACTAGGTTTGAGTGTGCACAAGCATGAAATGCATTTAAGAGCTATATGATGGAGAGGGAAGATAAACGACTTACATTTTCAGTATTGTCCTCACAAAATTCTCATAATTTTAAGTTTATTTATTTATTAAAATCTGACTTTTTTTCTGAATCGTGATTCTCAGTTTATCCAGAATTGTGTAGCTCTATTGCATGGGAGAATTTTTTTGGGAGTTCAACAGAACAAAAAAAAATACTCTTAGTATTAAATAATCTTAGTTTGTTCACGGATTTGATGACCCCCATAGACCAGTGGTTCTCAAACCTGTCCTGGAGTACCACCAGCCCTGCACATTTTGTATGTCTCCCTCATCTATCACACCTGATTTAACTCATGAGCTCATTAGTAGAGACTGCAAGACCTGAAATAGGTGTGTCAGATATAGGGAGACATACAAAATGTTCAGGGCTAGAGGTACTCCAGGACAGGTTTGAGAATCACTGCAATAGACTAGAGAGTTCATGACTCACTAATGACTGGTGATTGCATGCTCTAGTAAAAGCAATTTTCATTGCTGAATGAATAAGCACTTAAGCATATTTGGAATTAGCTGAAGCCACATCAACAAGAATCTTGCATGCAAATGGAAACTCTCTGGTTAAGACTTAAGGTTAGCACCACACTTTTGAACTCTCCTTTGCCTCTCTCTCTCTCTCTCTCTCTCTCTCTCCTACTCTGTCTATTAATCTTTCTTCGCCTCTGTGTTTCTCTGTGATGCTCTGATTATTTGCAGAGCTTTTAAATCCCACGTCATGAATGCAAGGGAACAGGCAACAATGAGCGCTTTGATCAATCACAAAAAATCTAATTATGCTAAGCTAAGTACTTTGAGAGTCAACATATGGAGTGAGAAAGGTTTATACTGCGTGGGTCTAATATCAGAAATCTTACTCTGTAGATGTGCATTTTGAGAAATCACCTAAAGGGGAAGATTGACAGATGAAGTTTTAAACTCATAATGTACGTTTAACAGTGCCAAATCCCCCCACAAGGCACTATGGGAGTCTCTAACCGCAGGCAGTGTCACATTTAGAATCTGGAATCTGAATTTATCGCCTTCTGCAGTGGAAATGCTCTAAATTCAAATTAAATTACTGTGTAAACTCTTTGGAAGAAAGGCACGCTTGGAGGAGCGGGTAACTGTAACTTTATATCAGTGTTCATGTGAGTGCAAACTACAAACTAGTTCAGAGACCAAGCTGTTCTCAGCATTAATCTAGTTCATGGCCGTGGGTTTGGTTTATTGATAGGGACATTTTAAAATCAGTTAATACAGATGTACAAGTATTCATGTACACAGAAATTCTAAATTATTGAATATATATAATTTTTTTATTTTTTTATATTTATTATTATTATCAAAGTTGAAAACAGTTATGCTGCTCAATATTTTTGTTGAAACCACACTCTAAAAATGCTGGGTTTGGGTTGAATATGGACAAACCATTTTTAAACTCTTTTAAAAATTAAAACAATGGTTGGGTTTGTTGACTAAACATGGGTTGAAACAACTCAGCATTTTTAGATTGCCTAATGCATCCTTGCTAAATAAAAGTATTCTATTATTTAAAAAAAGATATTAGGCTATATAAAATGATTTGTTCGATTTTGTACATAAAACATTCCAAATGATACAGTAGATGATGATTTAATTAGAGATGCATGTTATTGTATAGTTTTATTTATCTTTTTGTAAGATAATGTCTTTGGGCAAACTAATGCCTAGTTTGATTAATAATTTAATTTATAATAGAGAATTAAATACCTTCATTTTACAAATGAAAATATGACTTTGTATTGCACTTGTGTTTTTCAGTATCTTTACCAGTATCTTTACTACCCAAATCTATGCTCATGATGTTGTACCAGAATAAAGTATAAATGCACACACAACAATCTGCAGCATCAAGCTGTAAAAGTGAAGATGAGCCCAGTGCGGGATCATCTATCTGTTTTAAAAACCTCTCTTTATATCTGACCATTCCTCTGCAAGCAGTGAACCCGAGCTGCTCTTGCCTGTCCAGGAAATTGATTCTACCCCTTCCAGCTGATGCCCACCATCTTTGTCTCCCTCTTACTTTTCATCCATTCTCTTTCTTTCTTTTCCTCTCTCCCTCCATTGCCTCCTCTTTGCCCCCTACCAATCTCTGTCTCTCTCTTTTCCTCGTCACCACAGCAGAGAGGCAAGTGCCAATTCTTCCGAGTAATTTGCTAGCTGGGCGGATGATGGGATTGGTGGATTGCGGCACCTGGCGCTGTTTTGCATTGTCAGCCAAATAATCTGTGATTTATCACTCCAGAGATGAGCAGAGAGTGGAGAAAGACACAGAACAGAAAGAGTGGAATTAAAGTGAAGAAAAGAACAGAAAACTGACAGGGAAAGCAGCATTTTGTTGGAAGAAGAAAAGTAGTGGAAAAAGGCAGCCGAGATCAATACAACGCATGATATTTTAAATAAGTAGAGTGTTAAATACACAAATATAAATAACAGTTATACAATTATTGTTTTAAAGTTCATGAAGTTTTCTTCTTCATAAACTGTTTAATTGCTTTGCTTCTTTTAATAGTAGCATTAAACATAGGCAGTCATGGCCTAATGGTTAGAGAGTCAGACTGGTAACTCGAAGGTTGTGGGTTCGATTCTCAATACCATCAGGAAATGACTGAGGTGCCCTTGAGCAAGACCCTCAACCTCCGACTGCAAAAATGGCTGCCTCATTGCAGTGTGTGTGTTCACTAGGGGTGCGATGAGATCTTGCGATATTAAAATGTGACAAGATTTCTGAGGGTATCCATGATGGAGCGTGAGAGTGAAATTAGCATAGAATATGTCACCACTACGTTTACATTAGTAATTTTGCTTTTTTTATAGAAAGATAAACCATTTAATTCAGTTGGATAACGGTTACTTTAATTGTAAACTATTTTAAACATCTGCTCTGCTCATCCAGCACGAGTTGCATTCGCAGTGCAGCAGGAATCACAGTTCACTGATCACGTGACGAGAGTAAGACGAGATGACTGACAAGACCATTGCGGAGGATTTGTTGCTCAACAGAGCCTAAGCGTCTGATAAATGTCTTATACACAGAGTACGTGCAATCTCAATTTCAAGATGTCGAAAATCCTGTCTCCCAATATCAAACCTATGGAGCTCCTAAAGGGACATACATGGTGGTGGAAAAAAGTTAGGATGGGAGGACATTTTGTTTTGTTTTTTCAAATCTTTTGCGTTCCCTCGCAAAGATATTTTAGTTCCCTCGCAAATAGCCTAGTGTCCTGCTGGCAGTGTTTCAAACAGCTCAGTATGTTAACAGTGGAGCAGTTCATAGAGTTTTATTTTGAACTTGGGCTTAAGTATAAAGAAATACTGTCAGTGCTTACTTCAATGAGTACAGTAAAGTTGTCATTATATTCACAGATTAAAATTTTCCAGATCAATAACTCGTGAGTTAAACGTTGTTAAAACAAATGACACCTTTTTAACGTAAACTATGAGCTTGACTTTTATAGTCTTTTTTTTTTTTTTTGATTTTTTTAAAGTCACCTTTATTTATATAGCACTTTTTATAATACAGATAATTTCAAAGCAGCTTTACAGTGGTAACAGGAAAATAATGCAACAAAATTTGATTCGGCTGGACACCCGAAAACAGTGATGTCATTATCCAGCTCAGTTCAATTCTCATGTGGTATCAGTACAGGCAGATCAGTAATGTCGTTGAATATTTAGTGTCCCCAACTAAGCAAGCCAAAAGCCAAAGGCTACAGAGGTGTGGGTGGCAAGGAACCAAAACCCCGTCAGGTGACAGAATTAATCAGAAAACCTTGGGAGAAACCTGGCTCAGTCGGGGGGGCAGTTCTCCTCTGGCCAAGTTCAAAATAAAACTCTATGAACCGCTCCATTGTTATCTCGTTCTTGTGAACCCAATCTCGTGTCTCGTTTCGTATTGTGAGACAAGTGTCTCGTCACACCCCTAGTGTTCACTACTCACTACTTCTAATGTGTGTGCACTGACTTGGATGGGTTAGATGCAGAGGACACATTTTGAGTATGGGTTACCGTACTTGGCCTTCACATGTCACTATTTTTACTAAAGAAATATTTTTTTTTCCATTTTTGCTGTAAACTAATGTAGTCAAGTTGATTTATAAAAACTTTTTAATTTAAATAAAATCAGTTAATTCAAGAAGCTTGTTAGGTTTATATTTTTAGCTGCTTAAGTATTTATTTGTTTTTGTATCTTCTACTGGTGCTTGAAGAAGTCCATGTGAGTTCTGTATGTTATACTCATTCAAATGTGTTTTTCTCTATATTGTCTCCAAATTTCAGTTCCTAAAGGTCCAAATGGGCCAAACACGATTCATTTTATAGAGGTATTAGAAAACCTCCAATTGTTTTTGGGGTTGTTCGCCTTTCTTGTTGAGACATAATTTTCTCTTTATAGTGCTCTTCTCCACAAAGAAATACTGGCCTTCATCTCTCTCTCTCTCTCTCTCTCTCTCTCTCTCTCTCTCTCTCTCTCTCTCTCTCTCTCTCTCTCTCTCTCTCTCTCTCTCTCTCTCTCTCACTCACTCACTCACTCACTCATTGCCCAGTCTCCTCTCCCCTCTCTTTAAAATAGAGACAAAGATTAAATCGATTTTTCAGTGTCATCAAATCCATGGCTCAGCTCTTTGGCTTTGACGAAGGGAAGTGTTTATACAGGTTTGTTCTGAAGGCACAAAATAATATGCCATCAGCCGCAAGATGGGAGGAAATGAGAGAGAAAACTGGATAAACTAGGTATTCAAGTCTGACCGAGACCAGTGTCAAGGAATACTTGTGTTAATAATATATTATATTATGTTTATTAATATCTTTGTGTAAATATAATGTATATGCACTTATCAAAACACGAAAGATTGTGTTTTAATTAAATAAGTTTATAGTCTATTGTGCTTCATGTTTGCGAAGCACACACTTTGGTTATGTGATCAAATTGTGATCCATTGTTATCAGTGTCCCTGGGGCTGTTTTAGATGATATACTGTTGTCATCTCTGTGTAAACTACCAAAACATGAATTTGTGAAAAAGGTGACGTCATGCGCATGTATGTTATGTGTTCAGTCTATAGGCACTGTAGAAGAATGTGTATGCATAGTGTTACTTAATTTTGAACTCTCAAATTCCACCAGATTGATGCATTTAACTTTAAAATGTATTAAAATTCTTATATATGCATTTCTTGTATTGTACTATTTGTGCACATGCGTTTAATTTAGTAGAAATTTCAGGTCAAGTGTGCTATTTTTTTCTAATATACTTTTTTTTTTTTTACGTTAAAGTCTGAAAGTCTCCCATGGAATTTCATTGTAAAAATGTTGAGCATACAAAATATAATGAGCAAAGATAATATACAACTATAGCTGCCATTTTATTTTAAAATGGTGTCGTGATATACAATACATTGATTCTCTCTGATTCAAACTGACAGAAAACATGATTCACACAGTATCATAATGGTAACAGTGGCCATTTCATTTTATTACCACTTTTATTTTTCTGCCTTGCGAGTACTTTTTCAGTGGTATTTCTCTGGTTTCAATATAGCAAATCTAGTCAAATATGTTGCTTATTTGGAACTTTGGTGGTTTATACAATTATCAACCTCAGAGGAGAAGTGTGATGTTGTGTCCCAGCTTCCAAATGTCTTTCTCATGTCATGTTTTTGATGTTCTGATATGGCCACATGCCACTTTAGCTGCCATTTTCCTGTGTCATTAGCCTTGCGGTCTTCAGACCTGACAGTCATTTCTGCTGCAGAGAATGACAGGATGGCGGCTCTTAGAACAACACTGGAGATGATCAGAAAGATGGGTGGATTGAAAAAGGTGCAAATTGCAAGAACAGAGATGGAAGCAAAGGTAGAGAAATTGAGTGTAGCATCCTTGCAGGGAATTCTGGGTAATTGCTCTTTTAGGAGTCACACACATATATACACAAAAACATGAGGGCTTTTAGAGGGTACCTTTTATCAGCTGTGGTTGTGTGGCAGAACATTACATCCTATATAAAAATATCCACAGCATGGGATCTGTTATACATCCTCTCAGGGCTTCTGCGCGCGTGCGTGCGCGGTGTGTGTGTGTGTGTGTGTGTGTGTGTGTGTACATATGTTTTTTTCTATCGCAGTGGGAATTCAACCTGAATGCACACAGACTCATGGGGACTTGTGTCACCGTGGGGAGCTAAATTGAAGTCCCCATGAGGAAGTAAGCTTATAAATCATACAAAATTAGAATTTTTTTTTATTTTTAATGTAAAATGCAGAAAGGTTTGTGTGATGGGTGGGGTTAGTGTAAGGGGATAGAATATACAGTTTGTACAGTATAAAAACCATTACGTCTATGGAGAGTCCCCACAAAGATAGTGAACCAGAAGTATGTGGGTGTGTGTTTGTAGTGGGGTGTGCAGGAGAGACAGTATATTTACTTTGATGAAATGACATTTGTATCTCATATTTTTATTCTAATTGCTTGCGTTGAATGAATCATAGTGCGTTAAATGATTGCATTGTATTACAAAAAGTAGAAAAGCATGGTTTGGCTGTGCATATTCAAACTACTCACTGAATTGGTTTGTTACTTGGTACACTGCAAAAGACTGACATTAATTTTTTTTTTTTTTTTTATTCAATCAGTTAAATTAATAAAGTGTGGTCTGCTCTGAATATCTGTGTTCACTGTTCTTATTTCTTCTCCAGCTCTCTTTCTCTCTCAATATTCTTCTTTGGTGATTATTATTAACAGGAAGATGGACATGTTTATGAAATAAAAGCACTCAACAAACCACAAAAGCTTGAGCATTTTGAGTCGTACATGACACACATGCCGTTTATTTCAGATTTCATCATGCCCCCATGGTGACCCTGAGCTGTAATAGTGAGATGTGACTGCTTCACGCTGCATGAGCGCGTGTGTGTATGTGTGTGTGCGTGTGATTTACCGGAAGGAAAATGATGGTGCTCTGTTCGCCATGACAACGTCACACAGACACAGCCCATCAAAGTGTCATAAACGTCCAGCGGATACAGACCACCATTAATCACGACAGAGAGTAAAGAGGGCAAAATATAGAGAAAAGATGGGGGGGAAATGAAGTCCATATAAAAAAAGAAAAAGAAGAGGAAAGTGAGACTAACAAGGAGACGCTCACTAGTCTGTTTTCCCAGTTTTCACATAATTATGTGAAAAGGGTGCTCTCCGTTTTCTTCAGATAAGTGTAATTATGGATTGTGCTAGGGAAAAAAGATACCAAAATGCCAGAGCCATTACAAAATCAACAAAACAATCGCAACTGTTCGATCCACCTCCACTTCACTTTTCTGTTTCTCTTGCACTGCAGGTATCTGTTGGTTGTGATGAGGTGTTGGTGAATGGGAAAGAGATGAGGGGGCGTGTCTCTCTTCAAGTGAACTTTACCTACCTCTATTTGACCAGCCAATTAGAGCTCACTGTTTGGGTGCCACGGTTACCGCTCCAGATTGATGTCTCTGATGCCGAGCTCAGCCAAGTCAAAGGATGGAGGGTGCCCATCATCACTAACAAGAGGTGTGTGTGTGTGTGTGTGTGTGTGTGTGTGTGTGTGTGTGTGTGTGTGTGTGTGTGTGAGATAGCGAAAGGTATGTTAATATGTTGCTTATGTGAGCCGACATCAGAGGAGAAGGGCACACTGTTTTTAGCCACTGAGATCCAGCACCATCCCTTTCATTTTCATGGTATTTGTTGCGTGTGTTTGTGTGTGTGGATATACGTCTGTTTTTTTCACAGCCCAATTCTGCTTGTTGGCCTTCAGTCTGTCTGCTGGGCCCATTTTTCAATTTAGCCAATTTCTGTCTCTCTGCCTGTAACAACAAAACCACTGTTACCACCAAGAACCACACTCTCACACACACACACACACACACACACACACACACACACACACACACACACACACACACACACACACTTACACCCCACGCAATGCTTCCCCCTAGGTGAACTGGAAATTTGAAGTAATCACAATTTCAGAGAGAGAAATAAAATGGGGAAAAGAAAAGATGAGGCAAGGAAAACAAAACAAAACCCAACAAAATAAAACAAGAAAAGACCATAAAATAAAAAGCAGAAAAGAAAAGGAAAAGAAAAGAAAAGAAATTGGGAAATCAGACTTTTTCTTAGTTCTAATCAGTCAGGTAACCAGCTGCATCTTTTCCACACAGTGAAAGTGTTTTTTTTTTTTTGGTTTTAATGTGCAAAAATGAAAATGAGAGTAAATAATGATTTAAATTACCTCACACAAAGCTGGAATGTAGTGTAAAGGCCGTTTGGACTAATATTTTGACATTCTTGTGTTGCTTTTTCCTAATTTTTGAAGCTTGACAACTCCTGTAGCAGTTCACTTTCACTGTAAAGAAATGTCCCGTATGGCATTACATCTGCATTACATCTTTTTCTGAGTTTCATATAAGAAAGAAAGTGATACAGGTTTGGAGCAACATGAAAGTGTGTAAATGGTGCATGAACTATCCCTTTAAGGAAACCATTGAAGCACAAGGAGAACTGTTATTGGCATTTTGACATTGTATTTTATTATTCTAAGAATCTCATTACTAGTAAGTCATTGGGCCCTATCATACACCCAGTGCAATGCAAGTATTTTTTGCTAGTTTCAGCCCCACGCAGTTATCATTTTCACATCCTGTGCCACATTGTTTAAATAGCAAATGCATTTGCACCCATCTTTTCCAAGCCATGGGCATGGGCATTGTTTTTTTGAGGCAACTGAAAATTTCACGCCGTGTTATTTAAAGGGCACATTAGTAATATGCGCCTAGAGGCGGGTGCACAACATGCGTACACTCTTGCTTATTACACACACAGTGCAGCAGCACACCAAATATTAAAAATAAAAGGATTACAATGTAAAATATTATTGTGTACATAAAGATAAAAATGCCTCCATGTCATAATGGATAGTCATTGCATGTATCAGAATTACCTATTTGCAGTAATGACGAATGAAATTGGCTACTTATTTAACCAATCGTGGCAATACACAATTTAAATGTATTTAAACTAACTCCTCGTGTTGAGGGTGTCTATATTCCACCATGTAAAGAGCGAATCCACCATGGTGCAAGTGCAACTGGCTTTTAAAGGGAATGAGAGATGAGACTCTGATTGGTTTGTTGCACGTTACATAAAAAAACACACCCATGACTCATTAAGAGACTAGGTACAACCCTTCTGGACCATGTGCCTGGTGTGCTGACTGTTGTGCTGAGTGGATTCAGACACATCTTAAGTACACCTTCGCCATGCACTTCAGACCATGTGCTCAGATCGTTAAAATAGCGCCCATTATTTCAACTTAAACAACCCAAAATCAACCCATTTGTGTTGTTTATTGAATATTATCACTATACATAATGCAATTTCAATAATAATGTTTCTGCCCTTGTAATTCATGGCTTTATTACATGGCCAGAATCATGTCACCACTTCATAGTCATACAAGTCAAAGAATTCTGTTTTCTAAACAGATTTTGAAATTTCTTATTTGCTTTCTGTGATGCCCAGGCCGACCCGGGACAGTGAGGATGATGAGGAGGATGAGAGGAAGGGCAGAGGCTGTGCCCTGCAGTATCAGTATGCTCTGGTACGTGTTCTCACACACTTCGTAGCTGAGCCAGCTGACCCTGGTGGGGAGCTTGTGCACATGCTGGGTTCCGATTGGTCAGCCGACATCACAGAGATGGTCCTGGACTTCCTAAAAGTGGAAGATACACGCATTGCTAGACTAATTGATGGAAGAGTGCTGGTGGGAAGAGACCTGGGCATCACCACTATACAGGTATCTATCTATCCATCTTTCCATCCATCATGCTAACATACAAGGCATCTACATCTATATTTATATATTTGGCATATTGGTACAGTATATGTGTTCCCTGGGAATCAAACCCATGCCTAATTTATTCATAGTCAGTTTGTTTGACTGTATCTGCTTGGCGAAAAGCTCAGTTTTTAAATAAAGTCAGCATACATTATTTAGAGTATTCACCGTTGACAAATAAAGAAAGAACCTGAGAGATAGTAACACCTTCCTTGTCAAACACACCAGAAAGATTCACCCCTCATTGCATGTGAGTGATAACAAGCTTGTTTGCCTACAGGTGTTACAATCTCAGCTGTGTTGAATGCTCATTCCAGAGTCAAGTGTTCTGTTGGGAACCCGTTGACTAAGAGGCTCCTGTGTTTGTTCATTTTCTCTCCATATGTGGCTCCATTTGCACTTTATCATGTTTTACATGTTGGTCCAAATGTGTGATGGTTATATAAGACCTCACTTGTGGTTTTGAGTTATGTTTTTAGTTTTGTGTGGAATTCTCTCCGTTCTTTTTTCATGTCGTCTCTCTCCCCATCGTTTAGGCTTTCACCACCCCTTTGATTTCCTGCTATTTTAGTTATTTTCCTTTCCTCCTCTCAGCTCGGGAATCCTCATGGTGTCAGTTATGTCCACGTTAACAGAATATGATGCTCAACGATGACACATTGATTCTGAGAGCTCTTTGTACACCTGTCATACTGCCTGTCTGTCATAGTAAAGCAATTGCAAAGAGTTTGTATCTCCTCGCCTTTGCTTTACTTTTGTAAGGATGGGAGATATTATATAATGGAAACAGGGACAGGAAAGGGTTAGGACGGACGGACGGACAGATAGATAGATAGATCGATCGATCGATCAATCTGCACTGTGTGATGACTGGATCCTTGGTATTTCCATTTCTTTGTATTTCCCAGGTGATATCCCCTTTGTCTGACTCTATTCTGGCTGAGAAGACCATCACAGTGCTGGATGATAAAGTGACCATCACTGATCTGGGAGTTCAGCTGGTGGGCTCTTTGAGTCTGTCATTGCAGCCCAGTTCCACCAACAACAGAGCCTTCTACATCACAACCACTGCTCAGGACCTATTGCACACACCCAAACAGGTGAAAGATACAAAAAGTGACAAACAGAATAATTAATTTTACTATCATAAACTACTATGAATTGTATGGAAAATTTTCAGGCTGGAGTCAGAGGACAACGTGTGTGCATTTATTGATAGATTATGATATCTGCATTTGTGTATTTCTTTGTCATAAATGCAGTTTACATAATATGATGCAAGAGCAATTCAATATTCAGTGGTTTCCCATCCACTGTAAAATCTGAGCTTATTTATTTCATAAAAATTAAAAACATAATTAAAACATACTTCAGTGCAATTAAATTGCTAAAATTTGTTATAATATTCACTTTATAATAAAGCAAAAAATCAAAACACACGAAAAAGAACTATAAAAGGGAGTGGAAATGGCAAATGAGTGGTCCTCTGCAGCCATCTACTGGATATAGTGGTCATTTCATGTCAAAAGTGTTTGTTTTCAACCAGGTGACAGAAATCCTCCACTAAATCCTCCATGTTATCTCCATGAATGAAAATTAATTCAGCACAAACTCTGCTACAATAATATGTGAGCAGCATGTATGTAAAAGTTTGTAGTTTTGAGAAAATTACGTTTATGCGTGGTTCGTGAAAAAAAAAGAAAAGTTTTAAGTCACTGAAATAAGGCCATAAAACCCATACTGAATATTTGTTCACAAGACTTTTGAAAACTGGATCACGTAGGCTAGAATCTTTGCTTCAAAACGATGTAAAAATCACCCTGCCCACTCATTAACGTAAAACAACATATTTGTTATTATGAATAATGATGTGTTTCACACATAGGAAGACAAAGACACTCCCCTGATGGCCCTGTCAGCTGAATGGGACTATGAGGGAACTAGGACAAAGAATGTGAAGAGATTAAAACAATGGCTTTTTGATTTGTTTGGATTTATTTACAGCACAACATAATCCAAATATACATATCGAAGGACAAAAAGTCACAACTGTGAACATGCTGATATCAGGAGCAACTAGGGCTGCATGATTTGATAAAAAAAATTAAACAATTGTTAGTTTCTGGTTAAAATTAGCTAAAATGTAAAATTCGCTAAAATTACTATTACTATATATAAAGAACACCAGGTTTGTTGTGCCTTGTAGGCCCATACTTGTAGGGCTGCATACATTTTGGGGGAAAATGCAGGCGGCCTATAACTATAAATCACAAGAAAGGAACATTTCAATACACTAAACTAGAGAAAAATAGCCTATATGGATTATCATTTGTTCAAAAGTTTTCATACATTATGCCATTATGAAGTGAGTTTGGAGTAAAAACATATAGCCTAATGTTTGGTGCATTTTGCTTTTCAAAAGCACAGCGCAAGTGATTCAAACTCCCAGCGCTTACAGAGACCGTTTACTGAAACGATCAAGCTGCACAGTACACAGAACACAGTATTTCACAGTAAACGCTGCTCTAAACATTATATCATTTTAGTGTAAACACTCTACTACTTTTATATCATGCTGTGTTTTATATTATAGAGCATAAAAACATCCTCATGTCGTACATGTGTATTTATTTAGCATTGAAAAGTTCAGATTTCAACATGTTTCCATTGATTTCACATATTTTAGTTTGGCAATAGTTCAACTAGTAGTAGGGATGCTCCGATCGATCGGTCGGAGATCGGCATCGGCCGATAATCAAATTTTATGACTTGATCGGTACTTACTAAACTTGGCCAATCTCACGAACCAATCGCAATTTGATGACGTCAGCACGCAAGGACATACATGACGTGTGGGGTAGTAGCAAATATTTAAACGAGAGCTTTGAGGGCCGAAGTGGAGAAGGGTTCCATGTGAACAGCAGTTGAACATGGGTTAGTTGGTCCTAAGGGATAGGCCAACGCCGTTCGGAAGTATCGATATACAGTAGTTTGATACGAACGCATCTGAAAAATTTAACTTGCGTAGTATGAGCTGATGCAGGGAAAGTGCATGATATAATTTGTCCTAAACATGACACATGCTTTATATTAAGGGCTTTAAAATAACTGGTAAGATACAGTTAACATGTATAGTTTAAAGCAGCTTGCCCTGTCAGATGCTCTGAGAGATAGGCTAATGTTACTTGTGTTGACAGTCAGATGTCTTGTGCTGTTTAATGCGTTTGAGATGCAGTGCTTTCCTCAGTGCATAACTTACATTTCACAGGGATATTCTCCATCTGTAAATGTTAGAAAGTCATGCAAATATGCCCATTTTGCTGTCAGGAGAGGACGAGTCTTGTCCATGTGAATCTCTGCTAAAATGCAGGCTTCCGTGAACGAGCGCCACCACGCGCATTCGCGCCAAACAGATGGAGCGCAATGGAATAGGAACGCAATAATTCTGACTAAAATATACATATTTCGCAAATATTTGTTGTTGGACAATAAATGTGCCATATGTGGAATTTTAAACCTATAAGTATGTATATTTTTTATGAAAGTGACCATTATAATTGGGTAATCAAATATAGGCTAATATGCTTTTGTTTTTATTTTCATTTTTAGTTTAGTGAATTTAAAAACAAAATGATTCATATATGCCTACATTACATTCACTGTATTTGTTTATAGCCTTCAATATCAACATTGTCTTTAGGACATCATTGGGCAGCATTGGAAATAAAATTATTATTAAAATGAATACATTATTAAAAAGTTTTATCCAAATAGAAAAACGTAAAAAATACCGGGATATACCGTGTAACCAAAAAATACAGAGATATTATTTTAGCCATATCACCCAGCCCTATTAAGTATCCTGATATACTTATACTCTGCATAGTGTTATGCAGAAACCCCATTTAAAGGCATATTGAAATGTTCACTGTATAATTAATAATTTTTGTGATTATTTAGTACCCTGTTAAAAATAATAGTTACATTATATTACAGAATTATTCAAGATTCAAGAGTTTTATTTGTCACATACACAGTTATATACAGAATATAAAACCGGCAGTGAAATGTAAACAGGTCCGCTCCATGGACAGTGCAAATTCACAGTTAAAAACACAAGGAGGAAATTATAATAGAAATAGGATAAAATATATATATATATATATATATATATATATATATATATATATATATATATATCTGTAGAATTATAAATAAATCAAGAAGTGGAATAAAATAAGTGAAGTAAACTGTGCAGTGAGTAAACTGTAGACTTATAAATATGTGATTAACAGAAATGTACAAAGAAGTATAATGTGCAAACAGGTTTATAACAGGTTGTTACACAGTAACAACTAGAACAGAAAGTGCAGTGCAATGTCAGTGTATCGATGGTCACGTGATGTTAAGTGACTGAGTTCAGGAGTCTGATGGCCTGGGGGAAGAAGCTCCTCCTGAGTCTCTCAGTTTTGGCCATCAGACTTCGGAAGCGCTTACCAGATGGCAGCAGCGTGAAATGAGGGTTTGCAGGGTGATTAGAGTCCTTGATGATCTTAGTAGCTCTACCTTTGCAGCGTTTGGTGTAGACGTCCTGCAGAGACGGGAAAGCTGACCCTGAGATACGCTCGGATAAGCGCACGACTCTTTGCAGGGCTTTGCAGTCATGACTGGTGCTGTGATGCCCATTTGCACTTCCAATAAGTGATCAGAGAGCTTACAAATCAGTGAAGCATTGGAATCGGGATCGGTATATCGGCCAATCACCATGACAAGAAATCGGTACTCTGAATCAGCTGCAAAAATCCTGATCGGAGCATCCCTAACTAGTAGCCTAAAATGTGAAGTTTATGCAACAATAACATGCTAATATAAGTGAGAATAAATGTTTTACCATAAAAATTCTTCTTCTTCTGAGGTAAATCCAAGGTAAACTCACAGCGTGTCTTCCAAACTTGATGAAAAGCAGAAGAATGATGAAGCTGATGCTTTGTTTTGAGGTGATGGGGCGTTTACAGGTTTGCGTTCCTTCATGTGGACGATTAGCATATGAATCGCTTTGTGCGTGCGTGGTCACATTACTGATAATGAGCAAAAAATGTACTTCTCATTGATTTTATATGGATTACATAAACGGAGAATATTTGTTTTGGATATCAATTACTTAATTTAAAAGCATACACTTTATTCATCTCTCATGTCTGTGTGGCAAGTATTCGCTGAGTTACAGTTTATTTTCAGACGCATTTCAGAACGAACTTCACTGACAGAGACGGGAGAATGGGCATCCTGTTTGTGTTCTTTATTTAGCGAAAAGCACAGTATTTATTTTTTATTGTGAGTGTACACAAATAAAAGTTTTTACCTTTCTAAAGACATATCTCTCATGTCTGTGTGTCCAAAAATGACAGAGTGTTTTAAGTTGTTTTACACTGTCACAAGAAAAATCCAGCCGGACGCAGAGGGTTATATACAAACAATATTATTATTATTATTAATATTATTATTATTTTTAATCATACCCTCATTGGTGGCTGAGCCCCCCTAATATTGAAATCCTAGAATCGCCCCTGCCTGGAGTGTTCTGGAACTAGAGGTTGCCGTGTAGTTGTAGAGGCTATAATGAATTGAACTGATTTGAACATTTTAGAAATGAAAGTTGAAGAATCTGTTAATTGGCAGCAGTGATCTAAAAACTAGAAATTGATGCAAAGTGAATGTGCTGTAACTTTCTAAAATTAGCAGTTGAATCCAATCCAATTGTAAAATGGATGTAATGTTTTAGAACTAGAAAATGTGGCTACTGTGAATTCACAGAATGTTCCCGAATGAAAAATTGAAAATTGGATAGAACATTATCAACCTTATTTTTCATTGTGGAAGTAACCTAAATCCTGTGTAAGTGCAAGACCAAGTCATTAGCTGCTATAGGTAAATAACTAGAAGAAAGTCAAGTAAGTGGTAAAATTATGTGTTTGATTACAATAATATGATAAAAAACGGCAGTTTGCAACATCAAGCAGAATATACGGTTTCAACGACAACAATATAAACAAACATTACGGCGCATGTGCGAATTTGTGGCCCAAACTTAACTTCCGGTAAACGTGCGCAAAGAATCAATAACAACAGAGGCTGCGTTATCTTTCTTATGCTTTATCATTTTTCATTTTAATTGTGCAACATTAACGTCATTTATACGTTTTTATTGTTTCAGCATGTTTATTACAAATAATCTCCCATTTCTGTCTGCAATACCCCCAAAAGGGGTTAGCTCACCCAAAACTGAAAATTCTGTTATTAATTACTCACCCTCATGTCGATCCAAACCCATAAGACCGTAGAGAAGAAGAAAAATATCTTAATTTGTGTTCTGAAGATGAACGAAGGTCTTATGGGTTTGGCTCGACATGTGGGTGAGGAATAATGACAGAATTTACATTTTTGGGTGAACTAACCCTTTAAGGACTGTGTAATGCCGTTCTCTGTACAGTAGCCTAAATAAATGCTTGCGTGCTCGCCTTTCAATCATGCAAAGTGTCTGAATAACATGTTTCTTTGTTTCATATTATAAGATTAATGTTGGGAAACTTAAACTTGTAGATAAAGTACCCTATTTGAGATTGCTTGTATATGAATGCATCACAAAAAACCCTGTGCTCTATGGGCACTGTCATTAATAGAGGATAAAGCGAAAGTTTTACACTCCGTGATAAAGGCCCATTACATACCCAATTTAAATATTTTGCAGGAAACGCAAATCCGATCAGTTGTCCAGATAGCGACCACTTAACGTGAACAAATGTAAAAGCGCTGTGTCCTGATCGACATGATCACGTTAATGCCAAGTGTAAACACAGCCGGAATAAGTTACCTCTAGATTATTTCTGATAACAAGCAAAATAAATAACAGGTAAATTACATGAGACATACAGTCTAAATGACATTAGACGCTGCTCTCGTAAGCAGTCAGACTGGATATTTATGATGCTTTCAAGGCTTTTTGGTGACATACACTGTTTTTGCGCTGGTGTCATATGCTCTCTACTTGATCGTTAATATTTATATAATTTATATCCAATAATAGTACGTCAAAAATGTTTCTGCTGAGTAGTGCGCCATACTAGCCACTAGCCAGACCGATAAACAAATACAGACCGGAAGTTAACTTCCGGAAGGTAACGCGCGTGCATCCGATGAAATCGTCTATAACAGACTGTTTTTGTACAGCTAAAATGACCAAGCAGCTGACACTGGAAACCTCATACATTCAAGTTACAAATGCCAGAGGCAGCTCTTACATTAAAAAGAAGGTGGATGGAACCAAAAACTGAAGCTACCCTGAATGTATTAAAACATTCTAGAACTTTGAGTTTACTGTGGATCAGATGGAATGTTCAGGAACTTGACTTCACTGAGAATTACTGGAGAACTGCAGAACTAGTACATGAGGCTGGGAAACTAGAATTGCACCTGTCAAGGACAATTGCCTAAAGGCTGACATTTGTTGGAAAACGTTTGAAGCTTAATCAGCTGCAAGGAAACCTTCTGATTAACAAAAGTGTCCACGTGCAACAGTGCTGCATCAGAGTCTGTGGCTAAGGAAAGAGTGAGAGATATTACAGGCAAAAAAGTGGAGACTTATGTTCAATAAAAACTGGGGTAAAGGAACAACTCGGGGAAAAAAGCAGACTGCTTCTCGCATACTCAGTCTCCATTGCAGAAATAATCCAGTATGCAAACACATTTCTGCAAAATGGCCTCTGTTTGCTCTATTAACCCATGGCCCCTCAATTAAGGCACCGGTGTTCATTTTGGCAGGCCTTATTGTAACTGAGAAGTGAATAGCTCTAATATTCTACTTCCTCCTACAGTGCTGTTTGGAATCATCTGATTAAAGTATTTAAAATAGCAGCTCTGCTAAAAATCGAAATGCTTTCCCTGGCTTCTGCCAGCGTTTTCCCACGCACAAGGCCCAAGGTTAACTATGAGTGAATGAGAGTGGGTGGGAAAACACTGCAAGAGTCTCATTTGGAGTTGTTGGCAATTATGGATATTAAGAAAAACGCTTTTTGTCTCATTTGAAGAAGCTGCCAAATTCAAGGTGGCCACATATCTGGAGGTTGTTCTTGTAAACTATTTTTGACATTAGCGTAGTTGATCTGCAGTTTGCATTTTCACTCTCTCAAGCGTTTGTGATTTAACTCCACACATTCTACAGCCTATATAATTATAATCTAAGTCCAATAATTACCTCTCTCTTCCCTAGCATAGTATTTAGTATTTCTTAAATTATATATGACTGCATTGTTTAGATAAGCTAAATGTACAGTTTGCAAGTTCTGCTACAGATATTTTTAATCCGCTTCTGGAAAACTTGACTTGAAAACTTCACTCAAACATGAAAATTGTGTCATTGTTTACACACTTTCATGTTATTCTGAACTGTATGACTTTCTTTCGTCTGTGGATTTTTTTAATAATAAACATGTTTTTTTCCCTCCATGCACTGAAAGCTGGTTTTGAATGTTCTACAAGCACAATGTCATACAGGTTTAGAACAACATGGGTGAGTAAACCATGACAGAATTTTGACTTTTGAGTGAACTATCCCTTTAAGGGATAGAGTTGTGTTTCCTGTAGTTGATGATGATGAAAGATGTGAAACATCATTTGTTTCAGCAGGGAGTTATTCCAGAAAATTATATTGCCACCTCGAATTTGATGCTGTAACCAACAAAATGGCATGCAGCTCCATTCTGTACTCTTAATGTAGTCTTTTTACTGCAGGACTTCCCGTCTGGGCACGCACTTTCCTCAGTCACGTGAAGAGGAAGTTTATTGTTTTCAGCATGCCAACTTAATTGCCTAAAATGGCTGTGCATTTTAAAGGTAAATCTTAACTTGTAGTGCTCCTGCATTTATCACGGGACATTTTAAACAGTTATTAAGAAAAATAACCTTGACAGCGTGGCTATTAGATGTCAGTTCCAATAACAGGCAGCTTGTGCTTTGATTCACACGTTCAGAGCAAAACCCTCATTTTCACAATGAAATAGCATATACAGTATATAAAACATCACTCTCCAAGGACAATGATGCAGTACCTATATAAAGAATAATATTTCTAACTTTTAACTAATTTGGTTTTGTTGTTAAAGTGATAGTTCACCCAAAAAAAAAGCAAAATTCAGTCATCATTTTCCATGCAGTTACAATGACTGGATACTGAGGCTTGAAGAGGCTTCAAAAAGGATGTAAAACTCTATAAAAGTATCATAAAAGTGGTCCATATGACTCATGCACTATATATACTGACTTCTGCTGAAGTCACTGATAATCTTCTCCTCACCTCCTGTTAACCTGAGACTGAGTCATTGAGCTGAGAAGCAGATCTGTGAGCAAATCATTCAGACTGGTTTTGTGAACTGGATCAACCATTTCAGTGAAAGCATGAATCATTTATTAAAGAGCGAGCAGTAAAATTCTTTAATTTGTCATCTGGTGTTTGAAAAAAATGTAATATGAGTTTGAAACAACATTGGAGGGAGTACATGATGCCGAATTTACATTTTGGGCAAACTTATCCTTTAAACCATGTTTCTATTTCTCTCTCTCTTTTCATTATAGGAGGCCATCATCAGTGCATGGATTCAGTACAGCGATGGCTCTGTGACACCTCTCGACATCTATGACCCCAAAGACTTTACTCTAACCATCACCTCAATGGATGAGAGCGTGGTCTCCACCTATCAAGAGCAATCCCAGCGCTGGCCTGTGGTAGTAGCGGAAGGCGAGGGCCAGGGGGCGCTGCTGCGTGTGGAAATGATGATCTCAGAAATCTGTCAAAAATCCAAGAGGAAGAGCATTTTGGCAATGGGCATAGGAAGCGTACAGGTGAAGTTTGGACAGAACGACCTGGAGCAGAGAAGTGGAACTCAAGAGGAGAACAGTCTGGACAACAGCACAAATGAACAGAGACATAAGGTACTAGAACCGGATAAAACGAGCGGAGGAGATAGCTGGAAATACACGAACACAGCGGTAGAACGGGAAGAGTTGGTCCTGAAGAAAGTCAGCACGACCACAAAGACTACACTAACTAGTCGTTCCGGGGGCAACAAGCAGGGTGGGGGACAAAACAATTACCCTGTGGACTATACCAGTTACCCAGCACAGGTGGACCTACCTGGCGGGGCAGAAAGCGACTTGACCCAGGCTCCAAGAGGTCTGTCAGACCTAGAAATTGGCATGTATGCCCTGCTTGGAGTCTTTTGCCTTGCTATCCTCGTCTTCCTCATCAACTGTGTTAGTTTTGCCTTCCGCTACCGTCACAAACAGCTTCCTGTTCTGGAGCAGGGCAACATGAACCACGCCCATGATTGGGTGTGGCTCGGCAATGAAGCAGACCTAATGGATCATCACAGTGACCACGGGCCACTGGCACACAATGAAGAGTGCACGACTGCGATAGATCGCAATGAGGGGTGTGAGGAGAGCAAGTACCTCCTCAATGGGAGTGGCGTTCAGAAAAGTGGCTCTTTGCACGGGCGTGGCATTCCCCACGTACACTCCGATCCACGGTCTTGTTCAGGAAATGACCCCAGCGGAAAAGTTGAACCCCTTAACAACTCTCCCAGCGCTGCCAAGCGCAAAAGGGTCAAGTTTACTTCCTTTGCCACTGTACTACCAGATGAAGGTGGGCCATACACCAACTCCATCCTTATTGGGAATGAAGACGACATCAAGTGGGTCTGTCAAGACATAGACCTGGGACAGTCAGCCGAGCTTAGAAGCTACATGGAGAGACTGCAAGACAATCTGTAGAAGCTAGGAAAAGAATGAAAGAAAGGGAGAGGGCAGACACACAAAAACTCACCAGAAATGCCTTTGCACTGTGGGGGGAAAGCAGGGAGAGAGGACAAGAGGGAAGAATTATTAAAGAATCGAAAGTGGAGTAGGAATGAAAAAAAAAAATCCATTGGGAGTCTCGAGTTAAATGGGGAATTCACAGAAAGGGGAAACAGGTGAAGAGAGACTGGCACATTCGCACTGGCTCCTACGATCGGTCCAGGTGGCGCAGAGAGAGCAGCTGCCAATTGGCTTGCGCAGGGACAGAATGCCAGTTACGACACCCTGAATAAACAAGCCCAAACAAGACCAGCGAGAAAAAGAAAGGAAACAAACTTGACAGCTGTACAGAAAATCACAGTCCATGAAAGTCAATGAACGTGGGTTGTTATTGCTAATGTAATTTAGTTTTTTTATTTATTATTATTTAGATTCAAATCATAGGATTGTGGACAGATACAACAGATCTTATTTTTTGAGATAATCCCAGGCTTTTTCCAGATTAGTATGTAACTAGACCAAAACAGGCCCTCAAAGCACCCAGCCTGCCCCAGATCCAGGTGTGTGTTTGTTTTTTAACGCTTATTTTGTACTGTCTGTCCCTCCTGCGTGAATTCCGAGATGTGGTCGTGGACGTGTGGGGTTCCCCCTGGCTGGAATCTGTACCAGCTCTATCTGCACACACACTGTTTAAGGAGTCTGTGAAAAAACACCAAAACACCACAGTCCTCCCTCTCCATTTCTCCTCTGGGAGAAAAACACAAGACATAGATGATGAAAAGCAACATGAGAATAAAGACTCCTCATGCACTGTCCATTTTATCAAGTGAATGTGGAAAAAAAGGACTGAGGACTATTTTTGAGCCCCATCGGGAGGTTGTTCATTTGCACAATAAGAATAATACAGAGAGTGCATATAGTGGCCCTCAGCTGATCTGAGACTGGCCCATCTGACTGTCCGTACAGCAACTGATCCAGAAGTACAACCTGACAGTTTGAAGAAGCGATGATGAACATGGGACGGACTGTGTAGAAATACAAGCTCACAAAATTGAGTTGTGTTATAAAACCATATGATTGCTGTGATAGAAAAATATACAGAGTAGATATGGTCTATTACTCTCCAGTATGGTAAATGTATGAATGTTTCTCTTTTTATTGAGGCGAAATGTACATCATTTGCCCCCTTTTTACATGGCCGGAGCACCTCCCCATGGTTTTTACATGTCCTATAGGTTTTAAAGCAACTTTCTATTTCTGCCTCACTAACCCCAGCATTTACCCGGCTCCTGAACCTGAATCCTTGTTGTTTATATTACTGAAGAGTTGTAGGGAAGGACAGATGTGTTAACCTTCTCTTTGAAAGCTCAGGTGAAAATATGCTCACAGATGGACAGTGGTAGAATTGAAATGTAGATTGTAAGAATGCAATATTTATTTGTAAGTGTAATATTGAGATAGGATGTAAATAAAATGATTCAAAATTTCTTGTGGACACTGCAAGAAGGCTGTTGCCTACATTTTCACAGTTGACACACAGAAGAGTCATGGGGCCATTTAAATGTTTCATATGTCCATATGAATAAAAAATTATAGGCTTTAATATGTTTAGACATGTCATGGGTTCTGTCACAACGTCTGTTAGTTTCAAAGGGGTTTTGTTTATTTAAAGTTACTATAGAAGTAGGGGAGAGCAGAGCACATTTAATTGTTCATTGTAATTTGTGTGTGTGTGTGTGTTTTTCTATCCTTGTGGGGACTTCAACCTGAATGCACACAGACTCATGGGGACTTGTCACCGTGGGGACCTAAATTGAGGTCCCCATGAGGAAACAATCTTATAAATCATACAAAATGAGTTTTTTTGTTTGTTTGTTTTTTTGGGGAAAAAAATGTACAAATGCAGAAAGTTTTGTATGATGGGCAGGTTTAGTGTAACGGGAGAGAATGTTTGTACAGTATAAAAACCATTACGTCTATGGAGGGTCCCCCACAAAGATAGTGAACCAGACAGTGTGTTTAATTTTTTTATTGTTAAAGTACAAATATTCAATGTAGCATCTCAATTAATTTGAGGTTATAAAAATGGCATAATCACAAAACAATTATTAATAGCAAAATACAATTCTATGGATGCAATTTTAATAGATGCTTATTAGTTCAGTTGTTTTGATCAGCTATTTTGTCATCAGTTAATACAAGACACCAGGCCCAAAAATTCTGAAAATTATAAATTCTGAAGAAATTATTAATAGTAATAATAATTAATAATAATTTCCAAATTACATAAAACATTTAGACTGTAACTTAAATATCTGTCTATTATTAAACTGTCCATTATTATGATTATTTTATTGCTCCTGCACAGACCTTCCATGGCAAGGGTGAGTACATTAAGCATTTACTGCTCTCCTCTTGCTCTCAGAATTGCTCTTTGTCATACGTGATGTGTGATTCCATCTACATGCTTAAAGATACATTGAAATGCTTAAATATTTTGACAGTAGTTTAAGGCAGTGTTTCTCAACTCCCCCTAAGTTTAAGACAAAAAAGAATAACTTCATTCCAATAGCTACAAGTTAATGGAGTGATTTTGTCACTTCACCTCATTTTATCGAGGTGAAATGACAGGATATCTTGTTTTCCAGGTTTCCTCAAAGGGATTGGTACGACTTTTACTGTATGAAGTTTCATTTCGTTCTGGCCTTGACTCTCGGTACAGCAGAGTGACTGTTTTCTTATTACGTTGCTTGGTTTAAGCACTATCCAGTTTATTGTCAGTTGTGACTGTAAATTATGGAGAAACTGTATGATAAAATGTGAGAGAGAGATGTTGAGCTCATGTGTTTGCCAAGGCCATCGCTGACACCTCTTCAACCAGGACAATATACTGGATTGTAACAATAACGTTCTTCGTTCACCATCCACACGAGGCCTTAGATGCAATGTCACAATGTCTAATGACTCAAGATGGAGAATATGAACTCGTCTTTATTTCATATTCATACGCTTATTAATATTGTGTTTTCAGATTTTCAGTAAATTCCTAAATAGACTAGAATAGAATAACATTTTCTCATAAACCATGTCGTATTCTGATATATGGGTACCTGTTTTCACATAAGCATTTTTGTCAGATAAAGCAACTTGTTCATGTATACAAATCTATATTTTCATATAAATACGTTTTAGCACCTGAAAACGCCATGATTTTGTACAATCATACAGATCTACAAGCAGAAAGAATGACGTAACACTTGCAACACTCTACGTTCTCATTTCACGGAAGTACCAACATCCGTTAAGTTCCCTTTGCTGGTATTTGTTCAGTAATACCCTCATTGTGTACATGCTTTGTCATTAAAGTTGTTGCCTACTGACATGGAATTTTTGTTTCTTTCGTTTCCCTTCAGTGCGTCTCCGTTAACTTTCCAAATGTAAGCTAGCTATTCATGTCATTATCTAGCGAGAACCTGCACTTTACAATGTGTCCACCTCCGAAATACCAATTTAACTCCTGTTTAGCATTAAAAAATACATGAATGTATATATCCATTGCTCACTTAATATTTCAAATAATTTTTGTAGATGTATCTGGGCTACAATAGTGCATGATGTTTACAGGTATCAGTTCATGAGGACTGAAACTTCGTTCATCATATATATGTAAAGTCTGATTCTGATGTATTTTATTTTTCAGTGCAAGGAGAGCAGCTTTGGTGTACACCAATGACTAAAGTTTTGGATGATACATACCAGACATTCGATTAGCCACAGTAAAAGCATCAGCACATAAAGTTTGTGTGCAGTAAACGCTGGTGAGATGTACACCACTGTACACATTTCATTTGGAATGTTTCAACAAAAGATGGCACAAAAATACTCTGAAATGAACCCCACTATCTTCCTCTTGGACTTCAAAGTCATTTTTTGAAATTTGGACCCATTTTTACCCTCTCAAAAAAGATGGAACTGTCATTATGCTGCTGTTTCAGAGGCGCAGAGAGAAGGTAAGGGGCTGCATTATCATTGTTTTACCAAATAGGTGTCATTAATTTAGTCAAGGGGCTTTCACAGAATATTACATTATTTTGGGTATCAAAAATGTTGTTCACTGACAATCCTAGGTTTAGAACATACATATAAAAATATAATCATAATATAAATGAGAAATTATTAAATTATAATAATAAATTAATATTTAAAAAATTGATAGGCTTTTAAGAAGAATATTGAAATTAGTTACGTTAATTTTGTGATTTCAAAATATTACATTTGTTAATATAGGGATAAATAAAAGAAGTATCTCTCTCAAAGAGCCTCTCAGAGTGGCAGTGTCTCTCAGAAGTCAAGATGGGCAGAGGATCACCAATTCCCCCAATGCTGCGGCCAAAAATAGTGGAGCAATATCAGAAAGGAGTTTCTCAGAGAAAAATTCCAAAGAGTTTGAAGTTATCATCATCTACAGTGCATAATATCATCCAAAGATTCAGAGAATCTGGAACAATCTCTGTGCGTAAGGGTCAAGGCCGGAAAACCATACTGGATGCCCGTGATCTTCGGGCCCTTAGACGGCACTGCATCACATACAGGAATGCTACTGTAATGGAAATCACAACATGGGCTCAGGAATACTTCCAGAAAACATTGTCGGTGAACACAATCCACTGTGCCATTCGCCATTGCCGGCTAAAACTCTATAGGTCAAAAAAGAAGCCATATCTAAACATGATCCAGAAGCGCAGACGTTTTCTCTGGGACAAGGCTCATTTAAAATGGACTGTGGCAAAGTGGAAAACTGTTCTGTGGTCAGACCAATCAAAATTTGAAGTTCTTTTTGGAAAACTGGGACGCCATGTCATCCGGACTAAAGAGGACAAGGACAACCCAAGTTGTTATCAGCGCTCAGTTCAGAAGCCTGCATCTCTGATGGGATGGGGTTGCATGAGTGCGTGTGGCATGGGCAGCTTACACATCTGGAAAGGCACCATCAATGCTGAAAGGTATATCCAAGTTCTAGAACAACATATGCTCCCATCCAGACGCGTCATCTCTTTCAGGAAGACCTTGCATTTTCCAACATGACAATGCCAGACCACATACTGCATCAATTACAACATCATGGCTGTGTAGAAGAAGGATCCGGGTACTGAAATGGCCAGCCTGCAGTCCAGATCTTTCACCCATAGAAAACATTTGGCGCATCATAAAGAGGAAGATGCGACAAAGAAGACCTAAGACAGTTGAGCAACTAGAAGCCTGTATTAGACAAGAATGGGACAACATTCCTATTCCTAAACTTGAGCAACTTGTCTCCTCAGTCCCCAGACTTCCTCCAGCTGTTCCTTATTTGTACATTTAACTTTTCCGGCCTCTTATTGCTACCTGTCCCAACTTTTTTGGAATGTGTAGCTTTCATGAAATCCAAAATGAGCCAATATTTGGCATGACATTTCAAAATGTCTCACTTTCAACAATTGATATGTTATCTATATTCTATTGTGAATAAAATATAAGTTTATGAGATTTGTAAATTATTGCATTCCTTTTTATTCACAATTTGTACAGTGTCCCAACTTTTTGGAATCAGGTTTGTACATTTTTATATATATATATATATATATATATATATATATATATATATATATATATATATATATATATATATATATATATATATATATATAAAATATACACTTACACATACACACACACACACACAGGCCTATACATTTTTAATATTGTTTGACTTGAGTCTGGCTTGGAGTCACTGGCTCTGTAAAGATTGAAACCCCTGTTTTAATCAATTGGACCATCCTGTTCTTTTAAAGAGCTTTTAAGTGATTCAAAATGGAAAATTAGCTTCCCCTCACACATCTCTTTTTCCTTTTAAATCGTCTCATTTTCCAGTGACATAAAACAGATGGCTTAGTTTTTCTTGCTCTCTCAGCCAGTCGTTTTTTTTTTTTTTCTCTCTCTTTCCTAAACAAATTCTATTCCAATTTAGTGGCTTCCATTAACATGTGTTTCTGCACAGGGCAGTGATTTACTGCTGGTATCAAATACATATTGCCAACCAAGTGAGACATGCAACCTTTCATTTTCACGCCGTCGCGTTACAAATTCGACATGCTACATTAACAAGAAAAATGGCTGTGTTTGGCAAAGCCAATGGGAAGTGGCCTGTGTCTTTAGATGACATTTCTTTTTCATTCCGCATTCATTACTGCGTGCTGTCACTGCCGTACTTTAAGTTGTAAGAGTGTGAGTGTTTCACTTTATCGCTGTGAGTCATCACGAATGTGTGTATGTGTTTGTCAGAAACGCATAAATGTGGCATTGCTGAAGTGAAACGGACCAAGCTGCCCCAAGCTGAGCAAGAACCTTACCTGTGAATGACCACACTTGAACCTTTGCCTATAAATGATGCTTCACAGAATATTAAAGTAATACATCTCCATGAGGGGAAAGGAATTGCCCAGAGCTTTACTCTCTGAAACGAATGCACTTTATTTCAGGTTTTCAAGTGATTGTGGTTCAGGACCCAGGTTTTATATTGAACATCAAGTGCTGACCCAACAGAGTACCAGAATTCATTATCATGCTACAGTAAACAAAAATGTCTTTAAAAAAAAAAGCACATTTTATATAGATAGACAGACCTCCAAACTTCATATGGCCTTCAGATTAGCTTAAGAACAGTGTAGAGAGCTTCATGGAATGGGTTTCCATGGCCAAGCAGCTGTATCCAAACCTTACATCACCAAGTGCAATGCAAAGCGTCGGATGCAGTGGAATAAAGCACGCCACCACTGGACTTTAGAGCAGTGGAGACATGTTCTCTGGAGTGATGAATCCGATGGACGAGTCTGGGTTTGGGGGTTGCCAAGAGAACGGTACTTGCCTGACTGCATTGCGTCAAGTGTAAAGTTTGGTGGAAGGGGGATTATGGTGTGGGGTTTTTCAGAGGTTGGGCTTGGCCCCTTGGTTCCAGTGAAAGGAACTCTTAATGTTTATGCATACCAATACATTTTGGACAATTTCATGCTCCCAACTTGTGGGAACAGTCATGGGGTGGCCCCTTCCTGTTCTAACATGACTGCACACCAGTGCACAAAGCAAGGTTCATAAAGACATGGATGAGCGAGTTTGGTGTGGAGGAACTTGACTGGCCTGCACAGAGTCCTGACCTCAACCCGAAAGAACACCTTTGGGATGAATTAGAGCGGAGACTGTGAGCCAGGCCTTCTCGTCCAATATCAGTGCCTGACCTCACAAATGTGCTTCTAGAAGAATGGTCAGAAATTCCCATAAACGCACTCCTTAACCTTGTGGAAAACCTTGAAGCTGTTATAGCTGCAAAGGGTTAGCCAACTCCATATTAAACAGTACGGATTAAAAATGGGATGTCATTAAAGTTCATGTGCATGTAAAGGCAGGCATCCCAAAACTTTTAGTAATATAATGTAGATAGACTTGTGCTATCCAAACTATAGATTATACGCATACATTATTTGTATTTTGCAGTGTTTTTCCCCATTTCATGTGACCCTATATAAGAACAGACCTTTTTGGGTTGCAACCTCAGCAGTTGAGAACCACTCATTTACAGTATGTTTTATGTGAGTACTTTGAAAATGTTGTTTCTCAGAACATCAGCTTGATCATTTGCAGTGCTCAGATTCAAGCACTCTTGACAGGGTGATGTAAAAATTATTGAGCAAAATGTTTCTTTTTTAAGCTGCTTCCTCAAGAACTGTTTATTGAACCATAAAAATGTGTTTGGAGAAATCTGGACCCTTTTCACTTATTAAGAATTTTTGAGTAAGATCAAAAGTAGCATGCTGTCTCATGCAGTGTTGGGAGTAAAGCATTAAGTAATGTGAGTTAGTAACAAGTGAAGTAACATTACTTTTAAATTTACAACAAAATATCTGAGCAACTTTTTCAAATAAGTAATGCAAGCTTGTTTGTTTTCTCATTTATTGACTGACACCTCTTCTGTCACTATTTTGAGAGAAATCAGAAATGCAGAGGCGTTGTGTGCGCTGTGTGAACATTGAGGTTAGTTCTAGATCTAGACGAAATGTGAGTATGTATTTACTCATCTGACTTGCACAAAAACAGATTCAGTATAAAAACAGTGAAATGCAAACTCTGAATATTACACAAACCTGCAATAATTAAATATGTTGTAAATACATTTTATGTATTTAATCTCACTTTATTAACCAATGTCTTTGTTGCTGACCTTTGATTATCCAATCCAACCAAACTAATAAGCAAAAATCAATAGATGGATAGATGGAAGGATGTGGGTTGAAAGGGTCTTTAAATTAGCAAAAAATAGAAATACACAGTTCAAGCATGAACCTCTAAACAAATGCCGATCGTGTTTCAATGTGCATCACCAGCCAATCAGAAGTACTTCTAAATCCATGTAGCTGGTTGAAATTTATCCATTTATTAGACTTGTCATGACTAAACTTTTTTTGTTGTTAAAAAAGAAATCAAAAGTAATGTAAATGTAATGTAACACTCTACTTTCCATAAAAAGTAACTTAGTAACGCAATATTGTAATGCATTACTTTTAAAAGTAACTTTCCCCAACGCTGGTCTCATTTATGTTCAGGATACTTTCAGTGTGGTGCAAAAGCCTCACACCACACTGAAAACTGGGTTTACCGTCGACGAAGTTCAGGCATTACTGGACTAATTTGTCTAATCTTCACGGTACTTTAGACAGTGATGGAAACACAGACCGCAACAGGTCTGGGGGGAAAAAAGTTTAATATTTGTCTCAAACATTTTTATCCCACTCTTTAGGAATCTTAGAGTATGAATTCTGCCCTGGCAAATGGCCCTGTTCAAATCTATAACTCACCCGAGACATGGGTCATATTTCGCTCATGGTGTTTAACTGAATGAAGAGCATATTATAAAAACTGAGACTCCGGTCCACTTACACTCATAGCAGAGAGCCGTTAGCAGACATCATAAAGTGCAGTGTTTCATGCTCTCTCATTCTCTGTCCGTCCCCCGTACCTCATGCTCCATTACCTCCCCTGTGAGCAGGATGTAGAGAGCCCCGGTTATTCACTCTCTAATGTAGACAGCGGCTCTAGTGTGTGTGTGTGTGTGTGTGTGTGTGTGTGGAGATTTAATGTGACGTTAAATGGAAAGCAGCCTTGCTAATTCAATCCCTACTTCAATGGAGTAAGGCCTGAGAGAGTTTGCCTCCGATGGTGTTTTAAGGATTACAATTGCTCAGAAAAGAGCTCTATTAAAAACTCATTTTGTTCTTCACAAGGTGCAGAACAAACTAAGACCTATAGAGTTGTGAGGGTTACCAATCCTAGGAAGTGCTTATTTGCCCATTTAACAAAATAAAATGTAATCAGACTTAATTTAGCTCAAAATTACATTTCTAAAGAAAATATGAGTGGTGCTTGTCTGTGCAAATCTGATGGTTGTTGCCAGGGTGTTGCTAAGGTTCTGCAACATCTGAAGAAATTACAAAATTTGAAATATTCCATCTTTGACATCCTGACAATACTGAATGTTAAATATGCACAACCTCAAACCCTTTACTAGCAACTATGTTGACGTCAAATGTAGCAGATGGAAAATGTTAAGAACCCTCTGGCACTGGCAAACCATCTAATATAACATACTTAAATATTTACATATTTTTACATTAAATATGTACACTGATCAGGCATAACATTATGACTATCCTAATATTGCGTTGGTCCCCCTTTTGCTGCCAAAACAGCCCTGACCCATCGAGGCACAGACTCCACTTGACCCCTGAAGGTGTGCTGTGGTATCTGGCACCAAGATCTTAGCAGCAGATCCTTTAAGTCCTGTAAGTTGCAAGGTGGGGCCTCCATGGATCGGACTTGTTTGTTCAGCACATCCCACAGATGCTTGACTGGATTGGGATCTGGGGAATTTGGAGGCAAATTCACAATGAGTTTGAGGTCAACACCTCAAACTCATTGTGTTCCTCAAACCATTCCTGAACCATTTTTGCTTTGTACCGTTTCCATGATTCAAGATTCAAGAGTTTTATTTGTCACATACACAGTTATATACAGAATATACAACCGGCAGTGAAATGTAAACAGGTCCGCTCCATGGACAGTGCAAATTCACAGTTAAAAACACAAGAGGGAAATTATAATAGAAATAGAATAAAAAAAACTATATATATATATATATATATATATATATATATATATATATATATATATATATATATATATATATATCTGTAGAATTATAAATCAATCAAGTCAAGTAGAAAAAATAAAAATAAAGTGGAATAAAATAAGTGAAGTAAACTGTGCAGTGAGTAAACTGTAGACTTATAAATATGTGGTTAACAAATGTACAAAGAAGTATAATGTGCAAACAGGTTTATAACAGGTTGTTACACAGTAACAACGAGAACAGAAAGTGCAGTGCAATGTCAGTGTATCGATGGTCACGTGTTAAGTGACTGAGTTCAGGAGTCTGATGGCCTGGGGAAAGAAGCTCCTCCTGAGTCTCAGTTTTGGCCATCAGGCTTCGGAAGCGCTTACCAGATGGCAGCAGCGTGAAATGAGGGTTTGCAGGGTGATTAGAGTCCTTGATGATCTTAGTAGCTCTACCTTTGCAGCGTTTGGTGTAGACGTCCTGCAGAGACGGGAGAGCTGACCCTGAGATACGCTCGGATAAGCGCACGACTCTTTGCAGGGCTTTGCAGTCATGACTGGTGCTGTTCCCATACCACGCTGTGATGCACTGAGTTAATACACTTTCTATCATGAAAGGGTGTACATGGTCTGCAACAATGCTTAGGTAGGTGGTACGTGTCAAAGTAACATCCACATGGATGGCAGGACCCAAGGTTTCCCAGCAGAACAAACAGATCACACTGCCTCAGCCAGCTTGCCTTCTTCCCATAGTGCATCCTGGTGCCATGTGTTCCCCAGGTAAGCGACACACCCAGCCATCCACATAATGTAAAAGAAAACGTGATTCATCAGACAAGGCCACCTTCTTCCATTGCTCCATGGTTCAGTTCTGATGCTCACGTCCCCACTGTTAGTGCTTTCGGTGGTTGACAGGGGTCAGCATGGGCATCCTGACTGGCCTGCGGCTACGCATTCCAATACGCAAAAAACCGCGATGCACTGCACTGTGTATTCTGACACCTTTCTATCAGAACCAGCATTAACTTCTTGAGCAATTTGAGCTACAGTAGCTCGTCTGTTTGACTGGACCACATGGGTCCAGCCTTCGCTCCCCACGTGCATCAATGACCCTTGGTCACCCATGACCCTGTTGCCGTTTCACCACTGTTCCTTCCTTGGACCACTTTTGATAGATACTGACCACTGCAGACTGGGAACACCCCACAAGAGCTGCAGTTTCGGAGACGCTCTGACCTAGTAGTCCAGCCATCACAATTTGTCCCTTGTCAAACTCGCTCAAATCCTTACGCTTGCCCATGTTTCCTGCTTCTAACACATCAACTTTGAGGACAAAATGTTCACTTGCTGCCTAATATATCCCACCCACTAACAGGTGCCGTGATGAAGAGATAATCAGTGTTATTCACTTCACCTGTCAGTGGTTATAATGTTATGCCTGATCTGTGTATATGCTGCTTGCAAAAACGAAAATGATCAGAAAAGCTACTTTCAAATTACCATCAGCAGAGAAAGATGTTTTGTATCCACATAGCATAGTTACATTATCAACCAGCAGGGGGCTAACTGGGCTATGCTAACCAGCCAAACCTTGACCCAACTCTTGGTTCTGACTGTTTTTTAGCACTTTATGTGATTTCTAGATTATTCCATGGTGGTTGTTTACTGGCCCATGTCAAAAGAGCCTCTTTCACGCATCAGTAGCATTATAAAAACTGCTTTATTTTACATGGAAGGGGTTGCTTCTGTAGACTCCATTTTGAGATCACATGACCAGCTAAAAACAGCTCACTTGTAGCCTGAAACTTCTGCTCAGGTAATGAGTAAATCATGGCTGAATGAAAATAGGAGTGAAATTACAGTGGCAATAGTAACTGAAATTTTTGGTTTAGCATGATGCAACATTCACACGTCTGTTTTTACTGCTAAAAATGTACGGGTGCATCTTTACCATACTGAAATAATGCAACACCAGTGAGGGATGAGAAAGGACCAGGCCTGGATTTTATGTTGTGTTTTTTTTACGTTTTATTATGTGTATGTGCGGCAGTCATCCGTGAGGGGCTGTCATGCATTTTTACTTTTAGTTTGTTTAATTAATTTAAGTCTTGTTGAACGTTTGCCAGTTCCCTTCTTCCCATAGCTAAGAACTGTGTTACAGTGGTCGCTGGAAGACCCGGAGCGGATGCAAGCGTTGGTGCCGTACCCCTGGGCCAAGGTCGGATGAACTGCAGGAATCCTAAAAGGAGCGGAGGAGTCGCCGTGGCTTGCCAGAGGCCGGAGCCTGCTGCCATCTGCCGGATCGGAGAGGAGCGGGGGGTATGGGTCTCACTGCCGACTGCCTTCAAGTCATTGCTGGCCGCCAGGGGGCGGAATAGTATTGAGTTTCAGTTTGTTTTATTTATTAATTAAAGTCTTGTTCAAAGTTTGTCGGTTCCGCCTCCTCCTCCTCATACCTAAGAACTGTGTTACAGTTAATAAAAATACAACTGTTCATTTTTGGTCCATTAAATAATAATTTTAATTTTAATAATGTATTAGTAAATGGTAAAATTAGCATGACTAAGATTATTACATGCTTTCCATTGTTACTTAAAGGGATAGTTCACCCAAAGATTTAAATTTGATCAGTCATCATTTACTCACCCTCAAGTTGATCCAAACCTGCAGAGTTTCTTTCTTTTTTATTTCTGTTTGAAGAATGTTGGAAACAGTTGACGGACTGGTGGATTTTTTTATTCAATACTATGGAAGGCAATGCAGGTCCATCAACTGTTTAACCAAATTCTTCAAAATATCTTATACCTTATCGTAGAGTGTTACCGAAATTGTTAATATTTTTGTGCAATGTTTATCTCCTTATCTCTAACCTTAACTTCACTCCTGATCTTCACCTAACCCTCTTCCAGTCTCTGGGTTGATCTTAAAATTCAGGTTTAATGTAAGTGTAAAGCTTGGTCCATTTCATCTTTAACACTTGTCACCCTTTTATCACTCTCTCTTCTTCCGCTCATGAACAGTGTGTATTTATAGAGCCATAGCTTGTGAAGCAGGGGACAGATTTTTGTAGTGAAGTGTGAGATGAGTGAAAGATTGAGTTGTTTGTGATTTATGAGGTATGTACTGTAGCAATAAGTTCTCTGTGAATTTCAAAGGTCCAGCAATATTTCCTCTCTCTAGTCAGAGGACACATTGTGATTGAGCCCTTAGAATGCTAATACATCCACACACCTCTTGATTAGTGTGCTACTAATGCAGCTTTGATATACACTCACCTAAAGGATTATTAGGAACACCTGTTCAATTTCTCATTAATGCAATTATCTAATCAACCAATCACATGGCAGTTGCTTCACTGCATTTAGGGGTGTGGTCCTGGTCCAGACAATCTCATGAACTCCAAACTGAATGTCAGAATGGGAAAGAAAGGTGATTTAAGCAATTTTGAGCGTGGCATGGTTGTTGGTGCCAGATGGGCCGGTCTGAGTATTTCACAATCTGCTCAGTTACTGGGATTTTCACACACAACCATTTCTAGGGTTTACAAAGAATGGTGTGAAAAGGGAAAAACATCCAGTATGCGGCAGTCCTGTGGGTGAAAATGCCTTGTTGATGCTAGAGGTCAGAGGAGAATGGGCCGACTGATTCAAGCTGATAGAAGAGCAACTTTGACTGAAATAACCACTCGTTACAACTGAGGTATGCAGCAAAGCATTTGTGAAGCCACAACACGCACAACCTTGAGGCGGATGGGCTACAACAGCAGAAGACCCCACCGGGTACCACTCATCTCCACTACAAATAGGAAAAAGAGGCTACAATTTGCACGAGCTCACCAATATTTGACAGTTGAAGAATGGAAAAATGTTGCCTGGTCTGATGAGTCTCGATTTCTGATGAGACATTCAGATGGTAGAGTCAGAATTTGGCGTAAGTAGAGTTCACTGTACTAAAATGGCCCCCACAGTCACCAGATCTCAACCCAATAGAGCATCTTTGGGATGTGGTGGAACGGGAGCTTCGTGCCCTGGATGTGCATCCCACAAATCTCCATCAACTGCAAGATGCTATCCTATCAATATGGGCCAACATTTCTAAAGAATGCTTTCAGCACCTTGTTGAATCAATGCCACGTAGAATTAAGGCAGTTCTGAAGGCGAAAGGGGGTCAAACACAGTATTAGTATGGTGTGCCTAATAATCCTTTAGGTGAGTGTAGTCATTATGCTGATCTTGATTGAAGAGGCAGACACATTAGACTATTTTAGGGACTTCTTGGTGATATATATGGGTCAAAATTGTTTTGTGGCTTGTCTGATTTGAGACCATCTACAGTACTAGTTTGTTGTCAGTATAAGAATTATTTTGATGGTCCCTTCTGAACATTCTGTTGACTATAATGCCCGTCCACACGGAAGACGCTTTTAGCTGTATATGTTAAAATTTTGTATCGTATCAGCGTTTCGTCCACACGGATCCGGTGTTTGGGAGCATGAAACCGATATTTTTTGAAACTGGGTCCCAGAGTGGATAAATCTGAAAACGACACCCTTGCGTTTTCGTGTGGTCGGATTGTATATTTTGTGAAACGGTGATGCCTCCACACCACATCCCGCAAAAAATTAGAAAGGGATACAACTACGGGCACTGGGCATGCGCACATCAATATTGTGTAATTTAATTACTGTATTTGCATTATTGTAATGGTAGGTTTAGGGTGTAGGCGTTAATCTGGTAAGTAGCAAATTTATTTATTGTGAGATTTTGCCTCACTTCCTACCATTGCTGTACCCCTTCTAGCCACAACTCTTCTTCTCCGTTTTTAGTTTATTTCTGTGGCAGTATTACAGCGCCACAGATGTAGTATACATGGCCTGGCATGTATACTACATCATTTTGAGTAGTTTTCATTGCTCTCGTGTGTATGCAGATATTTCTTGAAGCGAGAAAAAAAAAAGATTGGATAGGGAAAGCTCTGGCTTCGTGTGGACGGGGCCTAAGTAACTTTGCAACTACGTGTCAACAACTCTCATTAGAGTATTAATAGACTGTCTGCTTAATATCTGCTAACTCTTTATTGTGAAGGACCTCCAACACAAGGCCGTAATCACCATAGACAGTGAGGGGGACAAGTCCCCCCGAATAATTGGAAATGGCCAAATTGGTCCCCCAATATTTGATATTGTTGATGCTGCTCTGCTGTATTCCATTACATATTGCTCTTTTTGTTGCTAGGATGACAAAAGTAAAATGTTACAATTTTTAGGTTGGTTTGCCTCAGCGGTCTAACAGTGCTCGTCACTGTCAGAATGAGTGAGCTGGCCAATCAAATTAAAGAAGGTGGGGCTTACTGTGAATTCCAAAGCAATACTTTAGTTATAGCAGTGAAAGAGTGCACTGTAAGAGAAGTAGCTAAATTTTACAATAAAAAACGTTCAGAGACCAACAATATCAAGTGATGCAACCTACTTGATATTTTTAATGACATTTCAGAATTTTTAATTGAAAATATAGCATTATTTATGTAGCCATAACTGAATTTGACGTGACGAAAATGTTTAGCAGTTTTACATATTAGGCAGATGAAAATAAGAGTGAATGTGTTCATATTTAAAAAAATATATATATTATTTGCAAATAGTTACTTTAGAACTACAATAGAACTGAAACTTTTTTTATTTATTTTTTATTTCCTTAAATCTCTTTTAATCCTTTAAAGGTGTCATGAACTGGCTTTTAAAAAAATATATACTGTTATATATAGGCTTTTTTCTACCCTGGTTTTGAGGCTACCTCTGGAAACGCTCAGTTTTTATGGAAGTGCAGCATTGAAGACTTGGAAGTAAACACCCACTGCTATGATTGAATAACAGTTTGCATATTACATATTCCCTTACATGTGAGGAATTGTTTTGAAAACTTCCAATGTGGAGAAACAGCAACCGGAATGATTCGCCTACAGTGCTCGCAAAATGTCTTTATCAAACAAACACAACACACACACACACGTGCGCGCGCACCCACAAGCCAGTACATTCATCAGCAAAACTTCACCTCAGACAAATCAGCATGTTCAAAACTTCCGCGATTGTATTTTTCCTTCAAATTACCAGTCAAGAGAGTGAACAACACACATGAAGAAAGGAATATTATTTTCACTATTTAAGTGCGAACCCTGGCCCATACATGTCCGAGTCTGATCCCAAATCGCAGGACAATGAACCAACACCTCAAATAAAAACCTGATTCCAAAAAAGTTGGGACACTGTACAAATTGTGAATAAAAACAATGCAATGATGTGGAAGTTTCAAATTTCAATATTTTATTCAGAATACAACGTAGATGACATATCAAATGTTTAAACTGAGAAAATATATCACTTTAAGGGAAAAATAAGTTGATTTTAAATTGCATGACATCAATGCATCTCAAAAAGTTGGGACAAGGCCATGTTTACCACTGTGTGGCATCCCCTCTTCTTTTTATAACAGTCTGCAAACGTCTGGGGACTGAGGAGACAAGTTGCTCAAGTTTAGGAATAGGAATGTTGTCCCATTCTTGTCTAATACAGGCTTCTAGTTGCTCAACTGTCTTAGGTCTTCTTTGTCGCATCTTCCTCTTTATGATGCGCCAAATGTTTTCTATGGGTGAAAGATCTGGACTGCAGGCTGGCCATTTCAGTACCCGGATCCTTCTTCTACGCAGCCATGATGTTGTAATTGATGCAGTATGTGGTCTGGCATTGTCATGTTGGAAAATGCAAGGTCTTCCCTGAAAGAGACGACGTCTGGATGGGAGCATATGTTGTTCTAGAACTTGGATATACCTTTCAGCATTGATGGTGCCTTTCCAGATGTGTAAACTGCCCATGCCACACGCACTCATGCAACCCCATACCATCAGAGATGCAGGCTTCTGAAGTGAGCGCTGAGAACAACTTGGGTTGTCCTTGTCCTCTTTAGTCCGGATGATATGGCGTCCCAGTTTTCCAAAAAGAACTTCAAATTTTGATTGGTCTGACCACAGAACAGTATTCCACTTTGTCACAGTCCATTTTAAATGAGCCTTGGCCCAGAGAAAACGCCTGCGCTTCTGGATCATGTTTAGATATGGCTTCTTTTTTGACCTATAGAGTTTTAGCCGGCAATGGCGAATGGCACGGTGGATTGTGTTCACCGACAATGTTTTCTGGAAGTATTCCTGAGCCCATGTTGTGATTTCCATTACAGTAGCATTCCTTTATGTGATGCAGTGCCGTCTAAGGGCCCGAAGATCACAGGCATCCAGTATGGTTTTCTGGCCTTGACCCTTATGCACAGAGATTGTTCCAGATTCTCTGAATCTTTGGATGATATTATGCACTGTAGATGATGATAACTTCAAACTCTTTGCAATTTTTCTCGGAGAAACTCCTTTCTGATATTGCTCCACTATTTTTGGCCGCAGCATTGGGGGAATTGGTGATCCTCTGCCCATCTTGACTTCTGAGAGACACTGCCACTCTGAGAGGCTCTTTTTATACCCAATCATGTTGACAATTGACCTAATAAATTGCAAATTGGTCCTCCAGCTGTTTCTTATATGTACATTTAACTTTTCCGGCCTCTTATTGCTGCCTGTCCCAACTTTTTTGGAATGTGTAGCTCTCATGAAATCCAAAATGAGCCAATATTTGGCATGACATTTCAAAATGTCTCACTTTCAACAATTGATATGTTATCTATATTCTATTGTGAATAAAATATAAGTTTGTGAGATTTGTAAATTATTGCATTCCTTTTTTATTCACAATTTGTACAATGTCCCAACTTTTTTGGAATCGGGTTTGTACATACTCCATAGTTATGTTTAGTTAGACATGTACATAATCATTTGCAACAATTGTGTTACATCATTCCTGTCAGATTCAGGTAGCCACAGCATCGTTTTTTTTTAATCTCATCCTGTCTGCAAATCCAGTGTCTTGGTTACAAATGAATCCACGGTGAATGTTTCAATGTTTGAAACATGCCATAAGCTTTACTGCTTGGAAGTGCGATCCGGTTTAGCTCCATGTAGGCCTAATGGCCTATATTATTTAGCTAACATGCCATGTCATTACATGCGCGAGTTGGTGGGCGGGGCTACAGAATTAGGCATTGGTCTTGAGGCGGCGTTTCACTGCACTCTGACGTCACAGGTAAGCACATTTGCAGACTGATCATTTGCTGAGCCTGCTGTCAATAAAAGCTTTTCTTTGACTAACAAGGAAGTTTTCAGCTCTGAAACTTACAGGATATTCTTATATTATGGTGACCCTTTTATATATCCAAAGCTCAAGGGAAAGTTGATTTCTCAATTCATGACCCCTTTAATACCAAGGACTGCAAAAAAAAAAAAAAAAGAAAAGAAGAAGAAAAAAAGACATGGTTACGGCCTCACTCCAACAGACATTCCACTGACTAGAAGTAACTTTACAACTGTCAACTTATTCTAACACTAACCCTACCGGTCTACTAATACTCTAATGGGAGGTGAAACATCACTTATAGTCAACAGAATGTGTTAAAGGGACAATCAAAATTAAGTGAAACCGAAATGAACACTTTTATTCAAGGATGCATAAAATTGATTAAAAGTGGCTGTAAAGACTTTTACATTGTTACAAAAAAAAAATTTACAAATCAAACAAATGCTGTATCTTTGGACATTCTGTTCATTAAAACATCCTGACAAAACGTGTCAAGTTTTCCACAAAAACATTAAGCAGCACAACTGTTTTCAGCACTGATAATAAGAAATAAGCATCAAATCAGCATAGAATGATTTCTGAATGAGCGTGTGGCACTGAAGACTAGAGTAATGGCTGCTGTTTTTACTGTTTTTGATCAAATAAATGCAGCCTTGGTGAGCATTAGAGACTTCTTTCTAAACATTAAAACTGTCACTGACCCCAAATCTTTCGTTCGATGAAGAAACTTTAACATTTCGATTCCACAAAAGTTCCTTTATAGTGGAAAAAAGGTTCTTTAGATTATTTAAATGTTATTCACATTAAGAAACAAAAAGGTTCTTTAAAGAACTGTTCACTGAAATGTTCTTTGGAAACATTGTTCTTCTATGGCATCGTTGTGGAACCCCCATTTGGAACCTTGATTTTTTTAAGAGTGGACATTAAACAGTTTATATCAGCACATCAGCAGTTACCATATTTTGAAAAGCAGCAGAGCTGAGATCACACAGGAAAGTGTTCTATCCTACTGAAATTTTACTTGCTACTAATTCACATTCTCTAAACTAGACCACCTTTCCTTAGTTCCTCAACATCTTCTCTTATATGTTCTTCTCTCATATTCATAGGAGAACTTTAGAGCCATTTAAATTTGAGCACTTCAGTGACATTTTAGCACTAGTAATTTAGGAAGTGTTGCCGCACACATAAGGCATTTGAAATGCAGGACACTGAATTTTGTCCACACGTTCAGGCAATAAAATCCATAGTGAACTTCGTTCCACTGTGCACAGCTTATTAAAAAATCGGTCACCACTACATTCTCGACAGCAATGTGGGGTTACGACACAGAATGTCACTTTGCAGTGATTAATCACACAAATATTGTAATCACACATACGTGGAGATTCGGAGCAGCTGAGCTGGGTGCTTTGTGCAAAGATAGATGGTGTCCTACACAGGGGGCAGGACACCACATAACCACCCACACGCTTCCCCCTCATTATAACAGGCCAATAAAATAAGACAAATGATGTCTTAATAAGCACAGGACTTTGTTTTTCATCTGCCCTGGGTAGTTTGTTCGACAGAAATAGAGCAAAGACTTTGGTATCCCATGGCATAGAGATGAGAGGAAGCTAACGGTTAGTTCTGCCCACCACATGCCACAGTTTTTTCTCTCTCTCCTCTCCCCTGCTTTCCCATCTGCGTGATGTATAGCTTGTTTCAAATGCGGATTACTCAGATGTAGTGTTTTCCCTCGCTCGCTCCTGCTCTCGAAGATGCGGTTCTGTAAAGGATCTGAAACAGATTAACAGGCCCTATCCTCCCTGGCTGTGCAGCCAGTGTGGAAATGACTTTTCCATGGCTTGCTGAATGCTCATGTGAGTGAGGCATTTTTATTTTTTTGTTTTTGAGTGTTTGGGAAACAGCCACACTATTAGACTATTTCTCATGCATGGCCACGCAGCAGGTCAGCCCTGTTACACTGACTTGTCCTCACATATAGAATGAGGATTGAATGTCTATCATATCCTGAAGGACAAGTGGGCATTTTAGTAGCTTTGAACCCATTTTGAACAAGTAACTATGTGAATGAAGTGCGTCGAACAGCTCACCTCAGCAGAAACCGCCTGTCAGACTCGTACATTTGCTTCCCTTTTGTTTCAATTTTCGTCTTTTCTTTTCCTCTTCAATGGGGAAATCTAAACGTTTCTTATTGATAAACTCATAAATTGCTTCTTTATTGCTCCATAATAGCTTGCAGCAGGAAGCTTTTTTACTTAAATTAATTAAGGCAGGATAGATAAAGCCATATAAAAGCAAGGAATAAAACCTGCATGGTGAGTTTTATCCCGGTGAAAGCTCTCTGCAAAAACACAGTCAGAGATTCAATTTTAAAATGCAGCGATGCCTGTAAATGTAACGATGTGCTCTTGGCACACTATAGAGATAGGATGAAATAAAATGAGGGACACGTCTGAATCCCGTTCCTGAAAGTAGGGCTTGCTTTTGTTGTTCTGCCTCATTAGGGTTTTTCGTGTGGATGTTTGTCGAACTGAATGTTTCCTTTTTTCCAATTTCTGTGTATTAAAGTTTCAAACTATAGGCCCGCAACATTGTTATATACGCCTTCCAAGTGTTCAGAGTCATATTGTTCAGTTTGGTCTCAAATTGTCTGAAATTTGTTTTGTTCTAAAATGTTGTCATACTTCTCTTATAGATCTATATACACTATTGTTTAAAAGTTTGGGGTTGATGAGATTTATTATTTAATGATGAGATATAATTAATGTGGAATTTGCACTGGAAGCACTTGTTGCAACATGCCCTCACTTGAAGTAGTAAAATATTTTATTACAAATATCATATGTGAGAATTGATTTATGCATTTTAGTAATTTAAATTCCGACTGTTCCAAAGCCTGCTTGATGTTTCTGGTCTCTCTGCCTGATCTGCATGGAGAAAATTGGAGTTGTCAAGGAATACAATTTCAGGTCTCATTTGTACAGTAAACATCCTGACAGCATATGAATGAGAAATGAGTTGCCCTGAAATTCCGTTCATAAATCAATATCTCTACCTATAACTGTATATAGTTTAAAATTCATGGCTGTAAAACCATTTGTATTTGCTGTAACTGTTTGATCACATGGCGAGTGATTTTCAGTTACGATCTCTGCATTAAAGCATAACTTGAGGGTTAGATTGGTCAGCCTTGCATTCATTTTCTCCATTAGTTTCACGCTGTGGAGGATAAAAAGTCAATTTTATAGAGACCAAATTCACCTTATATTGTTTTGTTACTATTTTCTAGAGTTTGAAAGTGTGCAGTACAAAAACTCAAATGATAAAACGCTTCTTTAGCAGATTAATTTCTATACCAATGTATTTTTCCACGGAAAATTGACCATTGCAAATATTGTTAGTCCAGAATAAGCCCTTGGGGTGGTTTCACTGCGGCAGTAAAAATTAGCTTTGCCACTAAAACTTTTCATCCGTCAAAGTCATCAGAGTGTCCCCCATATCTTCCTCTATCTATGTATCTATCTATCCGTCCATCCATCTTCCTATTTTTTGTTAGCTGTGAAAATGTGTTATTGTGACCTTTGTGGATTTATTTTCTCTTGCGCCACCAAGTACAAGGCCTGAACAATAGCCCAAGTCTTATTGAGCTTCAGATCGTTCTCTTATTCCCCTGCATGTCTTCTTTCAGCTTTTCCCACCCTGAATACCGAATATAAACGGGAGAAGAGAGAACATAAAATACCTGCCTAGAACATGGCGAATTAAAGATCTAGTAGGAAAATGTGAATAATGAGACCAGGATTTAACACTTTAATCAATGTTTGATTAATTTTTAGCAATTTTCCTGTTGCAGGAAGGCCATTCTAATGGGATCTCTGCTGCTTCCTCCTTTGCTGCTTAAGCCCCAGGCTGGACAAATTACACCACTGTGCATGAAGCTTGGAAGACAGGAAGTGCACCCCGACATCCTACCAACCTGGTCTGGAATAGAACTAAATCCTTCATGAAAATCCACTCATAATACCACCATGTACAATCCGGCCCTTAAGTGCGCTCCTTCGTTAATGCTCATTAGAGCTAATTATGGCTCTCCATACACCCACTTTCACCCACAACAAACCCTGCTGACAGGCCTTTCCAGGATTACAACAGGTCAGCATGTAAGGTACTTTCACAGAGGATTCATTTGCTCAAGCGAGTTCTTCTTGATGTTTAATTTGAGTATCAACTTTGTCTCAGATGTTTAGCTTGAGAATCCTTAAACTGTAGGAGAAATTATAATAGGAACAAATGGGACAAAGGGCAGTTGAATGCAGTTGACACATGACCATGAGTGTATTTTTATCAACATCAAGATATTTATGGCGATATAAGCGTACTTATCTTTAATTTCTACCATTTATTTTAAAGTGCTCTTACACTCTAAAAATGCTTAAATATACCAAATATGGACAAACCCAACCATTGGGTTAATTTTTTTACAAACCCAATTCCAAAAAAGTTGGGACACTGTACATATTGTGAATAAAAACATAATGCAATGATGTTTCAACATTTCAACATTCAATTTCTCATTTTAAGGGAAAAATAAGTTGATTTTAAATTTCATGGCATCAATACATCTCAAAAAAGTTGGGACAAGGCCATGTTTCCCACTGTGTGGCATCCCCTCTTCTTTTTATAACAGTCTGCAAACGTCTGGGGACTGAGGAGACAAGTTGCTCAAGTTTAGGAATAGGAATGTTGTCCCATTCTTGTCTAATACAGGCTTCTAGTTGCTCAACTGTCTTAGGTCTTCTTTGTTGCTTCTTCCTCTTTATGATGCGCCAAATGTTTTCTATGGGTGAAAGATCTGGACTGCAGGCTGGCCATTTCAGTACCCGGATCCTTCTTCTACGCAGCCGTGATGTTGTAATTGATGCAGTATGTGGTCTGGCATTGTCATGTTGGAAAATGCAAGGTCTTCCCTGAAAGAGACAACGTCTGGATGGGAGCATATGTTGTTCTAGAACTTGGATATACCTTTCAGCATTGATGGTGCCTTTCCAGATGTGTAAGCTGCCCATGCCACACGCACTCATGCAACCCCATACCATCAGAGATGCAGGCTTCTGAACTGAGCGCTGATAACAACTTGGGTTGTCCTTGTCCTCTTTAGTCCGGATGACATGGCGTCCCAGTTTTCCAAAAAGAACTTCAAATTTTGATTGGTCTGACCACAGAACAGTTTTCCACTTTGCCACAGCCTTGGCCCAGAGAAAACGCCTGCGCTTCCGGGTCATGTTTAGATATGGCTTCTTTTTTGACCTATAGAGTTTTAGCCGGCAACGGCGAATGGCACGGTGGATTGTGTTCACCGACAATGTTTTCTGGAAGTATTCCTGAGCCCATGTTGTGATTTCCATTACAGTAGCATTCCTGTATGTGATGCAGTGCCGTCTAAGGGCCCGAAGATCACGGCATCCAGTATGGTTTTCTGGCCTTGACCCTTACGCACAGATTGTTCCAGATTCTCTGAATCTTTAGATGATATTATGCACTGTAGATGATGATAATAATGTATTTTTTCCTTTCTAAACTCCTTTCTGATATTGCTCCACTATTTTTGGCCGCAGCATTGGGGGAATTGGTGATCCTCTGCCCATCTTGACTTCTGAGAGACACTGCCACTCTGAGAGGCTCTTTTTATACCCAATCATGTTGCCAATTGACCTAATAAGTTGCAAATTGGTCCTCCAGCTGTTCCTTATATGTACATACTGTATAATGTACTCATGAAATCCAAAATGAGCATTTCAAAATATCTCACTTTCAACATCTGATATGTTATCTATATTCTATTGTGAATAAAATATAAGTTTATGAGATTTGTAAATTATTGCATTCCTTTTTTATTCACAATTTGTACAGTGTCCCAACTTTTTTGGAATCGGGTTTGTAATTGAAAGTTTAACCCAATGGTTGGGTTTGTCCATATCTGGCCCAAATTTGGGTTTAAACAACCCAGCATTATATACATTATAGCATGTATATGCTATTTTTAAGGTTCTTAATTTTGTTTTGGAGGTTTCCTACAATATGTTTATATGCATCCTCATGCACATCACCTAATTTCCTAGAGTCTGAAAACGGTTTGTTCAAAGATTCAGTCTCTCTAAACCCCTCCTTTCTGAGAACTACTCTGCTCTGATTGGTCAGACGGCCCAGTCTGTTGATATAATGGTCTACCGCTTACAGCATGTTTCATAAATGAAACGCTTATTACCATACCTGAATTTCAGCTCCAGAGGTTTCGCGAGCGTTTGATACACAGTGATACGAACAGTAATGATGGCGTCGGTTTTACTGTATCAATTGAAGCCCAAGACCTCATCCTTTTGAAGTGCATGCAAAGTGGATTCACAATAGGGGTTTATGGGCAACTTAACTTCCGTATTCTGTAAAACAGATCGCATCGCTTCTGGGTCAGGTCTTTTGTATGTGCAAAATTTGTATGTGTATGTTTTACTACAGATAATTTAAAAGGAGCGAACAAAGATGAACATAACCAATGTCCCTCGCATATGTTTTTTAATTTTTAATCTTCACATTAAAGTTTAGATATTTAAATAGAATAAAAAGGCAATAACAAAGTGAACTAGGTAGGTTAGCTGATTCCTAACTCTTCCAAGCCTCAGCTACAACTACAGTGTTAAAAGGCGGGTCAAAGTAGATGTTGTTAGCGAGCAGCCAATGAAGACCATAGGCTGGCATTATGCAAATGTGTTACATTGTTGCTATATGTAACAGGAAGTGAGACTGGAATTGCTGGCGACTCGTTTCAGCAGTTCAGAATTGATTCTTTATTTTAGGAGACAATAACTTTATTTGTTGTGCACTTTGATCTTTAAAACTTTGCAGACCTTTCACATTCACAAAGAGCTATATTACACACTGCATGAAAGGTAATATTAAAAAAAGCATAATAGGGGCACTTTACATTTTTAGTCACCTTTTTGCCTTGACTGGTTCATTTCAAGTGGTGCAGCGGTGTGAAAATTACATTAGATTAATATGAGCCAGAGTTATTAGTTAACTAATAAATAACTTGTTACTTGAAATAAAACTGACGTTAACTGAATTAAAATTAAGAAAAACTTTTTCTCCATCTAGTTGTTGAAAATAGGAAAATAGAATGGAAAATATAAAGATATAAACTAATTAAAAATAAAAAAACTAATAGAATTTCAGTGATTTTAAAATAACTGATATGAGTTTATAAAAACTGCATGCATAAATGTAAAATAATTATGGTTAGATTTGATTATTAGAAAAGTTTGTAAGAGTTTTACATTAGAGAGATCTCATTTATACTGTATTCTTTCCTACCGGTTCCTCCAGTCTCCTCTGTTAGTTCAAGGTTGAAGGAAGGTTGCCCGTAAATCGTGATCAAAGCTTAAAACGGTGAACATTAGATGTGTGTGAGTGCATGTTTGGGTGAAGTTTCATGCTTTTCCCACACTCTGATTTCTCCCTTCCATCTGTTTGCTCATTAATAAACTGACCTTGAAGAGTCAGTGTTAGACAGGCTGCTGGAGGATTTAAAGATTAGCCTGCCTCTCGCTTCAGTCCATCTTTTGTGCTCCACCTTTATGGAAGTATGATATGTTTATTGGCCTGCCAGACACAGAAGAGAGAGTCATATAAAACCCCCACCAACAGCCTTCGCCTCCCTCTCCATCTCTCATTTTTTGTCTTTCAGCCATTATCTACTTCATCTCTCTCAACCCTTCATGCACTCTCTTTTATGCTGTGTCTTTTCCTTATTAATTCTCTCTGGCTTGTGCTTTTCTTTCTTTTCACTCTTATATGAACTACAGATTTACAGCTGATAATCAAAATCACCATCTTCCCTGTTCTTCTCTCTTTCTCTCTCTCTCTCTCTCTCTCTCTCTCTCTCACACACACACACACACACACACACCATCTTTTTATGTTACAAACTAGATAAAAACAAAGCACTGGGATTTTGTTTTTAATTATTAAAAGAATCTTCATTTATATATCTTGCTTACATGAGTGCTCATAGTGACCATGGATTGCCCACCCCCTCCCCAAAAAAATCAACACTATAAATGCACCATAAAAATTATCCATATGACTTGTGCTATATTGCACATCATTCAAAGCTATACAATAGTTGTGTGTGAGAAACAGACTGAAACTGACCTTTTTGATGTGTATAATATACACAAATGTGTATAATGACATGGGTATTACAACATACAATTCCTGTCCTCGTAAACCAAATGGCTTGAAAAAAATTACCTAAACTTGTTTTATTCAAAAAATGTCAAGTCAAAAGTTTTGTGTGATGGATAGGTATAGGGGTAGAGTTGGTGTAAGGGGATAGAATAAACTATTACGCCTATGAACAGTCGCTGTAAACCACATACACAAGTGTGTGTGTGTGTGTGTGTGTGTGTGTGTGTGTGTGTGTGTGTGTGTGCCACTGAAAAATAAAATCATATGGTTTGAAGCAATGTGAAAAACAATTTTGGGGGGTGCTATTCTGTCCATTGTATTTTGATTTGTTTACAATAAGATCTATAAAATATGGAAGCTTGTAAGTAAAAGTTAATTGCACCTAATCTTGCAATTTTTCCTCACAATTGCGAATTATAAAGTCCAAGTTTATTTCTCACAAATCTAACTTGAAATTGCAACTTTATATCTTGCGATTCTCAGAAAAAAGTCAGAATTGCAAGTTTAACCGTATATATTTTGCAGAATTGTTACTTTATTTATCTGTGTGGCGAGGCGAGGGACCGTGAGAGCGGGCCGGTGGCGAATGATAATGAGCGTCAGATGTGCGCCACATCGGTCTCGTCTCATGGAGGAGTGACGGGAGCATAAAAGGAGGAGCGACGACAGTGTAAGACGAGAGAGGACCAGGCCTGGACTTTATGTTGTTTTGTTTTGTATGTAGGCGGCAGTCGGCCGTGAGGGGCTGCCGCCGTTATTGTGTTTTGGTTTTGTTTTGTTTTTAGGCGGCAGTCGTCCGTGAGGGGCTGCCGCCGACATTATATTTTGTTTGTTTGGTTTTGATTAAAGTTGTTAAATGTTCGCCGGTTCCCGTCTCCTTCTTCCCTGATCGCTCATTACGTTACATTGGTGCCGAAAACCCGGGAGGAAGGAGGGACATGCTGTCGGAGAGCCCTCGCTGCTGAGGGGGATCGTGGTGCTGAGGAGTTCGGGCAGCGTGGATTAAGGAAGACCGCGAGTGGCTGCCCGAGGCGGTGGTGCTGGAGCAAGTGAAGATCGGGGTGGGACGGAGAACTCGCTGCCGTGTCCCTGGGTCGAGGTGGGGTGGCTGCCGTCCGCGAGGGAGCGGAGGAGTCGCCGGCCGAAGCCTGCTGCCGTCCGCCGTGTAGGGGAGGAGCAGGGGGCGCAGGGCTCGCTGCCGGCTCCCTCAGTAGGAGGAGCCACCGCCGGCCGCCAGGGGGCGGAGGAGGATCGAGCCGTCCACCAAGCGTCCAGTGTCATCGCATGGCACCGCGAGGAAGAGCCTCTAGGCGGGCTGAGGACCGAGCGACAGTGTGTCCGGGAACCGGAGCAGATATATATTTTTTTTTCCTCCTCTCTCCCCTCTCTCGTTCTGAGAGCGCAGTCTCGGGAGTGCCCCCCGGCCTGCGAAAGGCATTGGGGGTATGTGGCGAGGCGAGGGACCGTGAGAGCGGGCCGGTGGTGAATGATAATGAGCGTCAGCTGTGCGCCACACTGGTCTCGTCTCATGGAGGAGTGACGGGAGCATAAAAGGAGGAGCGACGACAGTGTAAGACAAGAGAGGACCAGGCCTGGACTTTATGTTGTTTTGTTTTGTATGTAGGCGGCAGTCGGCCGTGAGGGGCTGCCACCGTTATTGTGTTTTGGTTTTGTTTTGTTTTTAGGCGGCAGTCGTCCGTGAGGGGCTGCCGCCGACATTATATTTTGTTTGTTTGGTTTTGATTAAAGTTGTTAAATGTTCGCCGATTCCCGCCTCCTTCTTCCCTGATCGTTCATTACGTTACAATCTGACTACAGCAATTATGTTTTAATTTTTTATTCAGTGGTGGAAAGAAGCTTCCATAATAACATGCATTTAGAAATTCGATAGGGTGAATTTTAATTTAGTGCCAACTTTATTAAAAGGATAAGTGACATTTAACATGTATGTATATCATTTCATTAGACCACAAATGTTTAAGTTTCTCAATTATACAGTTAAACAGAACTTCCAAGTTCCTACCTGGGATCAGATTCTCAGAATTTTGCACATCTACTGTACCAATCAAGCAGGTTTCTTAAAGAAATACACTGATAAATCTTCTACCAAAAGAAAAAAAAAAACACATTAAAGAGGGTAAAATAGGTGAATGAGATGAAAAGCATGTGATGCATTTTCTCTGATGAATAGCAGTGTAGCTCAAAGGCTCTTTAGCATAATATTCAGCAATAAATCAGCCCACAAGAGATGAAAAAAGCCCTGCTCCAATACTGGGTGGCATATGGGATGATGTCTTCAGTGTGTTTCAGTACAGATCTCTGACTCTGGCCAGGTAAGTCATGCTTTGATAAACAGCCCAACCCCATTCTCAACCCCCATCTATCTTAATGTTTTAGAAATCATCCAGCAGAGAGGCAGAACCACTTAATCTTAACAGGCCTTTAGGTGAAAGAGGGCCGAGCCAATGGTGTGTGAGCAATATGAGCTGGAAGGTCACAAGATAGACGTGGAGATAGGCTCACTAAGACTATTACATCAACATTATTGAACAATGTCATAAAATGGCCATCAATTATCTGAAATTTACAGGCTGACAGGCTAAGTTGGCACAGGTATGTGGCACCAGGAGGGGTGTGTGTGATGGGGGCTGGGAGAACGAGAAACGAACAGTGAAAACAGCTAAAAGGTGAGAACAGCTCCACTAATTTAAGACATTCATTATCACCTGTGGCAAGGCTGAAAGTGCCAGCTTTGATATTCAAGTCTCTCTCTTGCCATCACATACACTTTAAGATGTTTAAAATTAGAAGTAGTGACAATCCGGAAGAACGCCTAATTAAAGGGGTCATATTATGCCCCTTTTTACAAGATGTGAAATATGTCTCTGATGATAATTTTTTATAGCATGCTAAAATTGTCACTTTTTGAGAATGAGCAAAAACTTACAATTTTTGTGTGTCCTTTTAAATGCAAATGGGCTGCAGCTCCCGTTCTAGAAGAGGGAGGAGCTTCAAGAGCTTGTGCTAGCAGCTCCAATTACCTCACGCAGACACGCACTGAAAATGTCCGAAACTTTTCAGCCTTTTATGTTCAAACTGGAGTCGGACAATGATGGAGAGACCCACTATTAAGTGACAACATTTAGAATGCAATAGGACGATTCTAAATGTTTAGTTGATGAATTTATGTAGCTGATGTGGATTTAACTATCTTCAAGTCATTGATTAGCATATTCTGTCATGATAATCTATAAATCACTCTTGTGGGAACTGTTGTAAAATGCCTTCAGAACCAGAGAATATATGCTGCTATAATATATGAAGATTAATACGTTTAATTACGGTTATAACTTATGTTGTCATCTTGCTTTTATGACATGCTATTGCATGTGTGTTACGTACCGTATTGCAATAAAGGTGAAAAGACGGATACGACAGCTTGAGCAGACTTCCAAATGTACTCTACTACAACAACACTTCCTGTTCTCTAATGCAGCCCAATGGCCTCACCCCCTTTGTAGGGTCTATGTACATTTTAGGGTTTGTGATGTCACCAACCCAGGAAGAAGCTTGTTGTAGGCCCTACCAGCATTTGTTGTAGTCCTTAAAAATCTATTTCTGTAAAAATAAATGATCTCCCTTTGCATTGAACATGTGAATCCTGGGACTTTTTTGCCTTCACAACACGTGCTATCGGAATTATCGTAAATAAGAGTTTCCTAGTCAGAAACTGGACATGAACGCCCTCTCAAGTTGCATTTACTGGGAAATAGAGATAATTTTGATACCCGAGTATCTTAGTTGGGCATGCTATAAACTTTAAACATGGCGGAAGGAAGCGCGATTGCTTCTGTGACTGTGATTACTTCTTTATTTGTTTTGTTTTTTTCCACAACAGCTACATCGAAATGTCTTGTCATTAGTGCATACTTGCATATATATGAATAAATATTTGAAGCATATTGTGTTTTATACTCAGCTAAAATAGCATGTATTTACCTGAAATTCCAGAATCATCAGCAAGCTATCTAGATAGTGTGATGAACGTTCATGTGGTTGTCAACATATTGGACACTACATTTTATTCAAAATTAAATATCTTCAATGCATTTTTGCGTTAATGAGATTCTCCCAGTAAATAGGCAAGAATAAACCAAGGGTCCTCTATGATCTTTTCGACAACAAAGCACTTAAATTGCAACAAGCTCGTAATCACGACTTCAGAAGTAGGAAGTACGACATTTCTGATAGCATATGAAGCTAAACCTAAGCCTCAATGGATCATATGAAAACGTATGCATAAAATTGGTGGCAAATTCATGTGAATTCTTACAATTAGCCAAAACGTAAAATAGTTTTCGAGTTGCCATGAGAGTTTGTTTTTCAATTCTAGGCCTAATTTTAAGTAATATTGCATAGAACTTGATTTTATGGGTAATGCATAGTCAATTTATATTTAAAACGTATGATAGTGATCCACTTGACATTAAAATATGACTGTTTTAGTTTCAAAAATGGCCCCTTAATGGAAAATTTTATTTTCTGACACTGATCTGCGCTAACACTGATGCATGTCAATTATGCACATATGACCACTATTTCCATGGGTGTGATTAGTTATCATTGTCTCTTCCACATGAGTGCCCCCTTTAAAAAGCCTGCATGCTCTGCTGTTTACAGCAGGGCCTTAAAGTATCCCTCATGGAGCGATTAGCAGAATCTGCAAGCTGAGCATAATGAGAGACTTTGTGGCATTTCTTATTATTATTTTATGATTGTTAATCTCAGCGCATCTCTGTTACTCTGCTACTCTGCAGCAGGCATCTGTAATGTCCTCTCTTAGGACCGAGGTATTTCTGCTGGGCTGGTAGTAAATAATCTCCCTGTGATTGTGCTGCGTGTTTATGGGCTATCAGAGACAGCTGGGCCAACTAAACTTAATCAGTTTATTAGTAGAGTGCTGAGGAAATGTGATATATGATGTCTAGGGTAATCAGAAGTCATCATGCTTCACTGCCCGGCCTCAAATTTCATAACAGTGCCAATTATTCCTTAGTTATTAATTATAAAACATATTTTCCTTTATTAGCGTTTCTATCGCCCGTGTTGTAGATTTTACTCTGGGAGAATGTGTGCGGGAACAAAGCCAGTTGCCAGTACCTGTGGTAGTACATGAGAAGAGATAATTAGCTTCCCCCATCCTGCAAAGGGTTTTACACCTCTGTGGGAGTGCTTTGAGCTAGCTGGAAACTTGATTGTGAAATCAAGAATCCTGGATTTGAACCAAGATGTGCCATTTTGGGTAAAAAAGAAAACTTAGCTGTATTATGCGAGTTTTCTTTTTGCTAGTCACGACCTAGCATGATGTCATCATTTCAGATGTGTCACAATAACTCTTTTCACCACGCTTATTTTTGCTTTGTGATGAGACGTGAGCGAATTTGACTATATGTGCTTGAGGTCTTCGACTGAGCCCATTTTCTTTTTGATCGTGTTTTCATTTCGGGTGAATTGCTGCAATTTCCCGGCTGATCTGACGGTGTGTTGGTGGCCTATGATCAGAAAGAGCAAGAGAGCTTCAGAGTTTGGGGTTGCCAGAGGAAAAGGAAAAGTCCTCTTTGAAATTCCATAACATGAAATTTCATTTGAAAGAGTGTCAAACCATTGTCTAACAGCCAGAGTGAGTGCAACTGTTTCGAAGATTAACTTCATCATGTAAACATCTACATTAAAATATCTTGAAATCGCTTGCTTTGCATACATTATGCCTTTAAGATTTGTTTTGGTCCATGTGAATGCCCTGTGAAAAGTTGTTGGTGTGTGTGTGTGTGTGTGTGTGTGTGTGTGTGTGTGTGTGTGTGTGTCAATGTAACATTAGTATTCTCACAGATAGAAAGGTGAGTAATTTCTGGACTGGTGTATTTAAGAGGAAAGATTGTAGGGATTATAGCATGGACTTATCTTGTTATTTCTGAGGATATTATCAGAATTTCCACCACAGCTTCTTGTTCAGGTTTAAAATTAGATTGTAGTTGTTGTTTTTTTGTAAGTGTTTTTTTTATTTTTTTATCATGTAGCATGACTACTAGGGCATGATTAATCAAAATTGAACCGCAATCATGATTTGGGTTATGTGCGATTATGAAAGTGTAAAGGCTGCGATATTAATTAAATAAATATATGCCCAGCGTGTCAGTGAAGAACTGCTCTGTGATCAGTAGTAAACGCTGCTCTGATTGGTTGAAGGACTATCCAATTGTGAGTAGAGATCGACCAATATGGGTTTTTCTATAATCGATGCCGATGTTTAGAGGTCAGGGTCAGCCGATGGCCGATATGTGCTGCTGATTTTTAGGGCTGATATCTTGAAGTTTTCCCCTTCATTTGCATGCTAAAATGTCACACTAATAATAAGTGGATGCACAACATTTCTAAACTTAACATCATCATTTACCGAACACTGACTTGAACTATCTCTTGAATCTTAATTTTGTACACTGCACGGTATTAAAATAAAATATTTATCCAAAGTTATATATATATATATATATATATATCATTTACATAAAAGTTTTAGAGCATTTATCAAGCAGAATTTTTCAAGTTTGTTGAACATAAATTTAAACTTAAATATACATTTAAATAAAATAAATACAACTTCATAAATAAAAATCAATTAATAATAAAATATAAAATAAAATATATAAAAAAATAAATAATAATAGTGCTGCAAACATACTAGCAACCAGCAACATTTATGTTTGGTAGAAATTAAATTATAGAATCAAATCACTGCTTCTGAGGGTGCTTCTGAAATTACTGAGATGATTCTCAACTATGTTATGAAAGATATAGGCCTAACAGAATAATTAATGATAAACATGGCCATAAATGCCATGCCCATTCTATGCAATGCATCTATAGGCCTACACTAAATCTAATTTGCATAGTAATGTGTTTTTGGAACAATAAGTAATGTAAAAAAAGCGTGTAATAATGGGAGTAATAAAAAGGAATACGTTCATAAGAATCTCATATTTCATAAGAATATACTGACTTAAAACTGTGTATGTTGTCAGAGAAATTCACTAAAATATAATGTCCTCTACAAAGGCAAAACCTCTATTTAGGGTCTCAGGAGGATATTTTGCGAGCCTGCATTAACTCAGCACTGAATAAAACGTCTCGGTTACGTATGAAACCCTCGTTCCCTGAAGGAGGGAACGGAGACGCCACGTCAGAGTACTGACGAATAGGAATCTCGCCGCGAGAGCCAATCTACTGAGTGTAACTAAAACGAGCCAATGCACATTGGCATGCAATGATTGCACCAGGTGCTCATGCCACGCTGTGCGGGTATAAATGAGACACAGGTGATTGCATCAAATTAGCCTTTTGCTGAGGAGCCGTGTAGGTAGGCAGGCACCCCAGCAGGGTACAGAGGACATGGCGACGCCACGTCGGAGTACCGACAAATAGGAATCCCTACCAAAGTGCCATGGCCTCTGCCCCCTTCCAGTGCCCAGTGTGAGCCGCCTGAGCTCTTACCTGATGAGACGGGGCTCACACCAGGAAGTCCATCACTGCTGTTCCGCATGACCCTGCTCAGTGATTATTGGATGACACTGGGAAAGCGTGCCCTAGAAAAGGGGCCGCTGCGGAGCCCACATCGTACCCCGGAGGAGTTATGTGGAGTACAATGCTGAGCCGTAGCCCACAAGGGAGGAGGGGGCTCAGTCCCGGTGACGGGAAGGCTCTCCCAAGGGAAAGACACGGGCTTCCCGTAGGAGCGACCGTGGAAGAAATATGGGATCCCCGCAGGGTCACTCATATAAGCCCAGCCCATTACCGGTTCTCAAGGATTCAGCGGCAAGGGGCCTGATGCCCGACGCCCGCGACGTCCGGCACCGAGGGTGATGGAGGACTCACAGAGTTTGCTTCTGGAGAATAAGAGCGCCGGAGCGCAGCAAGCCGACAAGAGCCGGGGCCTCTCAGTGCTTCTACCCGTTTGAGGTGAGAACACAGGAGGAGACCGGCTCTACACGTAGGCTATAGAATCTAGCGAACGTGTTGGGTGTCGCCCAGCCCACAGCTCTACAGATGTCTGACAGCGAGGCGCCACGTGCCAGCGCCCAGGAGGATGCAACACTTCTAGTAGAGTGTGCTCGCACCCTGAGCGGACAGGGCACACCTTGTGCTTGGTAAGCCAAGGTGATGGCATCCACTATCCAGTGGGCCATCCTCTGCTTGGAGACAGCCTTTCCTTCTGCTGGCCTCCGTGACAGACAAAGAGCTGATCTGAGGTTCTGAAGCTTTGAGTTCTATCCACGTAGATCCGCAGCGCGGACGGGACAGAGCAAAGCTAGGGCTGGGTCTGCCTCCTCCGGGGCAGCGCTTGCAGGTTCACCACCTGGTCCCTGAAGGGAGTGGTAGGAACCTTGGGCACATAGCCAGGCCGGGCCTTAGTACCACGTGGGTATTACCCGGCCCGAACTCTAGGCACGATTCGTCGACCGAAAATGCCTGCAGGTCCCCTACCCTCTTGATGGAGACCAATGCAGCCAACAGCAAAGTCTTCATAGACAGAATCTTTAGCTCTGCTGACTGCAAAGGCTCGAATGAGGCATTCTGGAGTGCTCGGAGCACCAGAGCAAGATCCCAAGAGGGTATGGAGGGGGGTCGAGGAGGATTTAACTGTCTCGCCCCCCTACGGAACCTGACGACCAGGTCGTGCTTCCCAACCGTCTTACCTTCTACGTGGTCGTGATAGGCGGATATAGCAGCAACATAGACCTTGAGGGTGGAGGGCGACAGCCTACGCTCCAACCCTTGTTGCAGGAAGGAAAGCACAGACGTGATCGAACATCTTCGAGGGTCCTCTCGGCGAGAAGAACACCACTCGACGAACAGGTTCCACTTCGAGGCGTAAGCCTGTCTTGTAGACGGTGCACGTGCCAAAGTGATGGTGTTAACTACCTCTTGGGGTAAGTCACCTAGAACCTCCGCGTCCCGTCCAGGGGCCAGACATGAAGCTTCCACAGGTCTGGACGCTGGTGCCACAGGGTGCCCCGTCTCTGAGTCAGAAGGTCCTTCCTCAGAGGAATCGGCCAAGGAGGGGCTGTCGCGAGGAGCATAAGTTCTGGGAACCAGGTCCGGTTGGGCCAGTATGGCGCCACCAACAGGACCTGCTCCTCGTCCTCCCTGACCTTGCACAGTGTCTGTGCAAGTAGGCTCACTGGGGAAACGCATATTTGCGCAGCCCCTGGGGCCAGTTGTGCGCAAGGGCATCCGTGCCGAGTGTACCCTCGGTCAGCGAATAGAACCACTGGCAGTGGGACGTTTCTGGGGAAGCAAACAAGTCGACCTGTGCCACCCCAAACTGTCTCCAGATCAGCTGAACCACCTGGGGGTGGAGTCGCCACTCCCTGGGAGCGCAGCTCGCGAGAGCTCGCCGCCACACGGTTGCGCACACCAGGGACATGAATGGCCCGAAGCGACCTCAGACACTTCTGACTCCAGAGGAGATGGCGGGCGAGTTGCGACATGTGACGGGAGCGCAGACCAGGTTGATATACGCAACGGTCGCAGTGTTGTCCGTGCGGACCAGTACATCTTTGCCCCGTAACCGCCCTTTGAGGCGGCTCAGAGCAAGATGTACTGCTAGCAACTCGAGGCAATTGATGTGCCAATGCAGGTGCGGGCCCGTCCAAACCCCTGACACTGCATGCCCGTTGTACGTGGCTCCCCAGCCCATGGCGGAGGCATCCGTGAAAACCACAGCATGCCTGGACACCTGTTCCAGGGGCACTCCAGCCCGAAGGAACGAGGGGTCGGACCACGGACTGAAGGACTGGCGACAGGCCGGTGTGATGCTCACCCGGTGAGAATCAGAATTAGAATCAGAATCAGAAAGAGCTTTATTGCCAAGTGTGCTTGCACACAAGAGAATTTGTCTTGGTGCTGAAGCTTCCAGTGCACATATACAATACAACACAACATGAACACAAATATACAAATATGAAAAAATAGTATAAAATAAAATAAAGGTATGTATATATATATATATATATATATATATATATATATATATATATATATATATAGGTCACAGTTATATTTAAGAATATATTGCACTAGTTTAGAATATATTGCACTAAACAATATATAACAAAAACAGTCAAAGTATTGCACTTAAAGGCGGCTGGGGGCTGGGGGGGGTTGGGGGGGTATTCAACTGTATTCAACTGAGTGCCGCGGCTGCCATATGCCCCAGGAGCCTCTGAAACTGTTTCAGTGGAACCGCCATCCTGCCTTGAAACGTGTTCAGGCAGTTCAGCATCGACTGGACACGCTCCTCTGTGAGGCGCGCTGTCCGCTCGACCGAATCCAACTCCATACCGAGAAAAGAGATCCTCTGCACGGGGGTGAGTTTGCTCTTTTCCCAGTTGACCTGAAGACCCAACTGGCTGAGGTGTCTGAGCTAGGCTCCCAGGGACCGTACAAGCGGGACCATAGGGACCACCGGCGTACCCACCGTGGGGCAGCGCGGTGGAATGCAGGTACCGGGCTGGGGCGGCTGTCTCGTGGAGGCGGCCCTCAGCGAGGTGAGAGTGTGCCGTGCCACACTTACCTGATTCCACAGGTGGGCAGCAGGAACGTGAGGGGGATGTCCACTGCTGCCTGCTGGCGAAGGGGGAGGATGAGTGTGGTCCGGCGTTTGACCGGCCACAACTCTCCGAGCCCCCTGAGGACCCGGAGATGGAAGAAACTGCTCTTTTATTGAGAATTTGGCGGAACAGAAACAAAACGGAACACAAGATTCTCCTACCGGCCCTCCTCCGGGGGATGGAGCGGTGCGGTCACATCTCCAGAAGAGCAGTCCTCCTCATCTCCGGGTCGCCCGTCTCAGGAGCGCTTGCCCTTGGCCTTGCCACCCCTCTTGGCAGGCCCCTGGACGGGCGGGGCGGCCTGCTTGCGCCCGGCTCCACGACGCCGCTTGGGTGGAGGCTGCTGCTGCAGCGCGGGAGCGGAGGCAGACGCAGGCGGCCGCCCTCGGCAACGAGCAGGCTGAGGCGCTGCCGGCGGCGGGGTGGAGACAGCAGCTGACCGCCGTGGCAGGATGTGACTGATCGCCTCAGTCTGCTTCTGTACGGCCGAGAACTGCTGGGCGAAGTTCTGGACCGCGTCGCCGAAAAGGCCAGTCTGGGAGACGGGGGAGTTAAGGAACCTGACTTTGTCGGTCTCCCTCATGTCCGCCAGACACAGCCAGAGATGGCGTTCCTGGACCACCATGGTGGACATCGCCACGACCCACGGCCCGCGCCGTAACCTTCGTCGCACGAAGCGCGAGGTCTGTTGCGGTTCTCAGTTCCTGAAGAACTGCGGAATCGTGACCACCCTCGTGCAGGGCCTTCAGTGCCTGGGCCTGATGGACCTGCAACAACGCCATAGTGTGTAAGGCAGAGCCTGCCTCTCCACAAGCCTGGTAGGCCTTCCCGATCAGATCGGACGAGTACCTACAGGCCTTGGAGGGAAGACACGGGTTCCCCCTGGAAGTGGAGTTAGGGCACAGTTGCATAGCAACGGCCCGTTCCACGGGAGGAACCTGCGTGTATCCCTTTGCAGGTCCGCCATCGAGGGTGGTGAGGGAGGAGGATCCACTAGGCCGGTTTCGGGCAGTAAAAGGTGCCGTCCACGACCTTGTGAGCTCCTCGTGCACCTCCGGGAAAAAAGGAACCGGGGTGGGGCGCTGAGAACCAGCACGGGCCACCCCGAGAAACCAATCATCCAGCCTTGAGGGTTCGGGACACAGTGGAGGGTTCCACACGAGCCCGACTCTCTCGGCGGCCCGGGCAAGCATAGCCATCATCTCCGGATCAGTATATCGGGCACAGCGGGTCTACCCGGAGGAGCCCCCTGCGCCGACACATCCTCTCCAGAGAGTTCTGACCCTCCCTCCGATGCAGCGATGGACATCTGGTCCTCAAGGGGAGCCCCAAAGGATACGGATGATGCACATCTCGTGGACGGCCCACCGCGTTCCAATGGCAGCTCTACTGGCTGAGGAGTGCGAGAGGGATGAGGGTTCCCCGGGTGTTGGTTCCCTTGGGGAAACGCACTCACCGTAACCCTCAAATCAGCCGGGCTACTGCCTGAAGTAACCCTCTGAGGAGGGTTAGATCGAGGCAGAGGCACGGGGGCTCCGCCCCTTGCGAGACGGAGCCGCGATCGCAACTCCGAGATGGTCATGTTCCCGCAGTGAGAACATGACTCATCCACCAGCGCTGCCTCAGCGTGCTGAACGCCCAAACACGAGATACAGCGCTGATGACCATCCTCGGTGACAGGAAACCACCGCATCCAGAAACACACAGATAGAATGTCATCTTGAAAAAGACGCAAGCTCTATCTGTGCAAGCTCTTTCAGAAGGACGCTCTCCTTGGTGCTGAAGCACGCAGGGGAGGGGTCGCGCGACACAGTCAGGGGTAGTGCAGCCTGACGTGCGCTCTCTCTCACGAGGGCGCTCTTACCAGCCGTGGGAACGGCTTTTTAGCGCTCTCCACCTAGCGCACCGAACCAGCTGTGAGAACAGCCCTTGTGATCGCTTCTAACGAACAACAAAGTGAGATGATCGAAACCACACGACCCGCTGCAGTGCCGTCACACCAACACCGACTGAAGAGATCGCTTCCGAAAGGCGGCTCCGCTTCAGTCACTGCGAGGTAGGGAGTGATAGCTGGCGTAACCATCTACCACTCGGCTCCGAAGCAAAATGCTAATTTGATGCAATCACCTGTGTCTCATTTATACCCGCACAGCGTGGCATGAGCACCTGGTGCAATCATTGCATGCCAATGTGCATTGGCTCGTTTTAGTTACACTCGAAGTAGATTGGCTCTCGCGAGCGAGATTCCTATTCGTCGGTACTCCGACATGGCGTCGAGAGTGACCGACCGAATGGGAACTCTTTCATTCACTCGCATTCAAGAGATCAACAACTATATTTGTGATTGGCTACATCACTCACCGCTGCAAAAATACGTTGTAAATGGATGCATTTGGCGGTCTCCAGAGCGCAAACACAAAAATGTGCAAATCTGCCCAATCTATTTCGCCAGTATATTATTACAGTATTAACTGAAGGTACTTTTGCTTGCGTTTGAGGGTGCTTAGGACAGCTCTGTGTCTCCGAGCACGGTGCTGTCTGTGAACGGGGTGCAGTAACGTAGCCCTAAATCCCGCTGCAGTGTTTGTGAGAGCTGCTGCCTTCTCCACCCCACGCACAGAGTGAAATTATCCGACTCCAATACAGGAAAAATAAAACAGAACTTATAACATTGGGGCTAATATGTTAGCAAGCAAGCTTCGACTACAGTCCTTAAAGTTAACTGCAAGTAAGCGAACCTTCAACCAGCTGTAGCATTACGCCAGTTCCCGACAGTTCTATGCTATTCAGGGTTTTTTTTCACTAAGTGAAGCAACACTTCATAGTTTACTAGTAATAAATAGTAAATATATGGCCATAGGACTGTAAAAAAATCTGAATTTAATCCATATCTTTATCTCCCAGGACTGTTGTTGAATATTCCAAAAGTTTTGGCTTGGGGTCCTTCACATGTGGCAGCAGCACGTGGCTGCCCGCGGATGTACCTGACTTTAAATCGGCACTACTAAAAACGGATATTGGCCGATGCCGGTCGACCTCTAGTACAAAGTCATTTGAACTATGCCTGTTGATCATGCCTCTTGTGGTCTCATTGGTTGAAGAACTATCCAATTGCGTACAGAGTCATTTGAACTATTTCCCATTGATCACGCCTCCTGTGGTCTGATTGGTTGAAGGACTATTCAGTTGCGTACAGAGTCATTTGAACTGTGCCCACTGATCACGCCTCTTGTGGTCTGATTGGTTGAAGGACTATCCAATTGCGAACAGAGTAATTTTAACTATGCCCGTTGATCATGCCTCTTGTGCAGTAGAAAATACAGAGCAGACTCCCCAGACTAATGTTCAATCTTAAAAGATTGAGCTTGTTCTGTTGATAGCCAGACAAGCTTATCACAGAATGAAGCAGACAATTAATTATTTTATAATATTCTATACAGTGATGAAGTCTATGTCGATTAACACTGCATTATAATATACTTTATTATTATTATGAAAAAACCTGAGAAGGCTTGAAGTACACCATATATTGTCACAGTTTGTTTATTGTCTTCATGTTTAATCAAAGCGTTTCTATCTTCTTTATATTCAGCTACACAGTGCTAGCTTCACATTAGGGATTTCCTGTAAACGTCATTATATTACTTCTCTCTCAGGCAAATGTGGCGTTTCTGCTCAAGGGCGCCCTCTGGCCTCCAGTATGAATGAAACATGAGTGTGTTTAGTGCCCAGCAGTGCTCACTCCATCCTATATTGGGTAAAAATAGGAAAAATAATACTTTTCTAAATAAATGTATATGACAATCCATATGTTTTTCTCCAGTGTAGAGGAGTTTTTTCCCCACAGTGGATGCATAAGAGGATCATAATTCATAATTCATAAAAAAGACATAGACTCGTTCTTCATTTTGCATACCTCCTGACAAAAATTCAGAGGTAAGATTACTATGAGTAAGTTAATAGGTAGCTTTCTGAGGTAACTTTTAGGGTATGTAAGTAGCTATAGCAACTTCGGGTATGTTTACATATTATATTATATGATATAGTTGTAAATTGTTAAGCACTAATATTGTCACGGACTCAGCCACGCCCTCTGCACCAGACCTCCCACACTCCGCCCACTCATTCCCAATCACCTGAATACTGAGCACCCGCACCTGTTTCCCATCACTGAAGCCCTTTATCACCAGCCCTCACCCCACACTCAGTGTCTGGTCACAGCTCAAGCTACACTGACTGCTTCGCTACCCTTCGCAATCCAAAGCTTCCAAGAAACTCTACTTCCAAGATTCCACGATTCCAAGGTTCTTTAAGATATTCTCTGTGTTCACCACTCCAGTTAAGCTTCTCACCATTCCCTGTGTTTACACCAGTTCATTGTTTTGTGTCCTGACTTCAATAAAACCTGTTACTGCGTACTAACCTCTGTGTCCTCAAGTCTATCATGACAAATATAACAAATCAATGTTTATTTTACTCTAATTTATTTATTTTGTTATTTTATTTTCATCTTGCATATCGTGAATCTGTTTTTTTTTTTGTAACGGGATATATATAATGGATTTCTATAATAAAATACATATGTAATATTTCTTAGCTTACAAGAAATGTGAAAGTAAAATAAACGTATGCAGCCATATTATTTTTTGCAAGCACAGATTATTTTTTGTTAGTTCAATCTTTCTTTCTTTCTTTCTTTCTTTCTTCTTTTTCTTTCTTTCTTTCTTTTTAAATGTATAAATGGCATCAACCAAACATTATAATTCTTGTCCACAGTAGTCAAAATCTGCTAAGGAGTAATAAAAGTGTTTTTCTCTAGTATTTACAACAGGATCCGCATTTCATGGGTTTAAATAAAAGATTTAAAAGAAAATAAGTATAATGAACTGCGCATAAAGTATTTTGAACATCTGCATGGTTTATAATTACCCAAAAAAACATAGTTCACCACTTACACGTTATCAAGTCCATCAAAAACTTATGCTGGCTGTCGGTTGGAATATTAGAACTAAAAATAACACACTCATGGGCATCAATCACTTCACTGAATACTTGCCAGCTAATAAATAAATAATTACCACCTTACGATCCATCTGTTTTCAAATCCACATAATTTGAGTATCACAACATCGCTATCTGTCTAATAATGTGCACAATACACAGTAGTATTTATAAGAAGCAGAGGTCCAGCGAGTACATGCATTTCCTGGAAAACCCACACTACCGGATGCTTTGAATGCATCATCGCTACCCAAGAATTGGTGGCCTGAGCGGCTTCAACATGCAACATGTCAGAGGTGATAACGTACATAATGCACTTGAGTATAAATTTGCTCTACACTCGCTGAAATTAAATCGGAATGATCAGGGAACTGAGTGAAATACTTCACACTGCATGTTGCAGAGAATAAACTGAATAAGTAAACATTGTTCATTTACTACTGTGCCAACATTGTAACAAAACAAAGAAGGTTGAAAATTGGCAAAGTTACACTGACATGGAAAAACCCATTTGCTTTATGTTACTGTCAGTAATGAACTGTGAATTGTATGTTTTTGGAGTTTTGCAAAAATGTAGGTAGAGGCAAGTTTTTCCAGTGAGCCTGTGGTGTCAAATAAAATTGAAAAATACTACTTTCCAGATTAATAAACATCGGTCAACATGTGTTGGGTTTGACAGACATTTTTTATCCAAGGACTACTTTATCCAACATTATGTTTCTGACATTCCTGATTTGAATTTTCAAAAAGTTCTATTCTTGACTGATCTTTTTCATAATTTTGGCAATAGATGTACTGTTAAATTAGTGATCTTAAGATGAGTCCCTGTAGTTGACCAATTTGACTCTCATATGCTTATGTAATATATATTTTAAACTTGACAGGTGATTTTTATTAAATGTAGTTTGAGTACTATCATCAGACTAATCATCAGGCAGATATTTCAGTTTGATAAAAAGTTTAATTTTCCAATAAAAGGTCATAGATGATTTGTTACATTTAACTACCCTTTAGCAGATTTTAAAAATTATAAAAAATTAAAAGATAAGATAAAAACTGCCCGTAGGTGGCAATATGCACTAAGAATATGAATCACCATTAAACAAACAAGAAGTATGGCACGCTTCTTAGCATCCATTTCCATGGTGACTGCTAGATTCGGTGGAGTCAGTTAACTCTGAGTTTCATACTCTGGGTTGACTGAACTTACTCTAGTCTGTGGTTTTGGAACCTGCATACGTCGACCTTGTGAGCAAGGTTTGGGTTAATCAACTTAGAGTTCGCGGTATATGTGGTGGTCAGTTACCCTTGCTTTCTGGAATACTTATTCAAATAATTCTGATAAATAAAACTTATTCTGGAACACAATATTCCTTCTCCTATGGCTTCGATAGGCTACAAAGCTGACTAGCATTGATGCATTAAATTAATTACAATTATTCATTTTGTGATTCCAGAAATCAAGAACTCTATGGTCTTTTATAAGATCAATAGTTATTGAGGGACGAAAAAGAAATAGGACATCTTGATTTTTTTTTTTAGCTTTTTAATTTAGATGAGACGTTTTGATTATTTTAATTATTTATAATAATTTATTAATTTGAAGCCCTCTGGTTGAGAATCACTGCTCTATTTGGCAGCATTCAACTTAGTTTAGCTAATCGTATGCTTTGTAGCTTAGCTAGCTACATGTTTAGAGTTGCAGCACTCATTAATTCCTAGTAATCAATTTATCTTATCTGAAAATTCAGAGATTCTAAGTGTACAGGACCCCAGAGTGATCTTGACTTAATGTGAAGTCAAGGGGTATTGTATCATCCAAAGGGCTTTATTTGATAATGACGACCTGACTGTGAATTATCCTGCTTATTAATTAGTCTATAATGTGATAACTGCAGCATGTCCATGATCATTGTTGTGCAGTAAAGTCTGTGGCTACTTACTAAATTATAGATGGATATGAAATATTGATTTGAGTTGACATTATTTTCTTAGCTTACTTATAGAGACCGTGGAGAAACGAAAGATGAGCACAAATGTAGGAAACAGCTTTTCCAGTTGAAAGGTCAGTTATGCTGCATTGCCCTGGACAATGATCATTATTCAGAAATATTTTACTGAATGCCACAATTGATCAATCAGAATCAAGTATTTTGTGCAATGAAACTATTGCTTTTTTAATGTTCTTTTTTCCTGTAAATTTATCAATCTAACTCTGGTTGAATTAGCATCTCTGATTTGAGATTGTTTAAGATAGAATTGTGTGGCTTTAAACATTACAGTTGCAACATCTCACAATAGACCTCAAACTGAGAGTATATCACTGAGAAACATCCTGCTCAAGTTGTCCTTGTGATGGAGGTTCAGGTTGAATAACTAGTTCTTCCAATGTTTCATCGTCGGACTCGCGCTTGGATATATATGGTAAATTCGACATCATCGTAACTGTCTTTACAGTGTGTACAGTCGCTGAGGACTGAGGAAGCCTCCGGAGCTGGTTGTGATTGGTCTACCGCTTACAGTTTCGGAAGCTAATCGCCCATTATCAGACTTGAGCAGAGTAGCTCACGGAAAGGAGGGACTAATTCATCCGTCGAGTCGTTTGAGAATCATTGAACACTGTGGTGATGTGCAATGTATAATATGAGAAAATGAAATTTGATGCATGTAAATCTGTTGTAGGAGACTAAATTGTGAGCCTTTAAAATAGCATAATAGGGGCACTTTAACATCCTTGAAACCTTTAATTTCAACAACAGGTTCTTTATAGTGAAAAGTTTCTTTAGATTTTTCAAATATTCTTCACACTAAGAAAAAAAAGGTTCTTTGAAGAACTGTTCAATGAAATGTTCTTTTGGGAACCAAAAATGGTTCTTTTATGGCATCGCCACCAAAACCACCTTTTGGAACCTTTATTTTTAAGAGTGTATAGGCCTGAGGTTCATTAGAGCCTGTGTGTTGCTGCGCTCTGACAGCATGTCAGCCGAGACGACAGCAGCTGGTGCATAACATCACCTGTGATGATGTGCCTCTAATCAAAGGCTTCCTCTTTGGAGGTGAGCCGTCTTAGATCTCACACCCTTAAAATAAGGACTGAGATCTTTAAGAATATATAGCAGAGGTGCTCGTGCACACACAAACACTGAAACAATACTCAAAAGATATTCTGCCCATGCAAAACCCTCCGGTATTCTCATTTTTTTCCCCCTGAAAAGTCCAGTTTAATTTCCTTGATCCAGAATGGTTTAAGCTGGTTTGGTGCTGGTCTGGAGGTTTAACAAAAAATTTCAACCTGGCTGCATTTTCTTTCTGTTACTGATGTTTGACCATGACTTGTTGGTTAATTTGCTGGTGACATGATATATATGAAATTATATATTATATATTACATGACATTATATGATCACATGAGTAGCTGGGAGTGTGTGTGTTCTAGGGATGCACTGATACCATTTTTTCAGAACCGATCCGATACTAAGAAATTCAGGTTGTCAATACAGGACTCAGACATTGTGATTTCTCTTCGTGAGATAGTTATCAGGACTCGGGTTGGATCTCTCTCCTGCTTTGTTTTTGTTTTACATTTTTTTCATGTTGCAGCCACTCACAATTGATCGCACGGAGCTTAGTGCTTACAGGTGAAGTATTTCGTTTCTGCGACATTAGTAGCACCTAGCGGAAATTCAAAAATAAAGTCATCTTGCAAACAGCACTTCCGCACGTTGTGCTCAAACATCACAAACACAGTGCGTACGGGGCTTGAGAAGGCATCAAGATGTAGAAGTAGACTATATTAAAAGAAAATAAAAGGTCCAACATATGAGGAACAGCCTACTTTTAGCTGTGTTGCTATGTTTCAATAGAATTTTTTTTTTTTTTTTTAATTAAGGGGTAATGCGAATTATTCCAGCAGCTCACCCATCCACTTTCTACCTACACCACTGGTCATAACCGAAAGCGAGACTGAATGGAGAATGACTGACAGACGCACCGGAGGGAAGCATTGACGTGAACTTGAATTTAATGAGTTAAATATTCACCTGTACCTCACATTAAACTATGGGATGGCTTAAAATTTGGGCTATGGGCTACCGTACTTGGCCTTTGTGTCATGTCACTTTATTGTTTACAGGATTTCAGTTAAATAAAGTTATGAAACTTAACCCTTAACTGCCCTTAGCCAAATCGATTTGCTCTGGAACAAGTAAAACCAAAGATTGCCCATTTGATACACCCCAAAATGAATTCTACTTCATGTTTAAAAACTATCTGCATAAGAGAGAGTGGCAAATTCACAAAGAACTGGCGAAGATAAAGCTGTTCTTGGTGTTACAATACAGAGCCACGGAGAATATGACTGTGACTGTGTGTGTGTGTGTGCGCGCACGCGCGTGGGGCTTAAGTGCAGGCAGTGATGAGGTAAAGATGAGCTGCAGGTGTGTGTGATCAGTATTCGGGAGAGGCTGTGCGTGGTGCTTGGGAGTGGTTGGAGCCTGGCGTGCTTGTGACACTTAGTGGGTAAATTAGCGTTGAATAACCGCTGATGGCCTGGAGCTCACATCTCCGAAAACATCCAAACAAATTGTCAAATATGTGGCGTTTATATATAAGGCGTATATTTGAGGTCTTGATAATTACATTCTCGCCTAAAAAAAAACTACATTCCGTGACCAACAACAGTATTTGTAAAATTATGGATGGATTTTCTTGTCCGCCGTGAGAGAAATACTGCAAGCGGAGTGAATTAATTATATTATATTATATTATGTTATATTATTATAGTCAAGTCCCCTAGCGCTTTATAGAATACAGATTGTTTCAAAGCAGCTTCACAGTATGATGCAAACTTCATAATATATGAGCAGAATTGTAATTTATTATTAATTATAATAATAGTACATGAATGTTTTTTTCTCTGTTTTCTGTCATTCTGTATCACTCTCTCTCTAATCTGAGAGTTATTATTAGAGTTACTCAGGCAAATAAGTTAACAGCTGTGTCAACCTGACTACCTACATTGCTGTCACTGACTCTGTCTCTTTCTCTGTCCTTCTGTTTCACAGAGGTACTTATAGCAGTTCACTTTTACACTGAGTGACGCACACACCTGAGACTTAAGCTGTGATTGTGTAAACAATAGACCATCCAGATGCCAAATTCTGATAGAACACATCCATGGCGGTGGCTGGTCTATGTTATCGAAGTTTGTTCATGTGTGCTTTGTGATGTTTGAAAGCCATTAAACCGTGTGCATTCACACCTGAGTGTGTGCTCTGTGCTCTAAGGGTTTGTCACCTGAGGTGTAGCCAATTAAACTTAAAAATACAGTCTATTACCTTCAAAATCTCTTTAACGTCAACTACCAGACAACCTTTCAACAGCTGTTTTACTTGGTTTAATAAATTTCATTAGATGATCTTGGATTTGACTTACATGATTATTTATTGTATTGATAATTATGATAAGAAAGATTACAGTGGAGATGTCATGAAATATTAAACCATACAATTATGTATAGACTCAACAAAAAAATGTAATTAAAATGTTATTAAATGGGTTAGTATAGGGTTATTTCAATATGCTTCACTTTAAGTTAAAAATTAGTTAACAAACATTAACCAAACAAACCTTATTGTTTAGCATTTAGAAGTTCATACTTTTAATTCCTTGATTCACATTCATTTTGAATTCATAATATGTACACCATTTATAGATTACTCAGTTCAGTCAGATGGAAATTTGTCATACAACTAAAATGTGTAAATCTTAAAAACTTATATAGAAATATTTATTTATTAGTTTTTACATCAGATTTTGACAGTGGTCAAAACTGAAGAATAATGTATCTGTTGTGTAAAACCTCCTTTTTTTCTCAGTAAACCATTTTTAATATACATTGTTTCTGCTATAGTAAGTCACTTGTTTTTTTATTTCTATGTCAACACTGGCTCCTATTGCTTTATGTAGCACTATTTAAACTCTGTGAATTTGAAGGGAATACTTTTTGTTTCTTAGTGAATTGAAGCAGCCATTATTATTGTAATTCTGTTTAATGACACTATACTAGGGCAGAAATTACATTCTGAGAATATTAATGGCTGCTTCGAGAGGTTTAAGTATAGTTTTTGGGGGCATGCTATTTGATATTTTTTGTTTCTCAAAATAACCTCTCACGGACTCTCTGTTCTTGTAATATAATAATGCACCTCACAAAATAATGCCCTGCATCAGATACATATTTAGCCATATCCTTCTCAGAAATAGATTTAGCCATATCCTTCTCAGAAATTTGAAAAAGGATGGAAAAAATGGATGCTTTTTATTGGATGTTATAGCTGGGTAAATTGACATTAAAGAACCATGGACCACAACATTTCCTGCATCCAACAGTAATAGTCTTCCAGATGTATTTTACGGAGTAGAGATTTTGAAAAATGGTTCATAGGTTGTTGTTTGATCTGGTATCTGATTTGGGCTCAGCACTTATATTGGCTCATGACTGTTGCTCGAGATTTGCTCTCTCGGTGTAAATATTTGCAGGAACAAGTGCACTCAAATCTCTGTCTCTCGCTCTCACACACACACATTTTGAGCTGGGAAACAGTGAGAGGTGAGGTCAGAATGAAACGCACCTGACAACACTCCAACGTCTGTCATTTCACCTCAACAGCGTCTCTTCTTCATGCTGACATGCTTATTGCTCCATTTTTATGTACTGTAAGCATAACAAACACAACTGAATGTATAAATGCTTTAAAAAACACACACATATTGGAAAAGATGATCAGTAAAACTGGCATAATGACAAGAAAATCATTGCATATCTCATTTAGTGTGGTTGAAGCCACTGTAATTAATATAAATTTTTTTATGCACATTCTACATTTAATGTAGAAAAAGCATTATGCTGAATCAACACATAGGAACTTACAGAAACAGATCATCTATAGATGGTGTATAATATATTCCAGCATCTCGTTAAAATGTATATTTGATGACAGTAGGCATCCGCATAGCTTTCACAGTACAGTAAAGGCCTGTCAACATGACATATGCTGCAATATGACCATTCTGTACAGCAAGACACATCTTAAAATGGATGTACGTGTGTGTAAATCCAGTATTTCAGCGTTTGACTGTGCATGAATGTATTCAGGGAGTGTTAAGCTATAAGGTGGCTCGCTGTTTTTCATGAAAATAAATGAAGCATGAGGAGGTACGCTGAGGTTTGCTGGGGTATATGATCATGCAAGGTCTATCAGCCAGTCAGATTCATGTATTTTTCCAAAGCTATAATGCTTATAATGCTTGATAATTCACTGGCCATATATTTAAACACAGACCCTTAATCTGCTCTCTTAAAGTAAATGAAACAGTGCTGTGATCAACAGAGCTGCTCTTTAACAGGCAGAAAATAGGACTCCCACTTTGTCCCCCACCCCAGCTCTCTTGGCTTTTGTGCAGCTGTCAGCACTAAGCTCCGCTGCCATGGAAGACACGCCATCGTAACGGCACACAACCATACAAGCACCTCTTCTGTGGCTAAACCTACAGAAATAGAGAAAGAAGAGAGAAGCCAAAGGAGACGGGAAGGCTTGTGCATGCAGCGGTGTGTGTGTTGAGAGAAATTTAGAGCCAGAGAAAATGAAAGGAGCAGTGTGCAGAAACTACTTTGAAACTAGCTCACCAAGCTACAAGCTAATTATAATTTCAAGTAACTACAGTCTACAGTCGACCAGAACAAACAGCTAGCTACACTACAAGCTACTAACAAATAGAAGTTGACAACATTAATTTAGTTAAATATTATGCAGAAATACATATAAAGAGAATCTAATTGGTGAATCAAAGTTTGAATCTGCACTTGTACCAATTACCAGTTATTGGTAATCATTTACAATGTGTGATTCTAACACAAATACGTTTTCATGTTTTCATGTTTTTTTGATGTTTTTCATTGTTTTGTTCATTCATTACTGTACTGCCAACTAAAATGTAAGCCCATTAAAATTTAGAGACATACAAATGTTTATAAATTATTTTAGGTTCATATAAGTTTGTTATGCGTTCAGTCAATTATATGAAATATGTTCAGTGTCACCATATTTATTGAACACATTTATATAATCACTACCGGTCAAACGTTTAGAATAATTACAATTTTTGATTATTTTATTTTATTTTAAGGTGTCTTTGTTACACTGTAATTATACATTCAATTACTGAGTAATATTAAGTAACTACATGTACTTACTATAGGGTTAAGATATAGGGTTTGGTTTGGGTTAGGATTAGTTGCATGTAATTACACCATGTAATTATGCATAATTTATAGTTATTACTATAGTAACTGCATGTAACATATGTATCAATGTCACTGTAAAATAAAGTGCTACCAGATTTTTCCCCATGTTTGTGAATGACATCTCTTATGCTCCGAAAGGCTGAATTTATTTGATCAAAAAAATACAGTAAAACAGTAATATTGTGAAACATCCTTACAATTTACTTGAAGAACTGTGTTCTATTTTAATATATTTTAAAATGTAATTTATTACTTTAATGGCTGAACTGTTTTTACAGTATTTTTGATTAAATAAATGCACCATTGAGTGAACTTATTTACAGTAATTTGCATGAACACAGAAAAGCATTCTATAAATGTTATGTACACCTACTTTTGAATACTAATAATATCAAGCATCATTTGCGTCTGAATGGAGAGATTCAGAATAAATTGAGTGTTCCAGAGTTAAATATGAAAGACAGGACCATTCAGAAAAGTGTGTTTGATTATTCCTCCAGCTCCCTCAGCCTAGCTGTGACATTAAAACATGCAGAGATGTAGTGTTTGGTCACACAACACTGCAACTCTCCAGAAAGAAAGAAAAAAGATTTTGCTACTGGAAAGGCATTGCTATTTTGAAGACAGCTGAGCTGCTGTCGAGCTTACTGAGAAATGTGTTTAAGTTAGTAGCGTCACTACTTTTGGTTAGTTACCAGCACTCTATGGATGACATGTTTCCCTTCATCCATTAGGTTTAGTTTGTTAATATGGGGATTTTACACTGAGAAACTGTGAGTCAAGAGACGGCACACTCAGCTCCGCCTGTCCTGCTAACAGTAGCATAATTCACAAACCCACTGAAAATCCGCACATGAAAGGAGATTATGAGACTCTCATTTAGTTCCACATCAGCGCAGAATATCTTCATTAGAGTTTCTGGTCTTTATGGTGAAAAACTATCAACAAAAAAGTCACATTTGTTATATGTACTTAGACAAAGACATAAATCCTGTACGTTTTTCCTTTAAGTTACCTTCCGTAGTCTTAATTATTACTGCGCTTGCTGCCATCCCCGTGGGTGATCTTCGACGTGGGAGAGCTCGAAGTTAGCAGTAACATTCATCATTTTAGCTTTTCATGACATTCGCACGCTTGACTAAGCTAAAACATATATTTGGCTTCCTCTCTCATGTATGTATACCCAGACCTACAGTGCTGCTCTGCACTGCTGCTATATGTGTCAGTCTCTCCTGGTTTGCCTACCTCACAGGACCGTCTTCATTACCGAAGCTCTCTGTGGTTCTGCTGTGTGGACTTGCAGTTCTGTGCGTGGGCTCCTCCCAAAACAAACATTCGCGCACACACAGAGAGTGTCAGGTTTGTCAGTAAAAAAGAGAGCTATTTATGGTCAATTAGTTGATAATTTATTTTTTTTTTTTCATTTACATTCTCTGCTAATTAAAATGTTGCCTTCTTGCATTACTTTGTTAGTGAAGCTAATGAGAATTTGATAGAACTAGGCTTTGTTCATCATCAGGATTTTATGGAGGCCCTTTGCTGCCACATGTGGGGGGAAAATCAGTTGGTTTTACAATTTTGCAGCGGTTGAAATTTTGAGATATGTGTCATAATTATGGGATTAAAAAAATAGAAAATATGGCATAAAAAGTCAAAATCTTGGTAAAAGTCATTTTGTGGTCCTAATCTTGGCTTAGTAGCTACTGTATGTCATGAGATAAAAAGTTGAAATTGACATAAGTTGACGTTCTTTGTCATAATTATGACTTGGCTTAATTTTGGCTTAGTATGTTATAGCTAATTATGATTAAAATACCATTTCTATTTATGCAATGTGTAGTATAATAATACAAATTAATCAAATCAAATGAAAATAAAAGTTTTTTTTGAAGAGAATGGCAGATAATTTTCACAAAGCCAGTTTAAAATATTCTCTACCCAGCTGTGGTGCTGACCAGCTTGATTTGTGTGTTTAGCTAGTTTAGGTCTAAAGCCGGGCTCAGACTACAGGAGTTTTAGGCCGATATATCCCCGATTTACCCCTCCCAACAATCTGAGAAAAAAATCTTGTCCATGACATTGGCCGGTTCCGATGTTTGGCGTAGATTATACTGTGCTTGCTGCCATCCCCGTGATGTGGGAGAGCTCGAAGTTAGCAGTAACATTCATCATTTTAGCTTTTCATGACATTCGAACGCTTGACTAAGCTAAAACATATATTTGGCTTCCTCTCTCATGTATGTATACTTAGGCCTACAGTGCTGCTCTGCACTGCTGCTATATGTGTCAGTCTCTCCTGGTTTGCCTATCTCTCAGGACCGTCTTCATTACCAAATCTCTCTGTGGTTCTGCTGTGTGGACTTGCAGTTTCTAAATATTTAAGATTACGACTATGATTACGTCAGTTCTTTCACAATATCCAGTGAGAGAATTGAATGAGGGCACTTTTGAAACAAGCTGCTGTGTGGGTCCGTTGAACAGCAGAGATGGCGGAATGGTGTGGCAACACCACTGCTTACTTGTCTTCACAAACACAACACAACCGTATGGACAAAGAGAAGAGCTGGGGAGAAATCACCTTTGTTTTAAACATACCAGGTGAGAAAGCTGCTAGCAAATGTAAACATTACCTGTTGAGACATCAATGGCGATCTACTATGCACTTGTTTATATCCGCTTGCTCATGATAATCTTAATATCCTGTAGTGTGTGATGCACTACAATTTTAAAATCTTGTGCGCATGTTTGAGATTTAAGAGAAACAAATCTATGAAGATTCTCCTTATGTGCGTAATGCAACCAGATTTCATAATCGGTTAGGAAGGATTTAAAGACTCCTTAAGCAAAAATGGGCTCAGACTACAGAGGCCTGTTGCACAAAGATAGCTGAACAAATGATGAATTTCAGAGTAGGTTTAGAGTTGACAAATCTTTCTCGTGAGAGAGACGCCACAATTCACTTCTCTTCTGAAGATTAAGAGATCGTTTTGAAAATTATCATGTAATTAAATACATCTACAAGGCAGAAATAAACACAGCTGCTGCAGCGAAAGTTTGAGAAGGCAGCTGAAATAAAATATCGGAGTTTGCTCAAACTAATCTCAAACTTACCTGGGTAGCAACTGAAACCAGCTTCGTGCAACAGGCCACCGGAGTTTTTAAATCTTCGAATGTGATATCTGGTTGCATCACGCACATAAGGAAAATCTTCACGTTTTCTTCTTTCAAGTGTCAAGCATGTACACACTACAAGATTTGAAAATTGTAGCGCATCACACACTACAAGATATTCTTAAGATTATCATGACAGATTTAGCACCTCAAGTGATATCACAGGGAAGTGGATGTAAACAAACTGGAAACGGTATTGCGGCAACTTTCTGTATCAATTCTTATTCTTTTTAGCAAGAAATGCTGCCACATTTCGACCAGCTGTTCCTCCATCTCTGTTGTCTACTGGACCTGTACAGTAGCTTGTTTTGTGTTCGCCATTTCAAAGTTCTGTCACTTCCGTCTCCTTGTAGAATTGTTTCTCATTGGTTATTGTGCAAGTACTGATGAAAGCATAGTTGTAATCATCCCGATTTTAAAATCCTCAAATATCAAACATGTGATATTTGATATGAACTGAGGATTTAAAACTATGATTTCACAGTACTTTCATCAGGGCGTCCTGATGTGTCCGTCACAGTGTCCGCCACAGTCCGTGAGCAGATTGGGAGGTTTAAGATTTGATCTGTAAACGTCTCACATTACCAGATAATCTGGGCTGAACATCATAACTGACCGATGCTCTGGACGCATTTTTTTCTTTTTCTTTTCAGAATGTCGTGCATAAATCGGCCTGAAACTCCAGTAGTCTGAGCAGAGCTTAAGGGTTCAGGTTTGGTTGTTTTTTTCCACATTGGTAGAGGCATTTCGAAATTCTCAAATGTCTGTGCTATTAAGCTAGATGTTGTAATGTTCAGGTAGCGGCTATAAAATATTGATATATATAATAGTGCTGTGCTCATTTCCAAGTGAAACAGAATATTGAATAGAGGGCAGGGTTTTACTTCACCGCTCCTCCTCTCCATCTCTCACTCATAGCAGACTAACGATTGGAGGGGAGTGGTTACGCATTTTCAAACCTAAGCCGTCAAACTGACATCATCTGAGAAGAAGCGCTGTTTCCAGACCGGAAGTTACTTTTCAGACTTTGATTAAAGATTACCGCGACAAACAATTTTTTTTCTGTGTATTAACTTGCACGGATTAATTGTTCTCCCTAAGACCTTTAATATGTGCTAACAAAGTAAATAGGGTCAATTTTGATTTCATGAGGACTTTAATGCTTGCTATAGCAACACTGAGAATGCAGTGTGTACTTGCATTGTGTTTCAGAATGCAATAATGAAGTGAATTGTGTCACTAGAAGCAGCTGCATTCATACTTGCATAGAGTGGCTTTAGGGCATTATATTTCTAACATGAAAACCACAGTTGTGATACTCCTTTAGTAAGATTCTTTTGCAAAAGATAGAATGGTTTCTTATAAATAACCATTTATCCATGAAATATTTAACACCATGCTAATAAGAGCTAAACTAATTTGGCTGAACGTTTTAAAAATGTATTAATCAAATAAATAAAAAAAATTGTACTCAACAAAGAGACATAAAAGCCAGTGGAATAGAGTTACACAGTGGAGGCATTTAGATTAATTTCAAACATATTCCTTAAACATCAAGCCTGAGGTGAAATTACAGGCTTTTGAGTGACAGGTAAATATTAGCAATCAAAATGTGTCAGGTATTGGCGTTGATTGTGTGTTAACTCCTCCCTCTTCAACCCACTTCCCTCTCCGAGGTGTTTCCCCTCCGAGTGACCCCCCCTGCAGCTCCATCTGTTGTAGCTCTTTGTGTTGTTCCCTGTAGAAAAGAGTTGGAGGACAAGTTTATCACTTTAGATTCTGCCAACAGGAGGCTTTGTTTGGAAATGGCTTTGATTCTTCATCTTGCTCTCTGAATAAAAGCTCCAACACACATGACTCGGGGAAGAAACTTTGGGCTGGCACGCGTCTTTCCATTTTGTCTAGAAACTGTATGTCTTTGGGTGTGCAAAAGGTTTGTATGGGTCACCTCTACAAACAGATTATGAATGCATGATCATGATTGTCTTGCCATCCCTCTGGTTCCTTGCCAGGCTTTCAGATTGTGTTACTGAGAAAACAGAAGTGATGTCAGCCAGTCACGTGTGGATGTTTCTCAGTTATCTAGTTCAATGACCCTTGCCAAACTGGTGGTAAACTACTACATAATTAAACCAATAATTAAACTTGCAGTATAAAACTACTAAACTAGTAATTTACTGAGAGTACACTTCAAAGTGTACTTTCATAAACCAAAAAATGTGCTGCAAGTATTTGACTAGTAAACTATCAGTATACCTATATACCAGTATACCTTGTAGTATAGTTGCAGTACAAATGATAAACTTAGTTGTGAACTAGCTATGTACTCAACGTTTACTACTGTTACACTTAAAGTTTACTTAAAAATATACTTTTATACACCAAAAAGTGGGCAAATTTAGTCCCAAGTACAACTGAAATTGTACACTTACAAGTATTCTTGTAGTACATTGATATTAGTATACTACATAGTATACTACATTAATTACAGTATAATTCGAATATATTTTATCTTTATTTAATAAAATAAACTTCAAGTATACTTATTTATTTATTTATTTTGTAAGGGCTTTTACAGTCTTTTTTTTTTTTTTTTTAGAACTACTAGAATTTTTCAATCTTGAAGGTTCGAAAAACATTACTTTTACATATTATACATTGTTGCAGCACCTCTCTCCCAATCTGTCAGTAACACTCTGTTTAGTTCCAGTCTCTATGAAGCCTCTTCTTCTGAAAAGCACAATGTGCTTTGATTGGTCGACTGAACCAGTGTGTTGTGATTGATTGGTCATCTGCTTCAAGAGTGTTTGGGAAATGACACTCCCCTTACCATAACTGTGAGTTTCAACAAACTACTAACACAACACAACCAGACCCCCTTTTGAAGAAAATTCAAAACTACAATCAAGGCATTTCAGAGAGTTCAGAAATTGTCTTTACTGATATGGAAAATAGCTCCATTTTGAGTTGATTTTGTGCTTTGAAACCAAATGAGCATTTGCATATATAGAGGAAACAGTCTATGTAGTGTGGAAATAGAAAATTGTCAGTACAATTTATTTACAGTTTTGTTCTGCTGCTATTTTAATACAAACCCGATTTCAAAAACTGTAGAAATTGTGAATAAAAAAGGAACAAATCTATTTACAAATCTCATAAACTTATATTTTATTCAAAATAGAATATAGATAACATATCAAATGTTGAAAGTGAGACATTTTGAAATGTCATGCCAAATATTGGCTCATTTTGGATTTCATGAGAGCTACACATTCCAAAAAAGTTGGGACAGGTAGCAATAAGAGGCCGGAAAGTTAAATGTACATATAAGGAACAGCTGGAGGACCAATTTGCAACTTATTAGGTCAATTGGCAACATGATTGGGTATAAAAAGAGCCTCTCAGAGTGGCAGTGTCTCTCAGAAGTCAAGATGGGCAGAGGATCACCAATTCCCCCAATGCTGCGGCCAAAAGTAGTGGAGCAATATCAGAAAGGAGTTTCTCAGAGAAAAATTGCAAATAGTTTGAAGTTATCATCATCTACAGTGCATAATATCATCCAAAGATTCAGAGAATCTAGAACAATCTCTGTGCATAAGGGTCAAGGCCTGGAAAACCATACTGGAAGTCTGTGGCAAAGTGGAAAACTGTTCTGTGGTCAGACCAATCAAAATTTGAAGTTCTTTTTGGAAAACTGGGATGCCATGTCATCCAGACTCAAGAGGACAAGGACAACCCAAGTTGTTATCAGCACTCAGTTCAGAAGCCTGCATCTCTGATGGTATGGGGTTGCATGAGTGCGTGTGGCATGGGCAGCTTACACATCTGGAAAGGCACCATCAATGCTGAAAGGTATATCCAAGTTCTAGAACAACATATGCTCCCATCCAGACGTCGTCTCTTTCAGGGAAGACCTTGCATTTTCCAACATGACAATGCCAGACCACATACTGCATCAATTACAACATCATGGCTGCGTAGAAGAAGGATCCGGGTACTGAAATGGCCAGCCTGCAGTCTAGATCTTTCACCCATAGAAAACATTTGGTGCATCATAAAGAGGAAGATGCGACAAAGAAGACCTAAGACAGTTGAGCAAACTAGAAGCCTGTATTAGACAAGAATGGGACAACATTCCTATTCCTAAACTTGAGCAACTTGTCTTCTCAGTCCCCAGACGTTTGCAGACTGTTATAAAAAGAAGAGGGGATGCCACACAGGGGTAAACATGGCCTTGTCCCAACTTTTTTGAGATGTGTTGATGCCATGAAATTTAAAATCAACTTATTTTTCCCTTAAAATGATACATTTTCTCAGTTTAAACATTTGATATGTCATTTATGTTGTATTCTGAATAAAATATTGAAATTTGAAACTTCCACATCATTGCATTCTGTTTTTATTCACAATTTGTACAGTGCCCCAACTTTTTTGGAATCGGGTTTGTACATTTAAGTTGAGTTTAAGTTTTTATTGGTTTGTTTTTGTATTTAATTGTCAAATGTCTATAGTGCGATTTCAGCAACATATGGTCTCAAATTCTTGCATTTAGCATTTTTGCTAATTTTTATTGCAAAATATACAATATTATCATTATAATAATCTGAGTGAAAGGTTTATGGCATTAATATTACACAATATTTCATGAATGTTATGTCATGAAATTTCCTTCTTGTAAATTCCCAAAACATTCTGTTTATTTTAAGGTTTAAATAACATTTTGAATGGCAGATTTTTAGTGTGGTCTCAAGCTTTTGGACCCCTCTGTAGGATTTGTAGATGCAGACTGTTCTTAGAAGTGGATTGTTTTGTCTCGCTCACAGATCTCATGATATACAGTACATGAGCCAAACTAATGCAAAATAAGAATTAATACAAAAGTTTGTGACACTGAAGTATATTTCTGAATAAATGAAAAGCGCTTCATTAAAATCTCACATTTTTAAAGATGCTAGTTATCTCTGAGGTACTTTAATGCATTTTAAGTTAGAAATGTACATGTGTATCAAGCAACCATGACCTTGAAAGAATCCAGCTGGTTTTAGCTCCCTCTTGATACTGTGTTCAGTGACTAAAAAAAACAAAGGATGATGAATGTATACGTGAATATATGTGTACTGCACTTAATTATGGCATTTTTAAAGAAAAACAAATTTTTACTATTAAATAGAGCTGCATGATTAATCGTAAAAGATTGTGATCTCGATTCAAACACCCATGCAATCTTATTCCTAAATGCCAATAATTCACCTGTGTCATTTAAATCTTTGGCAAAATCACTCTGGAACATTCAACATTCATCTGTGTGCTGCAGCTGACCCAGAGAGAGTTGTCATGTATAAGTATACATGACAAACAGTGTTTTCAACATCACAATCATTTTTGTTTGTTTGTTTTTTACATTGATCATGTTATGTTCATATGGTCTCTTTTAGACTTTCCTGTCTGAAAAATGTTGCTTTCAAAACATTTGTATGGAAATGGCTGCTTTACCTTTCAGCTACAGGAGTTGTAATTTCCTCTATATTTACTTTTTTTTCTGAGGCTTTCTGATGCTTTACAACTGCCTATTTTGTTTGTTCTGTAATTGTCTCCCATTTTTCTCCTCCTCTGATATTCAAGTAACCACAGACAAACACTTCCCCAAGCCTGAAATGAATTTCCCTCCTTTGTAAATCAGTAAATGTTTTGCTGCATTTGGGGTATTTTTAAAGGCGGACGTATGTTATGTTTTTATCCATTGACCCTCTCTCTCTCTCTCTCTCTCCGCGATTGGTAAGATTTATTTTAAGCCACATCATTTTTCAAAACAAAGGCGTAGCTTGATGATGCTTGATCAGCTTTTATTATGCCGCAGACGACCGCTTGCACTTGCACTTGCACTTGTGCTTTTTCCGGTCATGCATACGCATCACTGTTTTATCATATTAGATACATTATTTGAGTGTGTTGAAAGTTATGAAAGTATGAAAGTTATAATGCTACTCTGTGCGTTCACTCAGTGGCTACTATGAGACACTTGTTGCACACTGCGGTAAGCTAGATAGATATTAGGCATGGTAAAACATAACTAAATCAAGAAAATTAGATTTAAACAATAAGACTAAGCTATATAACAATGATCGTTTTCTGTCGATTAATGTATCCAAACAGTTGCTCACCTGTCTAATAAAACACATATTATATTAAAGCGTCTTTGGTGTTTCCATGGTTTTGTAAGACTGTAAGATGCCGGGACATCTGGGCTAAGGAATGTCTACTCCCGAGAAAACAAAGGATGTTTCGGGGAATTAACATTTGAACTCTCTCTCTTGAAAGTGGCATCCCCACCCGAGGCTCAGCCACACAAAGTCAATCGCCTTAATTTACATTTCATCTCCCTCACCCTCATCTCTCCTCTCAACATGCTAAAATTCACCCAAAATCTATATGGGTTATTGTGAACAAGTACTATACAGTATACATGTTTGGAATCATTTGAAATGTCTCAGTGCGACTGGTGCAAAGGTCTCATTCCCACAGATGTAAAGGAAAAGATAACAAAGGTTTTAAGAGTTTAGATATATTTTGCTTATTGTGGTGGGTGTGTCCTCTGCCAATCGGTCTTTACCTCCTGTCCTCAATAAGATGTAAATTACAGGTCTACAGGACTTGATTAATGCAAATTCCCATTTTGAACTTATGTTTACATTTGAAATGAGTTTCTGTCTTGGTCTGAGTATTTACGGGATGCTGCAGAAGGGTCAGGGCACTATCCATTATTCAGGTCAGCCCTGACTTCTAGGCTAGTAGACCAAATGGGTCTTCCGTTTAGAGCAACAAAAAGTTGTCAGACCAATCTAAATAGAGTCTCAACTCCTGATTACTGTAATACTATTCTAATTACGTGTTTGTGGGAAACCATGGCATGATTATGTAAAGTTACTATTAGAGGAAGTTATGTTGGTCGCTTGGTTCTATGGTAGTGGCCTCTGGTTAGATAGTCTTGCATTAATTAAGTGGGTTCAGATCTAAGGGGACTGAATAAAATATTCTAGAATGATCAACGTGGAGCACGGGCGTCTAGGATATCAGTTACTCACCTCTGTCTAATGACCAAGACTGACGAGTTTGTGATAAAGAGATCGTAATCCGGCGGGTGCGAGACTCGAAGTGTTATTTGGATCCAGATGAACGGGTATAATTTTAACAAAGGGTTAAATAGAATAATCAAATGTGTAGTTAAACTATTATACAAATGACCAAATAACCAATCGGCATTCTTACCTAAATTTGAGGTCAAGATAAAATGAGGTCAGATAAAGTCCCGCTTATCGGAAGCCATCGTTGGGACGATTGGACGGGCCTTGCAGTTTCTACTGGAAATCGAGGGTAACGCGGGTATGATGTCATTGATAGATGACACACAGACACGGTCCGTGTCCTGGTTAAAATTGCTTATTTCTCTGGATTTAAACATTCTTGGAAAGATTTGGGATAATGTAAGTACACAAGTCAACAAAATATATAACATTGTTATAGTGGTTTTTGCATATTTTAATCCACAAATCTTGCATATTGAGCCTTTAATGTTTTTGAAAGACTAGTAGACTGAAATGGCTGCATTTATTTGATGAAAAATACAGTAACAGTAATATTGTGAAATATTACAATTTATTTATTACAAGTTTTGTATTTTAATGTATTTTTATTTTTGTCCTATATGATGGCAAAGCTGATTACTGCATTACTCCATTACTCCAGTCTTCAGTTACATAAACCTTTCAATAATCATTCTAGCATGCTTATTTAGTGCTGTAATATACAGTTAAACAAAACATTATGAAACAGAATGGTATAGGTATAGGCACTTTGCCTATCTTTAGAATTGTGACTGGCTGTCTAGTAAGACCTCAACTGTCCTCTAGTGGTGTGGCGAAAAACTAGAGCCAGATGCATGTTGGGAAGGAGATGGAATCATCTGGAGATGTCAGGCTTGGCTTCCTGCATGAAGGCAGCATGTATGTCTTTGCCAGACTGGAGAATGAAGTCTTTGATCACTATGTTGGGCAAAGCTTTAGTGCCCCCCTCTGCCAATTAGCAGGGCAGTGTCCCAACTGTCTCCTGCCAGTCATCTCTGCCAGTTTGGATGATTACGGCACGGTGTGCCACCACCCAGGTCAGAGAGGGCGTAACGATGTCACAGTGCTTCTGTGAAAAAGACTCCATCCTAAACTCAGAGAGCTGTGTCTTCTTCTGTCTCTGCTTTTTTGGTTTGTTTTAGCTCTGTCCATTTCCTTTTTAGGGTCTATCTTAGCACTGCAGCCGCTTTTCTGTCAGCTCTTGTTCTTTGTTGCATTTGAACAAGGCCAAGCGGTCTAGTGCTTGTGGCGTTCAGGTCTAGAGGGGTTGTACGACTCTTTCGCGATAGATGCTTCTGCTGCCTATTATGTTTCAGCGAGGCATGTTGACATTTCTGGAGCATTTTCGAGATGTTATGTTTAAACGTTACCCATGGGTGTATTCCTGGTAAGAGACAGGCATTAAGAACGGTTTGGGAATGTAAATCTGTCATAATAGCTTGGCATGCATTTTTAAAAGCCTGTTGTGTTTTGAGGGGTATAAAACAGCTGTGGAAACACACTCTGTATATATGTGTGTGTGTGCGTGTGCTGGCAGGTTTTCAGGCTTTTATACTGAAAAAAATAAAAATGGTGGCCTGTCACTGGGAATGGAAGATTTTAGCATTGATGGAAACCAACAAACTTGTGTATGTGTTGATGCTTATATTTCGATAGAATTACACAGAGGCTTCCCTGTTTTCTATGGCTCAACCTAAACATCTGTAATAAAAATAAAAAAACAACAACGCACGGGCAAATGTTTAGTTTAAAAAAAATAATAACAAAATGCATTTTGTTTAAGAGTTGAAGTAAGACTCTTAAGACCCTTAAAGCCAGTAAGATTTGTGACATCAGACTATAGGGCTGTCATGTTTTTTTTATTAAGTTCAAGAGCTCAATTTAAACTAATGTTGATTAACCGCCAAAATACCGTAAACGGCGCATTACAAGGACGAAAATCCATAAACCACATTACAGAGTGGTGCAGGTATGACGCCAAAATCCGGAAGTTGAGATTTTTCAATGGGGATTTATAATGGGGTCTTTGAAATTTGGTTCTACAATGAAAACCATATGATTACTTGCTTTTGATACTATATTCTAACCAATTATTATTGCTTCATTGCTATTATATATGTATTTTAATGGGGACCTATTATGCCCATTTTACAAGATGCAGTTTAAGTCTCAGGTGTCCCCAGAATGTGTCTGTGACAAGTTTCAGCTTAAAATACCTCACAGATCATTTAAAAATCCATGTTGTAAATATGCATTTCTGACTACAGTCAAGAACAGGCTGTTTTCGTGCATGTGCCTTTAAATGCAAATGAGCTGCATCGTGGCACCCCCTCTCCACACAGTTCCTGCCTCAGTCAGATTCTCTGCCAAATACTAACAAGAAATCTGCTTGGTTTTGATTATCACCTATATCGCTACCACTCTCCCAGATAGCAATAGTTCCCTTTCAGTCGGTCACGTTCGACGTACGTCGGACGTCACCGACGAATTGGGATCACTTCAGGGAGCCCCTATCAGCTTCGAGATTTAGAGAACAGGCCAATGAGAATTGGCGTGCGATTTGCATCTCGTGCTCCGCCCGCGCAGTGCGGTATAAACGGAAGCGAAATGCAGCGCACCTTTGTCATTCACTTCGGAGCGAACACGGTGTTGATGAAGAAGACTGTTCCTGCTTCAGCAGAGAGAAAGAGAGAACGACAGAAGAAGCTTCTTTGAGTGCTGAGTGGGATGGCACGATCAGCGGCGGCCGCGAGCTCCCTGATACAGTGATAAACTGCTGTTTTCACAGCACTGTTTGGTCTGTTGGTTCGGTGAGGGCGTTCCCAATGGTGAGTGCATACACAGGCTGCACTACTCTCCTGTGTTTTGCCGCGGTCGTTCCCTGGGTGCTTCAGCACATTTAAAAGAGCACATTTTCTTCTAAAAGAGCAGCGCGGGTGTGACACTGCGTCTTTTTCAAGATGTCATTCCACCCGTGCGTTTCTGGATGCAGTTGTTTCCTGTCCTTATTGACGGCCACGAGCCCTCTCGCATAACTATGTTGAGATTGCATTCGTGGGTGGTCCATGTACTCTCAGGAGAACGGGATCACGTCGGCGCGTGGTTCGTCTCGCCTTCCCCGTGAGGGTTTGAGTGTTCACCGCGCCGTGTGCCGTCGAGCTGCCGCTGACAGCGCGGGTTGTCACGGCAACCCAGCGCGCGTCACTCGGCACTCTAGATGCGCGGTCGAGACTATGAAACCTCAAACGGGGTTGAGTCCCTTTGCTTATACCCCGATCTAGTGTCTTTTCTGGTGCACCAGAAAAGGGGCTACTTTGGCTGATAAGCCTGGGTGATCTGAGGATTACAGTGGGGCTTCCCTGCCGAGAGCACATCTCCGTGGGCCCCCACTCCTCTAGCGCATCGCAGCATGCTGAGACTGTGTTCGTGGGTGTTTCATGTTCTCTCATGAGAGCATGACCACGTCAGCGCGTTGTTCATCTTATCCTTTTCATAAGTGTTTTAGTGTTCAGCGCGCCGTGTGCCGTCTCACGGCCACGCTCACTATCTCGCATGCCTGCTGGTAGCTTACAAGTGGGATTGCTGGTCCTAAAAAAATAAAATTAAATAAAAACTAAATAAATAAATTAAAGCTCTAGCAGAGGACAGATGTCAATCGCTGCATCGGAGAGAGGGCTGTTATGTGTTGAAAATGAAGATGAGGCTGAGATTCCCACTATAATAGTGGATGTTTCATGCTGAATCAGATTCATACTTGACAGTCATGCTTCCCCGGGTGGCTGGGGCATAGCGCAACGCATAAATCGCCTTGCCCGCCCCCTTGCCTTTTTCCCGGATGTGCATTGGAAAGCTTTAGCAGTGTGGAACCGCTTGGCACCAGAAAATGGAACGCCAAAGGGGCCATAGCCTGTATAAAGTTTTCCTCTCTCTCACTACCCTCATCAGGTGGGGTGGCAGTGCCACTGGCAGGCTGCCTCTGCCCAGCACTCTTCGTGCATAAGGGTAGTTCTGAGCTGAGGTTGGGCTGCGCACAGTGACTTTAAATATAAAAGTCACAGCGCTGACCCTCGGCCAGGCGATGTCCAGAAACGCCATCGGCGACCCCTCAGTCTGCTCGTTGCCATGGGCACCCGGATTTGGTTAAGAGCTGCTCTTCCCCGGAGGAGGGCCGGGTGGAGAATCATTGGTAAATTCTGTTCTGCCACTGGTGTTAAATACAACCAGTGGTACCCAAATTCTAAAGAGCAGTTCCAATACCTCTGGGTGCCAGGAAAGTGTGCTCGGCGGTGTTCGACGCTTCCATGCCTCGTCACCCTCAGGCGCCTCTCCTATCGCCAGCAGGGGGTGCCGGCTGTGTCTGGGACGCACACAAGCGGCCTCCCCACACTCATGCACCCCCTCAGCGGAAGCAGGTGAGTTTTGTACAGCACACTCAGACCCCACCTTGGGCCGCTCCCATGCCGTCCGTGTCGGGTTCCTGCATGCCGCTGCGCTGCCCCGCTGCGGGCACGTCTGTGGTGCCGTTGGTCCCGCTTGCACGGTTCTTGGGAGCCTGCCTAGCGCTCCAGCCCGTCTTGCTGGCTCATCCGTACCATCAGACTCGGCTATGCGATTCAGTTCGCCCGGCGTCCCCCCAAGTTCAGGGGCATCCACTTCACCTCCATGTCGAAGGAGAATGCCCCTGTGCTTCAGGTGGAGATCGCGGACCTACTGGCGAAGGATGCGATAGAGCCGGTCCCTCCAGCCGATATGAAGACCGGGTTCTACAGCCCGTACTTCATTGTGCCCAAGAAAAGCAGCGGGTTACGGCCGATCTTGGATCTGTGACTTCTGAACCAGTCCCCAGGCTGCTGTTCAGGATGTTAACGCAGAAACGCATCTTCAGGTGCATCCGTCCCCAAGATTGGTTTGCAGCGATCGACCTGAAGGACGCGTACTTTCATGTCTCGATTCTCCCTCGACACAGACCGTTCTTACGCTTTGCATTCGATGGACAAGCATGTCAGTACAAAGTCCTACCCTTCGGGCTGGCCCTGTCGCCCCGTGTCTTCACGGAAGTCGCGGAGACGGCCATTGCTCCCGCGTGGGAGCGTGGTGTTCGTATTCTCAACTACCTCGATGACTGGCTGATTTTTGCCCAGTCGTGAGAGCAGTTGTGCAGACACAGGGACATGGTGCTCCGCCACCTTTGCCAGTTGGGCCTTCAGATCGACTGGGAGAAGAGCAAACTCTGCCCCTCGCAGAGGATCTCTTTTCTCAGGATGGAGATAGACTCGGTCGCCGGACAGCGTGCCTCACCGAGGAGCGCGTCCAGTCGGTGTTGAACTGCGTGAATTCGTTCAAACGCAGGATAGCAGTACCACTGAAACCTTTTCAGAGGCTCCTGGGGCATATGACATCCGCAGCCGCAGTAACGCCGCTGGGATTGCTTCATATGAGACCGCTTCAACGCTGGCTCCACGACCGGGTCTCGAGATGGGCGTGGCGCAGCGGAACTCTCCATGTCCAAGTGACACCGAGATGCCGCCAAACCTTCAGCCCGTGGTCGGACTCTTCATTTCTACGGGCAGAAGTGCCTCTAGAACAAGTGTCCAGGCATGCTGTTGTCTCCACGGATGCCTCATCCACCGGCTGGGGTGCCACGTACAACGGGCTTGCAGTATCGGGTCTGTGGACGGGGCCCCAACTGCAATGGCATATCAATTGCCTGGAGTTGTTAGCAGTTCGTCTTGCACTCAGCCGCTTCAACGCCCCTCAGAGGCAAGCACGTTCTGGTCCGTATGGACAGCACTGCGGCCGTTGCGTACATCAACAAACAGGGTGGTCTACGCTCCCGTCGCATGTCACAACTCGCCCGCCATCTCCTCCTATGGAGTCAGAAGCATCTGAGGTTGCTTCCTGCCATTCATATTCTGGGCCTGCTCAATCGTGCGGCCGATGAGCTCTCACAACAGCCAGTGCTCCCGGGAGAGTGGAGACTCCATCCCCAGGTGGTCCAGCTGATCTGGAGTCGCTTCGGGGCTGCGCAGGTAGATCTGTTTGCCGCCCCGGACTCCACCCACTGCCAGCTGTTCTATTCCCTGACCGAGGGGACCCTCGGTTCGGATGCGCTGGCACACAGCTGGCCCCGGGGCCTACGGAAATATGCGTTTCCCCCAGTGAGCCTTCTTGCACAAACACTGTGCAAGGTCAGGGAGGACGAGGAGCAGGTCCTGTTGGTTGCTCCGTACTGGCCCAACAGGACTTGGTTTTCGGAACTAGTGCTCCTCGCGACAGCACCTCCTTGGCCCATTCCTCTGAGGAAGGACCTCCTGACTCAGAGATGGGGCACCCTCTGGCACCCGTGTCCGGACCTCTGGAAACTCCATGTCTGGTCCCTGGACGGGACGCGGGGGTTCTAGGCGGTCTGCCACAAGCTGTGGTAGACACCATTACTTCCGCTAGAGCGCCCTCTACAAGGCACCTCTAACGCATTGAAGTGGAACCTGTTCGTCGAATGGTGCTCTTCTCGCCGAGAAGACCCCGAAGGTGTTCGGTCAGTTCTGTGCTTTCCTTCCTACAAGACGGGTTGGAGCGAAGGCTGTCTCCCTCCACCCTCAAAGTTTATGTGGCGCCATCGCCGCCAATCATGACTTCGTAGGCGGAAAGAAAATAATAATCCTTAGGGAAGCACGATCTGATCGTCAGGTTCCTGAGGGGGGCGAGGAGACTGAATCCACCTCGCCCTCCCTCTATACCCTCTTGGGACCTGTCTCTGGTGCTGACCGCACTGCAGAGGCCTCCCTTTGAGCCTTTGCAGTCAGCTGAGTTAAAAATTCTATCTCTGAAGACAGTACTCCTGACTGCATTGGCCTCCATCAAGAGGGTAGGGGACCTGCAGGCATTTTCGGTCGACGAATCGTGCCTGGAATTCGGGCCTGGTAACTCTCACGTAATCCTGAGACCCCGGCCTGGATATGTGCCAAAGGTTCCCACCACTCCCTTCCGGGACCAGGTGGTGAGCCTGCAAGTGCTGCCTTTGGAGGAGGCAGACCCAGCCCTAGCTTTTCTCTGTCCCGTCCGCGTTTTGCGGACTTACGTGGACAGAACGCAAAGCTTCAGGACCTCAGAGCAGCTCTTCGTCTGTTATGGAGGACAGCAGAAGGGAAAGGCTGTCTCCAAGCAGAGGATGGCCCACTGGATAGTGGATGCCATCGTCTTGGCGTATGAAACCCAAGACGTGCCCTGCCCGCTCTGGTTAAGAGCCCACTTCACCAGTGGTGTAGCTTCTTCCTGGGCGCTGGCTCCGTGGCGCTCGCTGGCAGATATTTGTAGAGCTGCGGGCTGGGCGACACCCAACATGTTCGCTAGGTTCTATAGCCTACGTGTAGAGCCGGTATCTTCCTGTGTGCTCACTTCCCATAGTCAGGAACACCGAAGTGCCCGTTCTAAAGTGTCGGCTTGCTGCGCCACTCCCTTCCCCATGGAACGGATACGTGCGCTTATATGCTCCAGTCGAGTTCCCCAGCATGGCGAACCCTGTCGAGTCCTCCGCAACCCTCGGCAGTCGGACGTGGTGGAGCGTCCGACGCCAGGCCTAATGCTCGTATGCATTGGTGGAACTTGTGTTAGGCTGGGTTCCATATGTTGTGACCCCCACGGCGGTCCCATATGTGTATTCTCCACGGTAAGTCTCCCTTCGGCGAGCTCGTGTCTTTCCCTCTCAGTGTGGTGTGGACCCCCGCCTAAAATGGCCGGAGCCACCCCTGGGGCTTCGTATGTAGCACTGCCCACGGCCAGTCCATACGTGTATTCTCCACATGGTAACTCCCTCCGGGCATGATGTGGCTTCCGCAGCGGCCCCCCGGGGCACGCTTTCCCAGCGTTATCCAATAGTCGGCTGAGTGGGTCTTGCGGAACAGCAGCTGACTCTCCCTGCGTGAATTTCCCCGCCCGGAACAGCCGGGGTCTGAGGGGCTTTCCCAGGGTGCTGGAAGTGGTAGCAACTGTGGCGTATTCCAAAGGGATCCCAATTCGTCGGTGACGTCCGGCGTCGCGTCGAACGTGACCGACTGAAAGGAACGTCTCGATTACGTATGGTAACCCTCGCGTTCCCTGAAGGAGGGAACGGAGACGTACATCCCGTCGCCACAATTGCTGTACCATCACTGCAGGCCGAGTCAACAGTTCGGCTCCTCAGTGAAAAACAAAGGTGCACTGCATTTCGCTTCCGTTTATACCCGCACTGCGGGGCGGAGCGCGAGATGCAAATCTCGGACGCCAATTCTCATTGGCCTGTTCTCTAAATCTCGAAGCTGATAGGGGCTCCCTGAAGTGATCCCAATTCGTCTGTGACGTCCGACGTACGTCTCCGTTCCCTCCTTCAGGGAACGAGGGTTACCATACGTAACCGAGACGTTCTTCTTTCATCATTTTAAAGCTATATTAGCTTAAACTTCTAATGGATTGCACTTATCTGAAGCACACGCACACAGACAACTGGCTGTCAGACGTCAAGTCTTGTGAGTAACTTCTCTTTCCCATTTTTTGTTGTGTTTAAACTGTCAAAAACACACAAGGGTCTTGTTCACCATGGTCGCTTGTGAAAACAAAAAGCAGCACCGTGGGTGGAGACCATAGACTATAAAAAAAGATGGACAACGCACATTCACTATCTTCCATTGTAGAAAAGTGAAGCCGCCAATGTCCGAATATAACGCTGACATCTTGCGCTGATTTGGGACCTGTGTCTGCAGGAAGAGAGCAGGAAGTAGAGCCGCGATATTAAAAACCCTGCCCACATTCCCGCATCCTATCTGTACACTGAAATGAAATAAACAGAAAAACGAACACTTGAACTTACATCAGCATGATAAAAACTACCTAAAATGACAGAAACCATCTTTGGAAAAAAATTATTTGAAGTGTAATTTGATTGTTTAGTTTGCCCATTAGAATACATGGAGGGGGCAGGGTTTATGAGCTATACTGGGACCAACCACCTGGGGGTGATCGAGACGCTTTGGCTTCACTTTTCAGGACGTATGCGGCACGCTTGGAGATGCAGATTAAGGGGTAATATTATAATAAGATCCCCTTCCTACGTCAGAAGGGGAGAGAAGTCTGAATGGCTAATTTTTCAGCATGCTTGCAAAGAAAGGCTTACCAAAACAAAGTAACTCGGTTGTCCCTTTTCATGTTTTCTGGGGACCCGATTATAGCACTTAAACACAGAAAAAGTCAGATTTTTATTATATGTCCCCTTCAGGTCATTTTAAAGGCTATTGTTCATTTAGGTCTATTTTTATTACTACTAAAAAAAAAAATAATAAAACCTTGATTGCCAAAATAATTGTTAGTGACAGCCCTATACCAGACTCTTAGTGACTACCTAACATCCCACCTACCTTCCTTTTCTTCCTTTCCTACTGTATAGACCCTTTTTGCGCCGACGTCACAATTACGTCACGGCGTTAGCTGGAGGCAAACAAAGAGAAAACTGGAGGCGGCCAATACAAACCAGCACCGAGTTGGAGCTCAAAATGTCATCTTGTTGTGTTTTTGGGTGCCAGAATCAATGAGTACAGGCTCCAAATTGAAATTTTACCGCATGCCTGCTGCTACTGCCAGACAAAAAAAAAAAAGAACGACGACAGCTGTGGTTAAATGCAATAAAACGAGCGGACTGGAGTGAGTGTGCCAGGCGCTGGCTAGGCAGAACTTCGGATCGTACGACACAAAACTCATCTGTTAAATCTTTGTATTTTAAGTCTTGTACGTGTCCATTTAGCACATAGTTATAGGCATCTAACGATCTAAACTATGCACATTCATTTTTTCACCATTACGTAAACTGAGAAATTTAGATATTTAATGTGAATTTTACATAAAATATTGCTATTTTAAATAAACTTCTATATAAATATCATTACTAATTTCGGCAAATACATTTTAAAAATGCCATATATCCCCTTAAAACTGCACAACCGTAGAGTAAAAATATTAGGCTATTAAAAAATGTATATTTGTTTATAAAAAACTGACATGATTTTTTACGTTTAAGGTAAAAATAAGCATTTGCCTATGCCGCAGGCCGGCCCTGGGTGTAGAAACCAGGTCACTCAACCGGAGGTAATCCTGCCAGATCGTCCATCCATTGAGTGAGCGTGTACGGGTCGGTCAATCTGATTCCGTCCGTTAAGGTTAACTTTTTAAACGGTCACGGTCCCAGGACAGAGTGTGACCGTACATATTCAGATAAAATTACTCCAGTCATTGTTTAAAAACAAGCTCACCTTAAAAATAAAAAAAAACTTGCTGGCTGGCTAGTGTTAGTGAAGCGATCAGGGGAATCATTCTGCCTCCAGCTAAGCTCCGCCCACTAAAAAAAACATCACAATGTTTACTAACTGAAAAAGGGTCTATGGTAGGCTATTATAAGCAGTAGCCTAAATTGTTAATTTCATTCATATCTTTTTGTCTGTTGTATTTATCCTATTGCTTTTATTTTTATTTTTTTATCTTTTAACTCACTGTTGTTTGTTAAGTGTTACACTGCTCTAAAAGACACTGCTCTTTTTTTTACTCCAAATTCACTCACTCGTTTTCACTCGGACTAATGTAGGGAATAGTAAATGAGGGTATAGGGGGAGATTTCGAACACAGCATGTGTTTTCTTTTATTTTATTTGGCACAGCGATGCAGCGTCATATAGTAGTTCTACGGCAGCCACGGGGTACAAAAAATAATAAATGCATACAAAAAATGATGGAGAAATTAGACATTATGGAGAAACAAGAAATTACTACACATGACATGCATACAAATATTTATTTATTGTGGCCAAGAATTTAATTAAAAGTTCCTCATGGAGCGGGCCCCCTATTGGCCCCCCATGATTTTATTATAGTAAAAGTGTAGTAACCATGGTTGTGAACTGCTGGTCCTTTCTCTTCATCAGAGAATCCTGAAAAAAAGTATAAAACTTTCCACTGTTTTCAACATCAATAATGATAATAAATATTTTTTGAGCACAAAACTCATCATATTAGAATGATTTCTGAAGGATCATGTGACACTGAAGACTGGAGTAATGATGCTGAAAATTCAGCTCATCACAGGAATAAATTACATCTTAAAAAAATATGTATAAAAACCAAAAAACTGATTTTAAATTGTAATAATATTTCACAGTATTACTGATTTGACTGTATTTTTGATCAGATAAATGCAGCCTTGGCGAGCAGTACACTTTTGAACAGTAGTGTATATTCAGTATTATGTAATTTGTTTATTACAAAAGAGTACAAGTATATTTTCCATGGAAGAAAGAAAGTCATGTGGGTTTGGAATGATATGAGGGTGATTAATGATGACAGAATTTTCATTTTGGGTTGAACTATCACTTTAAGATCCAATTTCCATGGTCCTTCCCCTTGATCTTTACACTGGTATTCCAGTATGATTGTATCCCATTTCAGCTGACTCTCTTGCACGTTCATTTCATCCTCCTCTCAGCACAGGTATTTCCCACCCCTCCACTATCTCCGTACAGTTTATAGCAAGCAAATGAAAACACTGATGGGAAAATATCTAAGTGAGTTTGAAATGACCATAAACAAGCTTGCCTCAGTCCTTAAAAAATGAAAGCTTTGCCCATTCTGTTTTTAAACTGTTCTGACAGGAACACAGCATGCTTTAATTAGTTAGATATTTAGATCTTTGGTTTCTTTAACTGCAGCGAGCTGCTGCTCTGTTGCGTTTGTCAATATAGCTCTTTTCATCCAGGTCATCAAAATCTCTCTTTTCACACTGAAAAAAGCAAGCCCTTTTATGTAAATACTCTAACTGCTGGGTAGATTGATCAAAACCACTTTGACACTCTTAAATCTGTGATTAGGCTTGTCGGAAAGTTCCCTGCAATATTAATTTTTCACGGTAGACTTAAACTGTTTCCTCTAAATTGTTTTTTTCTCAGTCAAATACCCTTTCAACCACAGAGTCCACTGGGGAAATGAATGGGAACAAACAGTCTAAAGCTCAAAGCGTGCTGCAGAGACTATTAACAGTTACGTTACTATAGATCAAACCCACATGGAGATGTGTACAGTCAGGGAAAGAACCGAAACTGAAAGAAATATAATGAATGTGACTAAACAGTGCAGAATTTCAGATATTTCATAATTAACATACCCCTCAATATATTTCAAACCTTTATTCTCATTGTTTTAATAAAGAATAGATATTAATAAATATATTATGTTGATGTTGATACAGTATATAAAGGCAAAATATATGATATTTTACAGATTTTTCTTTTAATTTCTTTTTTAATTAATACTTTATACTTTTAATCTACTTTCTTTTTCAGAAAGGGCGTTAAATTGATCAAAACGTCATGGTAATAGCATGATGTTGTTATCATCACATTCAGTACATGAACGTAACTTTTTGCTGATTGTGTAAAGCTTTTACTAGTCACAAACTCAATATTAAAAAGCATAAGAACAAGGTAATTCTTTCAGTTGTATTTAGGGCATGTGAAATAGTACTCGCAGCACCTAATCTCTTTTGCTGTACGTGTCTGCTGTTACTAAGTCTCCTCACATTTGTCCTCATCATCTTTATCAACTGAAATGCCCTAACATGTGCCTACAAACATACATGCACACATACAGGTCTGTGTTTCGAGAATGGCCCAAGGGAGGCAGCGTCTTTAATTTGAGCTGTGCAGCCTGGCAGGTGGAGGAGATAATGTCTGTGGGAGGAGAGAAATTCCAGCCACCACTTCTTCTCCAAATAGCTGCCAGGGGAAGGAAAAGAAACTTGACGTAATGGATTAACTAATCAACCTGCCAGAGGACACTGTGTTATATCCTCATAAAGATGGGTTATTCACATCTCTGTGCTAGTTGCTGATTAGCATTGATGCTACATGCCACTTAGCATTAGCTGTAACGTTTCTCTTCTGGTGAGGGGAAAAAGCCCAGCAGGACAGAAACAGTGTTGTAACACTATGAGTACATTTATACACGTACTGTCACAATAAGCACTTCTGTCGATCCCTACTGTAACTGTGACACTTTAAGCTGTTTGTGTTATAAGAAAAGGTGATGCTTCTCACATTGAACCAAGGAGGTCTATAATACCTGAAGTCAGCTAGTCATTTCACACTTTTAAGAGCCCTCCAAAATATTGTAAATATCTGCTATACTAGAATCAAAGTGACATCTGGAATAATATAATATATAATTTATATTAAACCCGCAGCTTTTGTTCAAGATAAGCCATACGTGACCTTATAGATATGGAGAAAATATAACTTTGAGCTTACAGAACTTTTACATGCAGTACTCTTGGGCTGGGTTTTGACTGTTATATGCTAGGGCAGGGGTTCTCAACCCTTTGAGGGGCCTCGAGGGCCACTGTCCTGCAGAGTTTAGCTCCAACCTTGATCAAACTCACCTGCCTGTAGCTTTCTAGTAATTCTGAAGAGCTTGATTAGCTGGTTCAGGTGTGCTTGATTAGGGTTGGAGCTAAACTCTGCAGGACAGTGGCCCTCGAGGTCCAGTGTTGAGAATGCCTGCGCTAGGGGGCGCAATTACAGATATTCTAAAAGAGTACAGAATCTCTGAATCAAAAACACAGGAGAAGATGAAGCAGAAACAAAACTGTAGAATTGCTTGCACACAACACTGTTTAACATTATGGAATGAAATGTCGACCCATAAAGAGGTAATGACTGAATTAATGTAATGTAATGTTTTGTGAAAATGATCAATAATGCTGGTGCTGACTGCCAACTATTTAAAGGGGTCATGAACTGGCTTTTTGTAAAAAAAAAAAAATAATTATTGTTGTCTGAGGTCAACTTATGATGTTTGCGTGGTTTTTACATTGAAAAACATCTAACATTACTATATGGCTCCGTGGACGGCGCCGTCTTTGATTTAGCACAACTATTTGTTGTATTGCTGCCATAGTTTGACCAAATGGCTGAAAATGCCTGGAATCACATTGTGTTTGAGGAGTTAAGTGAATTGTACATTCTAATGCTTTACAATCTTATTCAAATGCACATTTTTATGTACCCATAAAAATGTTAATTCATAGTGTCTGGAAGTTTGCAGAGAAGCTCACAGAGGTCTCTATGTGGGGCTTGAGTGCGCTGATACCTACTTCTTACCTGTGTTGAATTGTGCCAGTGTCTTATCTAGGATTTAGGATTGTATATCTTCATTGCCTGCTGGGACTTTACAAAGACTGGGACTTCTACAACACATCAGAGTGTGTATCCTTTTCCCTCAATGGCATTTTGAATTGTTTGGTACACCTTCTATATATTTTTTGCTGGTTTTTGTTTATTTGTGTATCACTTTAGTATTTGGGGTTTGAGTTTGATTTACTGTTTATTTGTTTACTTTCAGTATTGAGCTTTGTTATTCACAATGATGTCTTGGATTCCGTCCATGTGCAAATTGTTACTGTTATCATTCAGTGATTCAATAGATATAATTTATTTTCACTCCCTCATTGAGACTCTTACAGTTAGTTTGAACACAAACTATTGGCAAAAGTGAATTCCCCTTTTATGAGGCTTTATTATTGTATAAAAAACCGAAGGCGAGCCAGTTACAAGCATGAAGGGTTTGTTTGTGTTCTGACTATTTTTGAAGCCCATTAACCTCTGCATCCTTGAGTCCTTCATCCCTTGCCTCACCTGACAATAAGTAACATTAAAAATATATTTTAAATGTAATTTGTTTTAAACATAAAATCTATACTAAGAGTGATTTGTCATATATAAATTAAACATAAGTGGAATAAAGATATATGTCTATATATGGAATTTCTGATAGCTGTGCATTTATGTTTTTACTCTATATGAGCATATTAGGATAATTCATAAATGAGACATATGTAAAAATATGCATTATACATACATAAACATATATAATATATGGGATAAATTTATGTCAATATATGGAATTGTTCCAATTTCGAATAGGTTTCATATATGTTTTTACTTTATATATCGCATATATTGATATTTCATATATACACACATTACATTCCCATATGGGTCGTTTCCTTTCTTCCAGGTTTTTAAATAGTATCAAAGTAGAAGCACAAAATCTGTCAGAAAATGTAGTTTCCATATGATTTTACTGCAGACTTGCATATTTTAAAATATAAATCAAGGGATGCATATCTAAACCAATTTAGATAAATTTATTTATTACTTTGTGGTGCGCAGGAGCGCAGGGCATAGAGCAGTGTTGTAAAACCATATAAAAACCCTACATTATACTCTCATTGTCAAGTCTCTCAGCTTTGTGCAAGGAAGGTGACTTGCCAATACCTCTCAGTGTTCTTTCTGAACTACCTGGACCTGAGGCAAAAACTAAAAATAGCCACTGTAATCCAATATAGCATGTGGAAAAAAAAGAAGAAATCTGATATTTTTCCCAGTGAAGAGGCATATGAGACTGGCCCACTCAGCTATATGAGACAGAGGGGGATGCTCATGGTAGCACAACACAATAAGAGATATTTTGTGTGTGTGTGTGTGTGTGTGAATGGTATTATTCATGTGAAGGATTTCCATGTGGTGGTTTAAAAAGCAACTCTTTTATGAAACGTGCCATGGGATTTTTTTTGACCACAGAGAGTCAAGACCTCAGTTTAACATTTCATCCAAAGGACGGGATGAGAAGATTATCAGATGTTCCCTTTTTTCCTGTGCTTTTTATGCATGACCTTTATTTTGAAGTATTTTCACATGTTTTCTAATTGCTTGTGTTTTGTCGTTCCTTCTAAATTGGTTCCAGGTGTCTTGTGTTGTATTTAGTTTTAGTGTATAATTATCATTTGTGTTGCTTTTGTCTTCTGTCAAGTGTTTGTGAGTAATCTGGATTAGTTTGAATGGTTTCTTAGTTTGAAAGTGTGCTTGGTTCATGTCTTGTGATGTTCTTGGTTCAGAATTAAGTTTTTTTAAATTATATTTATATGTGTATATTTGTGTCGATTTTTAGAAGGCACGTTGGTTTATTTTCCATTAACTGGTTAAATTTACAACTTAGCATAAAAATTCAAACTGGTCATTTCTGTGGTCATGGCTCCTAAATGGTGGTCCTACATCGTACAGTAAGAAAGGTTCAAAGACGGCTGTTGTAACAGTCTTACGACCAAAGATAGCCTGAGATTTTCTGACAGTGTCAGAAATTTAGGATGATCATCGCTGCTACGACCTACGTCTACTGACTAGCCAATAAAAAAGCTACTTGAGCCTACTACCCAAATTGGGTTGAAAATGGACTAACCCAGCAATTGAGTTGTTTTAAGCAAACATTTAACCCAACTGCTGGGTTAAAACAACCCAATCACTGGGTTAGTCCATTTTCAACCCACCTTGGGTTGTTTTTAACCCAGCATTTTTTAGAGTGTAAGTGACTGTGAAAGCTGCCAAGGAAAGCATTCATCTTTGGTTACAAACGCCTCATCGTCCACACTTTCTCTTTTAGTTGTGTCCGGTCATACAGTAAAGTCATAAATTGATTTAATGACTGGACCTTTGGCATTGCTGTAAGTGCTGTTCAACAAGAGGCAAATGTTTTCTGTCCAGTTAGTGCCTTTGCGCTCCGGGGCCGGTGAATCTCTGGGTTTGTTCATGCGGTGCATGTTCAACCTCTGCGCTGCAGTGCACTCCCATAATAGCCTGGAACAAATAGATACACATTGTATGTGTTTGTTTTTCCGGAGTCAGGGAAGCGCTTTGTCATAAATCCCCACCTACCGACATCATTAGAATAACACAAAGTGACAAACTGAATACTTCCGCTCCATTCTTTTTCATTTCTCTCTCAGGCCGCCTCTCTCGCTCTATAGCAGGTCTCTCAAATTTAAATCCCTTGTTTTCTAAACAGCCGTGTTATTGCTTATCCCCAACTTCTTGTCACTGATTGCCCTCAAGATTCACAAAAATCCAATTTAAGGCTCGTCTTTACCCTTGCTCCCAGCCTCCCTGTTGTGAGACGCAAGACAGTGGTGTCACTACTGTAATTAAACGCTGAATCGCTGATCCGTTGATGTTAGCATGAGACAGCGGGTGGAGTGGTCGCTGCAGTAATGGCCCCATTAGAATTTCAGAAATCCCCTTATCGCCACTGAGATGCCGGGAGCTCTGTCACTTCCCCTCTGCCGCTACGCTCCAGCTGTAAGCATTTTAACGGCACATTCGTCAAGAACCGTAATGAATTCTCGTAGTTATGCGCACTGTCAGAAGAATCAGTGGAGCTGAAAAGGGGGAAAAGTGTGTTTGTGTGCGAGAGTACTCAAGATAGATGCCAGCAGTGCATATATTTTGACATTAGATAGGCTAGAAAATGTTACACAGTCCTTACAAACCAGAAAACAGGTTTCCTTGGTTGCAATATAGATTAGAATATAGTGCAATGATGCCTTAAAATCCATTAAAAAAAGATATTTGGTCCTTGTTCAATTTACTTATAATAAGCTAAGACAACACAATTCTTTTACATTTTGTCACAGCTTAAATTGTTGACGCAAGTACACGGGGGATCATTATTTCCCAGCCCGCTTTGCATGAGACTGGATCAGAGAGTAAATGTTGAAATGAAAGTTGCCATGAAATCAAAATTGACTTATCTTTTTTGTTTTTAATGGAACACTGCAGTATTTATTTTAAGTTATTTATCCGTGCACATCATTTATTTTTTTATTCATGTGCCATCATAATAGGGCTGTCAAATTAAAATTAGAATTTTGAATATTCGTTGAATTTTAAAATAAAAATCCACATTTGAATGCAAAAATGTAGCTTTCAAATTTTAAGTGTGCATCAGTCAGCCTTATCGGTGGTGCACAAGATGATAATGTAAGACTCGTTGTTGCGTTTTAATGTTTTTGTTAGCCTCCAGTTAAACTCACCAGATGTGGTGCTGCTGTGTTGGTCATTTAAAAGGGGGGTAGCACACACAGTTTCATCTAATCTAAATGTTAATCTTGAGTCCTACAGAGTAGTATTTTATCCTTCATATCTCCAAAAAGTCTTTAGTTTTATTAGATTTATAAAAGACAGATAAGCTGTACCGACTCTTTCCGAAAACAGCCGAACTCGTGGAGGCATGCAGTGGGCGGAGCTAAAGAGACCTATACACACCATAACAAACACACACACACATACATCATCGCATTATCCCTGGATAACTTTCTATTCACTATATATTAGTGTTGTTTACATTATATGCACTTACATACCGATTGCCAACAAAACACTGACATTTGATGCAGTTTCACACTCCGCCTGTGGTTTCGACTCGTGACCGGGAACAAACAAACACACTTGCAGAACTGTGTTGCTGCTCAGGAAAAACAAACTGCATCCAATGTTTCCTTAATGCTGGGTTCTTTGGGAAGCTGAACAAGGTTATCTTTCCCTCACAACCAGAAACACACTTCTTTAGTGACAATGACTACGTTTACATGTGTACCAATAATGCGATTATTTCTAATAATCAGCGTAAGGTCTTAATTGCAGTAAGATGTTTACGTGACACAAGCAGGATTCTTTACAGCCCCGTGAAGAACATCACAATGCCAGGTTTGCCTACACTGTCATCACGTTCTTCTCGCCATCTGGATGAAGAAAAGGAGCAGAGACTGCGCAGCGCGAGTTTAGTGTTTTTGAGAAAAGAAAACTTCAGAATAATGCCACAGAGTTCATTCATGAAGTTGTGAACAATGCACGGCATCCGTATACGTCCGCACACATGCACACTTTAGTCAAAGTGGCAATATTGCGATTAAGGTGTTTAAATGCCTTTTTAATGCGTTTAAAATCAGAGTAGTATGTTAATGTGATTATGCTTACTGCGATTATGAGCAAGTGTTTCGTACTTCGTTATATAGACTGTTTAGATCAATAGGCATATACTTGATCATCAAGCAATATTCAGAAACTGGTGAAGTTGCAATTATTATTATTATTATTATTTTTCTTTTCACAAAAGAACAAAAATAAGGATTAAGGATGTTTGTGTAACTTTTCCACGGAAGCTGAGTCAGTTTTATGAGTAAAGCATGGCATGGCGTGAAACGTGAGAATCATGTAACGAAAAAAAAAAAAAAGTTTCAAACTTCTCTTTCTCTTTTCGCTTTTGTTTCAAACAAAAGTGCAGGTCTCTCATACAGTTCTACCACATTTTAAATTAATCAAACAACACCGAAAATGGAAAGAAACACTCAAAGCACTAAAAATACATTTTGGTCTGGCGGCTGGCAGGAAGTCTGGAACAGTGTGACCGGCCCAGAATCACAGCAGCTCACTTCTGTCAAGCAGAAGAGACATTTTAAAATGACCACCAGCTGAACACCCAATTACTGCTGGCAGGCGGCACCACAATTGACAAATCAGCAGCGATCTGAAACTCAAACAAAACAACCACGAAAGTACACACAAATAAAAGAACTTATCAAAACATAATAATAATAATAATAAACTAGATATAACATATACACACTCTAAATTATGATTGTGTAGATTAAATAAACTTTTAGTTTTCTGTGTCCAGTAGCTCTTGTAGTTCTCATATTTTATTCTAAAACATATGAAAAGTGTAATTTCACTTCAGTTTAAAAAAAAAAAAAAAACCTTAACCAGGCATTTAACATGCCAATCACAGAACTGCGAGAAAGGCAGGTGCATGTTGTTTTTAACTTACAAATTTTAACTTACAAAAGGATTATTAGGAACACCATACTAATACTGTGTTTGACCCCCTTTCGCCTTCAGAACTGCCTTAATTCTATGTGGCATTGATTCAACAAGGTGCTGAAAGCATTCTTTAGAAACGTTGGCCCATATTGATAGGATAGCATCTTGCAGTTGATGGAGATTTGTGGGATGCACATCCAGGGCACGAAGCTCCCGTTCCACCACATCCCAAAAATGCTCTATTGGGTTGAGATCTGGTGACTGTGGGGGCCATTTTAGTACAGTGAACTCATTGTCATGTTCAAGAAACCAATTTGAAATGATTCGAGGTTTGTGACATGGTTCATTATCCTGCTGGAAGTAGCCATCAGAGAATGGGTACATGGTGGTCATAAAGGGATGGACATGGTCAGAAACAATGCTCAGGTAGGCCATGGCATTTAAACGATGCCCAATTGGCACTAAGGGGCCTAAAGTGTGCCAAGAAAACATCCCCCATACCATTACACCACCACCACCAGCCTGCACAGTGGTAACAAGGCATGATGGATCCATGTTCTCATTCTGTTTACACCAAATTCTGACTCTACCATCTGAATGTCTCAACAGAAATCGAGACTCATCAGACCAGGCAACATTTTTCCAGTCTTCAACTGTCCAATTTTGGTGAGCTTGTGCAAATTGTAGCCTCTTTTTCCTATTTGTAGTGGAGATGAGTGGTACCCGGTGGGGTCTTCTGCTGTTGTAGCCCATCTGCCTCAAGGTTGTGCGTGTTGTGGCTTCACAAATGCTTTGCTGCATACCTCGGTTGTAACGAGTGGTTATTTCAGTCAAAGTTGCTCTTCTATCAGCTTGAATCAGTCGGCCCATTCTCCTCTGACCTCTAGCATCAACAAGGCATTTTCGCCCACAGGACTGCCGCATACTGGATGTTTTTCCCTTTTCACACCATTCTTTGTAAACCCTAGAAATGGTTGTGCGTGAAAATCCCAGTAGCTGAGCAGATTGTCAAATACTCAGATCGGCCCGTCTGGCACCAACAACCATGCCACGCTCAAAATTTCTTAAATCACCTTTCTTTCCCATTCTGACATTCAGTTTGGAGTTCAGGAGATTGTCTTGACCAGGACCACACCCCTAAATGCATTGAAGCAACTGCCATGTGATTGGTTGATTAGATAATCGCATTAATGAGAAATTGAACAGGTGTTCCTAATAATCTTTTAGGTGAGGTCATATATATATATATATATATATATATATATATATATATATATATATATATATATATATATATATATATATATATATATATATGAGAACTCCAAACTGAATGTCAGAATGGGAAAGAAAGGTGATAGCATAGGCATAATTTGTGGGTGGGGTCGGGTGGGACATGTTCCCTTCACTTTTTGACAGGGTTGATATTTTCCCCACCACTTTTTGAAACATCTCATGGCACGGATGTACCTAAAAGAAAGAAACATCTCCATTTAATTAGTCATTTGTTTGTTTGTGTTAAATAAGAGGCAATCTGACGCTGGAATGTGTTGTTTTCATGGCGAGTGCTTGTTGCCACTGTTACCGATTCTCTTGCCACTTGTGCACAATGCGCTGTCTTCACATACAACCATTTCAATCTAACACTTAGCGCTGTTGCGGAGACTCTTTATTCGTTCCAGTGAAACCACAATACAAAATGCACACAAACGTGTCCCTGCTCTTGATAAAGAATCACTGATGAACACCTTTGTTTTGAATGAGAAATAAAGAAGAAGAAAAAACGTTAACCACGACTTTTGTGATGATAGATTAAACTCAATGTACTATTGGAATTGATTTCTGGACATTGTAATGTTATTTTTTCTGCAATTGTTATTGTACTTATCATTGTCCCCACTCCTATCCCACCCACTTTTTAAAACAAAGTTACGCCACTGAATGATATGGATACCTACCTGCCTGTCAACTTGCCTGTCAACCTATTTATTTCCATACCTCCGCACACCCTGCTCATGCAGACATCACATGTCATCTGCGCATTCCGTAAGGCTATGCAGAGTTGTAGCCAGACAGTCACAGAGGCCACAAACAAACAGCAGTCGCCGCCTTACAGTTCCTCCTGAACCAAAACAATGAGCTTATGCTGTTCACGCCATGTTGTAATAACTGTAATTAAGAGATGGCAACCTGTGTCAGTCTACCTGAAGCGGTTCATGTCCTCAGACTCGGATTTAAGCATTTCTATGGCAACACTATCAATGCCGGAATGAATCTGCAGCAGTCAGGTGGTACAAGTCAGAGATCTTTTAAGTTTTTGTGCTTTGAGACAATTTAATGCTGTCTCTTGTGATGCTTTGCAGACTCTGCTGTGTGTGTGTTCATGTGTTTTGAAGGAGGCATGGCTTTGGAGATGCTCTGATGGTGGGACCTCATGCTTTCATAGCTAGCCTCTCTGAAATTGTCTACTCTACCTGTAAAGTTAGGAGGTTGATATCAACATGAAAATAGATAATATTCTTCACAATTCAGGTTTTAAAAATATAGGAACTCCCCAATTTTCATTTCATTGCAGTGACATAATGTAACACCCAGCGCTTTAGTTGAGTATTAGCTGCTTGGAACTGTGTGGAACCCATTGGCTGAAGCTTTTGGTCTATAATATAGCTGCCACAGCTGTAGCAGGCTAATTATCTGTTGGTGGCAGCTGTTACCTCTCCAGTCTAGCCTTTGAAAGGTCAACGGTCCTCTCTCATGAGTGGAAGAACAATGGCACTGGGCAACTAATAATGACTTTGGTGGTTGGGTATGCGGTTCTGCAAGACCCATTCACATACTAACTTGGCTGTGGCAGCCTATTGCTTTTACACTCTTGTACCTAGGACCTGACTAATATATATATATATATATATATATATATATATATATATATATATATATATATATATATATATATATATATATATATATATAGTTTGTTTGCTGTCTCTAATTACAAGCAGTTATTTTCCAAACTTAAACACATGTAAAACAGCTGCTTTATTTGACTAAATAAGTGTCGTCTACTATGCATTTAAGTGCTTATTTACAATGTCTTCCATTTACCTGCTACATATAATGTATATAGATCATTGTGGTCCTAATGATGTTAGGGTTTGATTGCACAAGCATCCTTAAAGGGCAATGGCTTTTGAGAGAGAACTCATTCTCTTCAAAAGCACCACCCCCGCATCTCCATTCCCTCTCTTCACATTTTCTTTCCTCTGGTTTCTTCCTTTCATCATAGTCATATTGATCTGACTCTGTGAATGGCTTTTGCTCCCCCTACATAATCATGAAAGTTGAATAAAAAAAGTAAATAGGTTAGGTACAGAAAACCCCACTGTACAAATTTTAATTATACAGTAGGGGGGCAAAAGTTTGAGACAACAATGAAATCAAAGATGCAAAATCAAGGAAATGCACTGTTAATCAAATTTGTGACATTGATCATGTGAACGCTTTTGTAGGAAAGGTAAGATTTATCTTGCTTCTATTAATGCAGAAAATGCTGATTTGATCATTCTAAAATTAAACATGAAGTTCATTCTTGAGTTCTTATTTAAAGCTGCAGTCTGTAAGTGTTGCCTCTTTGTTGCCATCTCTGTTTGAAACCTTCAGCTGCAGTTATTTGTGGAATTATCATCTTTACGTGGGTTGTGCATTGGCACGGCTCCTCAGAGTTGATGAATCTATTGTTTTGAGGAGTATGTGTGTCAGTCAGTCACCACACCGGTGTGGATAGGCCTACTGTATTTCAGAATCACAGATTCTACATCTTGAAGTATGACTAAAATAAGAATTTTCATAGGAAAATATAATCTGAACAAGTAACTAACATGTTTACCACTTTTGTTCTGACCAGCTATGGGGAAAAAAGCGATCACTTAGCTCATATCACATCAAACCGTGCAAATTATTATTATTGTTATACTTTGTTCTCAAATTGTTAATATTAACAACATTAGCATTGTGTGACTAACGTGTATTTAGTGTGTATTAGCATAACATGTAGATTTCAATTGCAGTACAATCTTTTGATTTTTATGATTGTCGTTTGGACCCTTTTGGATTATAATCCGCCATCAAAATGAAAAGTTTATTTATTCCAGTTGCTGTGAGAAAAGGCTATAAATGATCCGCCACCTGCAGCATCCTTACATGCGATATTGCCTACTAACCGGGACTCTTTCTTAATGTATACAGACGTGACGTAATGATGCAAAGACGAGCGGTGGCAAGCTCGTATTTCCCACGGTACCACTCCAGTACCAGTATCACTCATTATTACAAGCTTGTGTGTGTGTGTGTGTGTGTGTGTGTTAATTTGCAGTTTAGGCCTATAAAATATTGCAAAATATAAATACATTTTACAAATATCAAGTGTCTGTAGAATTATAAATAATCAAGTCAAGTAGAAGAAAAAAGTAAAAAAATAAAAATAAAGAAGTGGAATAAAATAAGTGAAGTAAACTGTGCAGTGAGTAAACTGTAGACTTATAAATATGTGGTTAACAAATGTATAAAGAAGTATAATGTGCAAATAGGTTTATAACAGGTTGTTACACAGTAACAACGAGAACAGAACAGAAAGTGCAGTGCAATGTCAGTGTATCGATGTTTATCCTGAAGTGAAGTCACGTGATGTTAAGTGACTGAGTTCAGGAGTCTGATGGCCTGGGGGAAGAAGCTCCTCCTGAGTCTCTCAGTTTTGGCCATCAGGCTTCGGAAGCGCTTACCAGATGGCAGCAGCGTGAAATGAGGGTTTGCAGGGTGATTAGAGTCCTTGATGATCTTAGTAGCTCTACCTTTGCAGCGTTTGGTGTAGACGTCCTGCAGAGACGGGAGAGCTGACCCTGAGATACGCTCTGATAAGCACACGACTCTTTGCAGGGCTTTGCAATCATGACTGGTGCTGTTCCCATACCATGCTGTGATGCACTTTGATGCAGTTAATACACTTTCTATCGCCCCTAAATAGAAAGTTTTCAGGATAGCTGGTGAAACCCTGAATTTCCTCAGCTGGCGCAGGTGGTACAGTCTTTGCCTGGCTTTTTTCACCTGTGTCTGAATGTGAGCAGTCCAGGTCAGGTCCTCGGAGATGTTTACACCCAGGTACTTGAAGCTGCTCACTCTCTCTACTGGTGACCCGCTGATCATGAGGGGGGAGTATGTCCGTTGCTGTCTCTTCCTGAAGTCCACAATCATTTCTTTGGTCTTGCCAACATTCAGAGAGAGGGAGTTGTCCTGGCACCATGATGTTAGATGCTCCACCTCGTCCAAGTATGTCGTCTCATTGTTGTTGGAAATGAGGCCCAGGACAACAGTATCATCAGCAAATTTGATGATAGAGGTGGAGCTGTGTGTGGACAAACAGTCATGCGTGTAGAGAGAGTAGAGCAGGGGACTCAGGACACAGCCCTGTGGAGCTCCCACACTCAGGGTGATGGAGGTGGAAGTGAACTGGCCTACTCTCACCACCTGAGGCCTGCCAGTGAGGAAGTCTTCAATCCAGTGGCAGAGAGAAGGATTCAGGCCGAGATCCAGGAGTTTGGCGGTTAGCTTAATGGGAACTATGGTGTTAAAGGCTGAGCTATAGTCAATAAATAGCAGCCTTACGTAGTTCCCACTTTTGCTGTCGATGTGAGTGAGGGAGGAGTGGAGGACATGAGAGATGGCATCTTCAGTCGATCTATTGGGACGATAGGCAAACTGAAGAGTGTCCAAAGTGTCAGGAATGAAGGCAAAAATTGTGTTTTTAATGAGTCTCTCAAAGACCTTCATGACTATAGATGTGAGAGCCACTGGACGATAGTCATTTAGGCAAGAGGGTTTACTGTTCTTAGGGACAGGGATGATGGTGGATTTTTTGAAGGAGGTGGGGACCACAGATGTAGCGAGGGACTCATTAAAGATAGATGTAAACAACCCGGCGAGCTGATCAGCACAGGACCGCAGAACACGGCCTGAAATACCATCTGGCCCAGCAGCTTTCCTGACGTCCACACGCTTGAGTGCCCTCCGAACTTCATCCTCCGAGACAGAGATCACGTGGTTGTTGCTGCTCTGAGTAATTCCCTCTGACACGCCACTTGGCGAGTCAGCGTTGCGCTGCGTTACAGTCAAAGGGAGCGTAGAAAGAGTTTAACTCATTCACAAGCGACGGATCAGCGCTCACCTCTGCAGAGGATTTAGATCCAAAAGAGCAGATGGACCTCAGACCCTGCCACATGCACTGCGAGTCGTTGAGTTGGAAATGAGACTCCACTCGATCCTTATAATGGAGCTTTGCAGCTTTAACTGCGCGTCTGAGAGCATAGCAGGACGATCTGTATTCAGTCATGTTCCCCGATAGGAGACCGGCGTTGTATGCGGCAGTGCGTATGTTCACTGCAGCGTGGATTGAATTGTCCACCCACGGTTTCTGATTTGAGAAGGACGTTATTGTTATTGTTTGCGTGGCTTGCTCTGTAAGTTAATGAGTTAGTGATTGTAAATTAATTAATTAAAAATATATAAATTGATCTCAGTTTCCTGTGATTAATCGTGACATAACATCATAAGACATCAACATAAAAATGATTTTTAATTATTTAAGGAATAATATTAATATTTTAAATAATGCTTATTGGCATCTTACTACTATCATGAACAAATAGACCCCCACCACCACCAACACCACCAAAAACAGGTGTGTGCATTTATCTGCTTTCCATAATAAAGATGTGTTTCACATTCATAAAGTCTTGGTAGACTATTCGTGTATTGACTCATTTTTCCTGTTTTGCAGTTTCTTGAGTTTCTCAGACCACATGCTGCTGGTTTGGTCAATGTCCTGACTGAGCTGTACATCTGTAGTGCAGCGTCTATATTAGTTGTGATGCACCTCCCGAGCAGGAGGCCAAGCCAGAACACCTGCACAACCTCAATACAATCACAGCACATAAATCCAAACACACTTTCATTCCCCATGTCGAGCGGAGGCCGGACAGGTTGAAGAAGTGGAGAGAGGGCATCTGAATCCCTCTCGTCATCTTTATACAAGAGTCACTCACTCTTTTTTATGGGTTCAGCGAGTCGTGCAAGGAAAGAAACAGTTTATTGATTTTAGATTTGGCAGAAGGGGAGGGGAGGTGGAGGGAGCTCAGTCTTGCCTTTCCTCCTGTTTCCTGTTGTCTGAAAAGGGATTTTAGTCTGATCTGGCAGCCGGGAAGGTGGAGGGGGGTGGTGAGATCATTCATCAGAACAACTATGTTTCAGCATATCCTAGCAGGGACAAGATAGGCCTTCTGCCAGAGAAAGAGAGAGAGGAAGTGATGTAATATGTATTGTGCTCACTGTGCATTAATTGGGATCCGTTTACTGTACAGAAATGCTAACAGTATTGACGACTAAACAGATGTCTTTTGCAATGACCTGACCCCTTTTTTCCTGTCCTAAAGTCCTCCTAAGACAAAGCACCTTACACAAAGTAAATCTTTGCAAAGTATTGATTTTGTGTGAGGTGAATTTGATGGAGACTGCTTATGAATTTTGGGATTATATTGCCTAAAAATGTGGTTCTCAAAGTGCACATGAAAGACTTCCTCAGCTCTCAAATCTCCTTTTATTCAAATCTACCGCATTGACAACAGATGTGGGAATCAAGTTTTGCATCCAGTTTTGTATACTCCAACTTCTTATATGGTGTTATGGGTAAGAAAATTACAGGATTTTTGTGGTGTAATTTATCCTTTAAAGGTGCAGTAAGCGATTTCTGAGAAACACTGTTGTGGATCGGACTGAGCACCACAATGCACTTGTAGCCAATCAGCAGTAGGGGGTGTATCCACTCATGATTAGGGGAGGAGAGAGAGTGAGTGAGCAAGATGGAGATTTGAAGAAATACTGTAGAAAGATCAGAGGAATATCACTGGAAAAAGAAGGGTTATGATCAGGCTTTAGCACTCGTGATAATATTAGAAAAGCTTTCCAGTGCTAAAGAGACCGAAGCGGGAAGGCCTGTAAATTGACGCATAGGTTGCATTGTTTCTGCTCCATATATGAGTAACATTGGTTTTGCAATGTTTCACAGAACCAAGATATGCTGTTGTTGTAAAGTTAGCTATAGTAACAGGACAGTTTTGAGTGTCATTGTTTGTCTGGAGCTGGTGTGCTGCTGGTGACTAACAACCAACTTGTATATACTCTTGTGTACTGTATGTTCATTTTTTGTTTTTCCTTTGTCATCTTCGCTTTATTTTTTTGCAAAGCATTAGTTTGCTTCATTTCAGCTATGATAAAGAGACATCCACTCGTGCATTGCATTTTGGGGGTGAAGCAATGAAGGGAGGGATGTGTTTGTTTGGGATGATTTCAAATATCAACAGTGTTTCGCAGAAATTGCTTACTGCACCTTTAAAGTCCCAGTGAACTGTAAGAAGCAAGTGAGTTTTCTTCAGTGCTGTGACGTATTTCCAAGTGAAACGGAATATTGAATAGAGGGCAGGGTTTTACTTCAGTGCTCCTCCTCTCCATCTCTTGCTCATAGCAGACTAACGGTTGGAGGGGAGTGGTTACGCATTTTCAAACCTAAGCCGTCAAACTGACATCATCTGAGAACGAAAGCTGTTTCCAGACCGGAAGTTACTTTTCAGATTTTGATTAAAGATTACCACGACAAACAATTTTTTTTCTGTGTATTAACTTGCACCTTTCAAGACCTTTAATATGTGCTAACAAAGTAAATAAGGTCAATTTTGATTTCATGAGGACTTTAATATTGGTCTTACAAAGCATCACTATTTAATTTTTCAATGAAAAACTTAACATAACATAAAACATATACATTTATGTCACTTAAAGGGATGATCAACTTTCCCTTGATCCTTTGATATATAAAAGTTAATCGTGATATAAGAATATCCTGTAAGTTTCGGAGCTGAAAACTTAATTGTTAGTCAAAGAAAAGCTTTTATTGACACCAGGCCACGGGAGCTCGCCTCAACAGATAAATATGTACGCCTGATTCTGTAGCCCCGCCCACCGACTCGTGGAGCTAAACGGATCGCGCTATCGAGCAATAAACATGCCGAAGAGAGCAAGATATTGCGCTGTGCCTGGTTGTGGAAGAACACAGTCCCTGCATAAGCTTCCTTCAGATTCTAATATTAGGAATAAGTGGACGTTTGTTTGCTTCATTTCACTGCGGAATCGTTTGTAAACAAGACACAGGTCGAGACTAGATTTGCAGATTAAAACACAATGCTGTGCCTTCTATATTGGATCCGACAGGAATGGTGCAACACACGTATGTGAGTAAAACATGTTTGTTTTTTTTTATACATGTGATAGTATTGCATTGTTACAGATCGTTTTGATTATGTGTACGTGTCTAACAGAACATACCTTAGCACGCTGTCAAAGGCTGGAGAATCCTTTATTTGTTGGTTCATTGCGATTCGGGATCAGACTCGGACATGTATGGGCCAGGGCTCGCAAAACCCAACGTCCCGGGGCTATGTGTTTTCCAGACGGGCTACAAGAACGTAAGCCTCTCGGCAGGCCGGTGAATCTTAAATAGTGAAATAATATTCCTTTCTTGATCTGCGTTGTTCACTCTCTTGACTTGATATTTGAAGGGCGCTGTGCGCTGTTCGTGCTTATATCCACCGATCTGGTGGGACAAGTAAAAATAATATTCCAATCAATCGCGGGTGGATGAGAGATAAATCATGTTTGTTTGATAAAGAAGTTTTGCGAGCCCTGTGAGAGAATCATTCTGGTTGCCGCTTTCAAAACAATCCCTCCCTCACGTGAACTGACAGGGGAGCAGAAGCTCATTAAATATGCAAATCTTATCCAATCCTAGCCGTGGGCGTTTACTTCCAAGTCTACAGTGCGGCACGCCCATCAAAACCGAACGTTCAGGAGAGAGCTTCAAAACCAGTGTAGAAAATAGCCTATTACTTATTCATTATGATGTTTTTGAATGTAACAACCACACAAACGTCATTAGTTGACCTCAGACAACAGTATAAAAAAGCCAGGCGATGACACCTTTATAAGAAATGAGAACCACTGGCCTATGATGTGTTGCAATGGATTGAGCAGCAAGGATAGTCAGGATGGTGGAGAGTAGTGGCCTGGATGATACATTGATCACCATAAAATGTCTATTTTTACTTTACATACATTTTAAATATGTGATTAATAAAAATATCTAAACTAATAATCATCATAAAATGTTAGAGTCAGAAACTTTTTTTGTTTTTTTAGAAATGCATTTTCTGAAACCACCAGATGACTTTGGATGACTTCCTGTCTAGAGGACTACTGTATGTACTGCAGTATGTACTATTTGCCTATAAGCGAGAAGTTCTGGAGCAGAAATTCAGCACTTTCCTATGCTGAAACTGCCACCATAATAGATCTATTGGACCTGAAGTGGAAGTAGATGGGGCTCCCTATGGATTTGCTTTCGGTCTCACTGATAGCTTGCATGCTTTGCTCAGTTGTGATACTTTGTACCTTTTTACTGAGTGGGAGGACACTCTTCGCCCAGTGTAGACCTCAACATATAAAGAAAGTGCAAATAGGGTTTGTGCATAGACTTTGTTTACAGAGTCTTCCCACACTGTTTTGTATTCTATCTGTCTTTTTGTCAGCAGAAGTGAGTTGGAGAAACACTTTGTCCTCAGAATACCTACGTGTAAATTAGAAACTGTCACACAATAGCCTCTTTATCCAAACTTTTAATCAACACTCATTTTATTAAAGCATATTTTAAATCTGACTTACAGCTGTGCATTTTTTTGTGTTCAAATAAATTTCTGTTTAAGACGAAGAGTAGGTGTATCACTTAAAGTACCGATCTAAATGTACATGATGGACCAGGATTTTGCTAAAGAAAAAGAAAGAAAATAGCTTCAGATGTGAAGCAGAAGCGCTGACATATCCTGAAGTCTTTTTCTTTGAGTAGAAAACGTTTTCTGTGCTTCCTCAAGTTCCTAGAATTTGGTTTGTTCTGCACATTGTACGTTGACACCATATCTTTGAAACAGGCTTGTTCTCAACAAGATAGACTTTGCTGAACAAAGAGAATCAAACGTGTCAATAAAAGCCAGAGCTTTATGGAGCTCAGCCCAGAATATTAAACATGGCCAATTCCAGCTGTCTGCATGAAGCATGAATGTTTCGTGTCTGAATGCTCAGTTTTTCCACATAATTAGTCTTGCTTTTGGTTGGAGATTATTGAGGACTGCTGATGTGTGTTCAACCCCAGGTCATAAACCCATGTCAAACGTTTGGCTGCTGATAATGTTAGCTGACCAGAGTAGATTGGTTCATACAGGCCAGGAAAATCTAAGTGTAATCAATAAGGTTAAATGAATTTGACCTCACCAAGTGTTTAATCCAGATGCCAGATGTCATAATGACTTTGAAACAGATTGTCATTACAGATGATGACAGATGTGCTGTGTATGAGTGCATAAACATAAGCATATGCAAGCATTTATATGGGTGTGCGCTCGTTATCGCCTCCAAATAACGCCGTTTTTGCAGAGAAACTCTGTAATGATTCCGCTAATTAACACAATTACATTAATTGTGTGAAATATGTTATTGCACCCATACTGTGTGTATTTTAGGAATCTCTCACTTCACCCGTCACATATTCAATAAACAGTCAACTCATTTGAACAGACTGCAAATTTCTCTTTTCGAAATCGAGAGAGAACACTGCAGAAAAGATCCTTCTATGCTATTATGATGATTTCAGCATTTACATTTAGATGGAAGAAGTTTTTGAAAAGGAAGAAATTTTCCTCTTCTGAGAATTCTCAGAAAATGGTTTGTCAGTTGAACACTTTTTCAGGTCTATGCCGACCAGAAGGAAAGTTTCAAAAAATTGCACCTACTGATTCAACATTAATGTATGAGGTCCTGAACTATCTTATGTCTGACACTAGATTGAATTTGTCAGCAAAACATGGTCTTGGTAATAAAATTTTAATTTTATTAACCACTGTTTTTTCCAGTGGTTAATAGAATTTAATTAAAGCAATTCAGCTGTAAAAGATATATCCTATCATTAAAAAAATAAAAAATAAAAATTTTAATAAAACAATGTGTATGTACACAATATTTAAAAACATAATTTTTTTACAAATTTTGTGTATTTATATAACATGCATGTATTATGTAAAAAGCTTTGCCTTTATATTCTCCATCTATCTTTCTGTCTCTCTCTGTCTTTCTTTAATTTATTCTCATCCACTCCCAAGATACCAAGAAATATTGCAGGCATGATAAAGAAGAGTTTACATTGCCAAAACATTAATAAACATTACACATACATACGCACACATATGTAAACATAATGGAGGTATCAGTGATCCATTGTTTGAAATTTCATGTTGGTATATGTATATCATTTTTTTAATAGGTATTTTATTTATATGCAAAGTGTGCTGGCCGCTTTCAGATAGCATTCTTCCAGATAGGTTTTATCTCAGCTATGGGAGTATTTCATTGTGTTTGAAATTCTTTGTGGTGGTTTCAAAATAGGAATGGAAACTGCTGCTAATTTGCATGTTTGTAGATGAGGTCAGGTTCTTAGGCAAGAGCACTGCATTTCAATGTGTAAAGTTGCCTCTTAGTGTCTATATAGTGATGTGGCCGTTAACCCTATTGCTTTCAACCAGAAAACTCTGGCATCAATAGACTGACATGCAGGGTTGGTACTGGTATTGAGAATATGTTGCACTTTTTCTGTTTGCATCTGCTGGTTTCTGTGTCAAAGCAATGTTGACTGAATTTTGTATAGGACTTTTCTAAGTACAGGGTGGTTCATAGTACTAGGATGTTTACCTGCTTACTTAGTATTAGGAATGGAAAGTCTTGCTATGCTTTGCTGTAATTGCTGTCCAATGTCTTAAGTGTTGGACTTTTTAGTTATTAATAATTTGATTTAGTGTAATTGAGTTTTCATCCTGGGGCTATGCCAAAATAGTTTTGCTGAATGAACAGTCCCAAGCACCCCCCTCATTTTTTTTTTTTTTTTTTGATCTCTCTCTCTCTCTCTCCCCTCTCCCTTTTCAATTCATGTTAAAAGTCAACATGAATTGCTGTTTGCAACCCATTTTGCTTATTAATGTGAGGCATCTCTGTTTGAAACAATACAAAATTGTAGGGCAGGACTTTATTTTAACCTTAAATTATTTGAATTCTGAAAAGTGGATGTCGATACCAGAATGGAGCCTAGTAGCTATTTGGCTAAGAGGATGAGTGAGCTTACTTATTACAGAAGATTACAAAAGCAAACATTTTATTTATATTATTAATTTTGTTAACCTACGCTGATGAATCATTCACAATAATGTGGTTTAAAATTGTAGATTACTTTTGTAAATTGTAAATTGACTAACATTTTTAATGTTAAAGGGTTAGTTCACCCAAAAATTAAAATTTGGTCCCACTTTATATTAGGTGGCCTTAACTACTCTGTAAAAAAAAAAAAAACATTTTTACTTACTGTGTTCATATTGTATTGCAAAACACTTTTGCTGATATTGAGGTAGGATACGGGTAAAGTTAGGAACAGGTGTGGTGGTATGGGTAAGTTTAGGTGTAAGGTGTCACAGGTGTGTGCAGGGAGGAAGGCAAAGACAATTCTCAAACGAAGGTTTAATGACCAAGGATACTCAGGCAGGATCACAACACACTCTATACATTGACGAGACCGGACAAAGACTGAAGAAAACAAGAGAACTTAAATGGGCAACACAAACAAGATGAATACACAGCTGACACAGATGAACTAATAATAACAGTGACCATGATGGCAGACGAGTGGCGGGAAAACTAGAACAAAGGAACACGTGACCAGGAGGAAAACACTGAAAGTCCATGACAACACAGAACATGATGGTGACATAAGGTAAGTGTCAACAGTGTAATTATAAATGTAACTACAGAAATTAATTACAAATGTAATTACATACAGTTCATTTTTAAAATGTAAGTACAATGTAAAAACATGTCTGTACACAATAAGTGCATTGTATCAAATGATTCATTTAAATGTTAGTACATAGTAGTTAAGGCCACCTAATATAAAGTGGGTCCAAATATTCTGTCATTAACTCTTTCATTTACTCATTTACTTTTTTTAATTCGATTTTTTTAAACGTTTTTTAAAGTTTGCGTTTTGCATTTTCGATCATTTTCACAAAATGTTCATGGCCCCCAGAATATCGTGTTGTATGAATATCTGAACATGCAATATATCAAAAGAAAGAACAGAACAGAACCCTCTGCTTTTAAACAACAACAAAAAACTCTTTTATTGTAGCTTAATGCATTCTTTTTTTATCATCATTTGAATGTGGGCAAGTTTAATTAAAAAGCAACATTTTGAGCAAAAAGCTGAGAAAGTCACGTTTTTGTCAAAGACTATATCCAGATCAGATTCAGAATGATGATCAAAACATAGATGGAGAGTCCATCAACACCCCTAAAGTTTGCACAGTCCTTCTGCTTACATCTTTTTCCTGTGTTTTGATCAGGAGATTCTGTACTCTTTCAGGCGATGTTTCATAGCGTCCCCTACTGTATAACAGCGAAAACACGGAAAGCAGAACATTTACGTCAATGGTGGGGAAGGAGTTAATTACTCACCCTCATGTAATTTCAAACAAAAAGCAAACAAAGCACGTGTGTTGCTTCATAAAATTTTGGTTAAACCGCTGGATTACTTTAATGATGTCTTTATTAAGTTTCTGGGGCTTGAAAGTGGTAGCTGCATAGCTGTCAGTGGAGGGACAGAAAGCTCTCAGATTTCATTAAAAAGATCTTCATTTGTGTTCCAAATATGAAAAAAAAAAAATCTTAAGGGGTTTGGTACGACATGAGGGTAATTATTGAAAGAACTTTCAATTTGGGCTGAACTATCCTTTTAAAGGCACAATATGTACGTTTTCACCACCAGAGGTTGCATTTTCAAAACAATAACAAAGGCGAAACTTGATGACGCTATGAAGGAGAGTGGAACGATGGGACGTGTCGTTTTCACCATCCAGAGATGTATGGAATTCACAAATCATGTTCACGGATGAGGTAATTAGTTTTTGTATTACTTGTACGTTTGATCACACTATTTTATGTCATTGTGTCATCCTCATTAGCTGCAAGGAACATGAAATGCTATATTAGCCTGTTACTGATATGTGACTATTTTTCAAATGATTTGGTGGTACTAAAGTAAATTTAAACAAACCCACAGTATTTGCAAGTAATGACTAAATATTTTTGTGTAACACATACTGTATTTAATTTCACTGCCATAGACTTGGTCACCAAATTGTATAAAAAGCATTACTGAAGAACAAACAAAGTGCAATATAACTGTATGTGTAATTTCATCAACATAATCCACATTTAATTTACAACAGCTTGCAAGTGCTGTAACAAGTCTCAATTAGTCTAGCGCAGTACACATAGTTTTTTTTCGGTTTTTTTTTTCGTTTTAAAACGAATAGAAGTGCTAGTCTTAATTGGTCAGGTGCTGCTGGAAAAGATGTGTCTATATATGTTTTTTTGAAAATGGCTCAAATTGATAGAATCCATCAAGTGGGAGCAGTCCAGGAAAAGGTCTGTGAGAGTGATTTCGTGCCTATTTGGGATGGCACTACGAGGCGTTGTTCACTTGCAGAACGCAAGCTTCTGGAGGGTGTACAATTACAAACACTTGATAGTTTAAGTGAATCTACCCATGCATTGCCATGTCATATCTGTATGTTCATCTGTAACTTCATTCATATCTAGTAAAATCATCTGTACATGACTATTATTATTAATAAATAATAAATATTTGCTCACCTGTCTATTAAAACACATGCAAGAGCAGAATAACTGTCAAGAGTAACATCTCTCCAACTCGAAAACGCCACTCCGATATTGATCCTTTTTTATTTCTCTGTTTGTCCCAAAGCCTGCTTGCCTCATTTAATCTTCATTTATATTTTTGGGGATTTTCTGTACTCGCCAATGAATAATCGTGATCCATGATGATGCTAGATGCTGTATAACCACTTCCGCATTTGTCCACATGTGTTGCCTTGCCATGGTTTCTAAAAGTGGAAACCGAGGATAGCGTGGATATTACGTCATTGATAGGAGACAATGACAAGGGATGAGCCATTATTTAAAATTTAAATTTCTCTGGATTTACAAATCCTTGGGAACTTTTGGGATAATGTAAGTTCACAACTGCATGACATAGGCCTATATCACACTGTGCAAGTGGCTTTTGGATATTTTTATTACAAAAATCTTACATATTTTGCCTTTTAAACAAAATGTGTTTTTTTGTTTGAGCACTTTTCCTTAAAGGGGTACTTCAGCGCTGGGAAGATGAATGCGTATTTAAACTGGGTCATTTTTGTAGTAGAAATGTGAAATTATTTTTTTATTTGGTGCCTTCTAGACTGAGAAAAGCCAGAAAATGTATTTTTGGCTCATGTAGATGAACAACAACAACTCCCAGAATGCACTTGCTTCGCTGCCCTACAATGCCACTCCCAAAGCCACTGCTACTGGTTCACTGGATCACTTGCCCACCGCAGCACCGCCCCTACCGTTGTTTTCATTTTCATAATAATAAAATCATTTAGTTCAGTTAGAGAACTCACTTTGCTCCACACTGCTCCGTTTACACGAATGCTCGCAGCTGCCCGAGCCGACAGCCGAGCGCTGTGAGTGAGATCCCACCCCCCATGGGTGGGTTGAAAATATACAAAACTAGCTCCTACTAGCGGTATAACGATATTCAAACCAAACCGAAAAACCGCGATACAACACCCACGGTTTGAACTGCGATACTCTCATGTTGAACCGAACGTGCCTCACCCCCTGCTGCCCCAGCCCAGCTCTCACTTCACCTTATGCCACAAAAAAAAATAATTCTCCATGAAATTTGATTAAATAGTAATTAGTACACTTAACAACTAATAAGAGCTGTATTTTTACTAAATATTATTACTGCTCCACAGACAACACTTTAGTTACTCCATTGCACACCTCCGACCACTTCCTCATCACTCTTAACCTCATACTGACTCCTGACACAACACACACTAATCCACAGATCACCTTTCGGCGTAATCTATGTTCGCTCTCCCCCTCTCACCTATCCACTATGGTTTCATCCTCACTTCCTCCACTGTCTCAGTTCTCAGCACTGAACACTAACAGTGCTACAGACACTCTTTGCTCCACTCTAACATCTTGCTTAGACAGTTTTGCCCCCTTTCATCCAGACAAGCCCGCACCTCCCCCTCTGCCCCCTGGCTGTCTGATGTTCTCCGTGAACATTGCTCTGGACTCAGGGTGGCAGAGAGGAACTGGCGCAAATCGAAGAACTCTACTGACCTTATCTTGTATCAGTCTCTTCTCGCTTCTTTCTCTGCAAATGTCTCCACTACCAAAACTACATACTATCACACCAAAATCAACAACTGCTCTGACTCTCACACACTTTTCAAAACATTCTCCTCTCTTCTTTGTCCTCCTCCCCCCACTCCGTCATCAACTTTTACAGCTGATGACTTTTCATCATTCTTCACAAACAAAACCTCATCCATCAACAGCCAATTCTCCACACCACAAACTGACACACACATTTCAACAACCAACACACACATGCTACCCTCCTTCTCTTTGCTCTCTGAAGCAGAAGTCTCCAAACTCATCCTTTCCAACCACCCCACTACCTGTCCTCTTGATCCTATCCCCACTCACCTGCTTCAGGCCATTTCTTCTTCAATTACTCCTGCACTCGCTCACATTGTCAATACCTCTCTTGACACCGGGACCTTTCCCACAGCATTTAAGCAGGCTCGGGTAACCCCACTGCTTAAGAAACCCTCTCTGAATCCAGCACTTATAGAAAACTACAGACCGGTATCCCTTCTTGCTTTTATTGCAAAAACACTCAAGCGAGTTGTTCAACCAACTCTCTATGTTTCTTGAACAGAACAACCTCCTGGACAACAACCAATCCGGCTTCAAAAGCGGCCACTCGACTGAGACTGCCCTGCTCTCGGTTACTGAAGCACTGAGACAGGCAAGGGCAGCTTCCAAATCCACAGTACTCATTCTACTGGATTTGTCTGCAGCTTTTGATACAGTTAACCACCAGATCCTCCTGTCAACTCTCGTGAAGATGGGCATCTCAGGAACTGCTCTCCAGTGGATCAAGTCTTATCTCTCAGGTAGGTCCTTCAGGGTGTCATGGAGAGGTGAAGTGTCTGAGTCACATCATCTAGCTACTGGAGTTCCCCAGGGCTCAGTGCTTGGACCACTTCTCTTCTCCATCTAAATGTCATCACTGGGATCTGTCATCCAGAAACATGGCTTTTCCTATCACTGCTATGCTGATGACACTCACTGACAGATATTTCTGCCTGGATGAAGGAACAACACCTTCAACTCAATCTGGCAAAGACAGAACTCCTTGTGGTCTCAGCCAACCCAGCACTTCACCATACTCTCTCCATTCAGCTCGGTTCATCATCCATAACTCCGTCCAGGACAGCCAGGAACCTTGGAGTTGTGATTGATGATCAGCTAAAATTCACTGACCACATCACTGCAACAACCTGGTCCTGCAGATTTGCCTTATACAACATTAGGAAGATTAGACCCTTCCTATCAGAGCAGGCCACACAACTCCTGGTACAAGCTCTTGTTCTCTCCAGACTGGACTACTGTAACGCTCTTCTAGCAGGCCTTCCAGCATGCACTATCAAACCCTTGCAACTGATCCAGAATGCAGTGGTGAGAGTGGTCTTTAATGAGCCGAACGTCGCACGTCACGCCTCTCTTCATCAGTCTGCACTGGCTGCCAATAGCCGCTCGAATCAAATTCAAGGCACTGGTGTTCACCTACAAGGCAACCACTGGCTCTGCACCAACATACCTAAACTTGCTTGTTCAGACTCACACACCCTCCGGAAGCTTGCGTTCTGCAAGTGAACGGTGCCTTGTGGCGCCATCCCAAAGAGGCATGAAATCCCTCACAAGGACCTTTTCCTGGACCGTTCCCACCTGGTGGAATGACCTGCCTGTCTCAGTTCGAGCAGCTGAGCCAGTAGGCATTTTCATAAAATATCTTAAATATCTTATCGCTATCTTTTCCAGCAGTACCTGACCAATAAAGAATAGCACTTATCACTCTATTCGTTTTCTGTTTGTCTAAAAAAAAACAAAAAAATTTTTTTCTGTCCTATGTGTTCTGTGCTAGACTAACTGAGACTTGTTACAGCACTTGCATATTGTTGCCCTTGACTGTTTTTAGTTGCTTCTATTGCTCTCGTTTGTAAGTCGCTTTGGATAAAAGCGTCTGCTAAATGACTAAATGTAAATAAACTAACTTTTGTCTTCCAAGTGCATGTCATGTGACTTGGGTGATCGCTCAAGCTTCATGGAAGGGCAAAGAGAGCCAGTTTCCCCATTTAGCCAGGTAGGCAAAATGCTGCCTTGGAGTCCCAGCAACATCGTCATTTTCGTAGCTTGTTACAAAATAAAAAATCTCTCACCTCAGAAAACCGCTTTCGCCCTATCACGCCACATATTATAAGCGCAAGAGAAACTACGAGCATGCAACGTTACGATGTCAATTTGTAATTCATGAAATAAAAGTAAAGTACCAATAAATCACGTAACTGGTTCGACGTGTGTTAGCTGGGAAGGCATGCAGGTATGATGTTCATTCTGTTCATCAGGAGCAGTTTTCATCTTTCATTAACAGTTCATGATGTATTGTGTATTCTCCATGGTAACTGTTGTTTCCATAACCACAAAATGCTACTTTATTTTCACTTTATTATTTTGTTTATTTTAAAATTAGTGTGGTGGCTGTAGTATTAACTATAGTATTAACAAAAACTGCTATTTAATATCTTTAACTTATAGGCCTATTTATTAATCAGTATTAGTCATATTCATACAATTAATGTGTTTGTTAAGAAGGCTACAGTGGTACATTACTTGTCAAATCAAATCACCTTTATTTATATAGCGCTTTTAACAAGTCCAATTGTTTCAAAGCAGCTTCACATTGTTAACAGGAAAATAATGCAACAGAATTTGTACAGCCGTTCTGGTGAAACGGTGATGTTATCCAGCTAATTTCAAGTATCATATAGTGTCAATGCGGGCAGATCGGCAATATAGATGAAATTTAGGTGTCCCCAACTGAGCAAGCCAAAAGCCAGAGGCAACGGTGGCAAGGAACCAAAACTCCTTCAGGGTCAGAATGGAGAAAAAAACCTTGGGAGAAACCAGGCTCAGTCGGGGTGCCAGTTCTCCTCTGGCCGACGAACAAACAGTGTATGATTATAATTCTGGCAACATAGCAGGTCTTAATTCATATTAGGCAAATAGATATTTGTAAGATTATTCGAAAGATTGGAGTCATCACGCCGAAGACGGGTTTAATGAGGATGTCGTGTCGCTGCAGCATTTACGGGGGGAGTTTATTTGACATGTTCTCTGCAGACATTTCAGGGATGCGTTGGTCATGTCCAGGCGCTGGTCCACCATCTGATCTGGATACGGCCCGGATCCGGCTGACAGCAGTAAACCTCGGGATAAACAGAGAGACTAACATTAGCGTAGATGCCATTCTTCTTATGATGTAACGAGTACATCAGGTGTTATGGGAAGTGTTCCCGGTTCCGGCTGACCTAGTTAATGCAGCCTAACAATCATTTACTGATTTGAATAATAGAAATTGATAATGTTTTATGTGTAAGCCATAGTAAAGAGATGCGTTTTTAGTCTAGATTTAAACTGACAGAGTGTGTCTGTTTCCCAAACAAGGAAGACTGTTCCAGAGTTTGCTCAAGTACTGGGGAGCTAAACCATTTAGTGCTTTGTAAGTAATAAGCAAGATTTTAAAATGTATACGATGTTTAATAGGGTGTTGCCAGTGCAGTGCAGTGTTGACAGAACCGGGCTAATATGGTCATACTTCCTTGTTCTAGTAAGAGCTCGAGCTGCTGCGTTTTGGACCAGCTGGAGTTTGTTTATTAAGTGAGCAGGGCAACCACCCAGTAAAGCATTACAGTAATCTAGCCTTGAGGTCATGAACGCATGAATTAACTGTTCAGCATTTTGCATCGAAAGGATGTGCCATAATTTAGATATATTTTTAAGATGGTAGAATGCAGTTTTACAGATGTTAGAAACGTGGCTTTCAAATGAAAGATTGGTATCAAAGAGCACACCCAGGTTCCTAACTGACGACGAGGACTTGACAGAGCAGCCATCAAGTGTTAGACAGTATTCTAGGTTACTACTTGCAGAGTTTTTTTGTCCAATAATTAAAAATTCAGTTTTTTCTGAATTAAGTTGCAGGAAATTACTAGACATCCAATGTTTTATATCAGCTATGCATTCCGTTAATCTTGTGAATTGGTAAGTTTCGTCAGGCGTGAAGAAATATAGAGCTGAGTATCGTCAGCATAACAGTGAAAACTAATGCCATGCTTCCTAATGATATCTCCCAGTGGTAGCATGTACAGGGTGAAGAGCAACGGTCCTAGCACTGAGCCCTGCGGTACTCCATACTGAATTTGTGATCGGTGTGACATCTCTTCATTTACTGCTACAAACTGATAACGGTCAGATAAGTATGATTTAAGCCATGCCAATGCAGTTCCACTAATGCCAACATAATTTTCGAGTCTATTCAAAAGAATGTTGTGGTCGATAGTATCGAATGCAGCGCTAAGATCGAGTAACACTAATAGAGAGATACAACCACGATCGGATGATAAGAGTAAATCATTTGTAACTCTGATGAGAGCAGTCTCAGTACTATGATACGGTCTAAATCCTGACTGGAAATCCTCACAGATACCATTTCTTTCTAAAAAGGAACATAATTGTGAAGACATTGCCTTTTCCAGTATTTTTGACAGGAAGGGTAGATTTGAGATCGGCCTATAATTGACTAATTCTGTAGGATCAAGTTGAGGTTTTTAATAAGTGGTTTGATAATAGCCAACTTAAAGGTTTTCGGTACATATCCTAATAACAAAGATGAGTTAATGATATTAAGAAGAGGATCTATGACCTCTGGTAGCATCTCTTTTAATAGCCTAGTCGGTATAGGGTTGAGCATACATGTTGTTGATTTAGATGATTTAACGAGTTTAGCCAATTCTTCCTCTCCTATAGCAGTGAATGAATGTAATTTTTTCTCAGTGACACAACAATGCTCTGTCTCATGTGACACTGTAGTAGACGGCTGCATGGTTATAATTTTCTTCCTAATATTATCGATCTTACACGTAAAGAAGTTCATAGAGTCATTACTGCTGTGCTGTTTACAACCATCAGAAGTAGAAGCTTTATTTTTGGTTAACTTAGCCACTGTATCAAATAAATACCTAGGGTTGTGTTTGTTTTCTTCTAAGAGAGTCGAGAAATAAGCAGATCTAGCAGTTTTTACGGCCTTTCTGTATGCAATCATGCTATTTTTCCATGAATTATGAAAAACCTCTAATTTTGTTTTCTTCCAGCTGCACTCCATTTTTCTGGCTGCTGTTTTAAGGGCCCGGGTGTGCTCGTTGTACCACGGCGTTGGACTATTTTCTTTAATCTTCTTTAAGCGCCGGGGAGCAACTGTGTCTAAAGTGCTGGAAAAAAGAGAGTCAATAGTTTCTGTTGCAAAATCGAGTTCCTCTAGGCTATCTGGGATGCTGAGGAGATGAAACTGATGAGGAAGATTATTTAAAAAGCAATTTTTAGTGGCGGCAGTGATAGTTCTGCTATATTTGAAGCGAGGGGACGGCTTTGCAGCCTTAGCTAAATTAAGTATACATGATACTAGTATCAACATTTATTCCATGTGACAATATTAGGTCTAACGTATGATTAAGGCGATGAGTGGGTCCTGACACGTGTTGCCTTACTCCAATAGAGTTTAAAATGTCTCTAAATGCTAATCCCAATGCGTCTTTTTCATTATCTACATGGATATTAAAATCACCAACAATTAGTACTTTATCTGCAGCCAGTACTAACTCGGATAGAAAGTCAGCAAATTCTTTGATAAAGTCTATATTGTGCCCTGGTGGCCTGTATACAGTAGCCAGCACAAATGTCAAACGGGATTTATCAATTACACTACATAATGCTACATAAAGCACCAAAACTTCAAAAGAATTATATTTGAAACTAGACTTCTGAGTAATACTGAAGATATTATTATAAATTACAGCAACCCCTCCCCCTTTACCTTTCAGATGCGGCTCGTGTTTATAACAATAATCTTGTGGGGTGGACTCATTTAAAGTAATGTAGTCGTCAAGTTTTAGCCAGGTTTCTGTCAAACACAGCACATCTAGATTATTATCTGTAATTATATCATTAACAATAAGTGCTTTTGGGGAAAGGGATCGAATATTCAGCAACCCAAGCTTTATCATTTGATCATCTGTATTATATCTGTTGTTTATTTGTTTGACATCAATTAAGTTTTTACTGTTGAATCGTCTTGATGTTTTTTTGTATTTACTAATTTGGGGAACATGGTGATCTAGGTGAAAGAGTCTCTATGTGTTGGGATTTATCTGACTTCTGTAACGGGAGACAGCTAGCAGACGGTCGGGTAAGCCAGTCCGTCTGCTTCCTGACCTGGGCCCCAGTTAGTCAAGGTTTAGCTTTAAGACTATATGCCAAATTACTAGAGAGAAGAGCAGCACCACTCCAAGAAGGATGGATGCCGTCCCTCTTCAACAGGTCAGGTCTGCCCCAAAAGCTTTTCCAATTGTCTATGAACCCTATGTTATTTTGCGGACACCACTTAGACAACCAGCCATTGAGTGATGATAGTCTTCTAAGTATCTCATCACTCCTTTTAACAGGGAGTGGACCAGAACAAAAAACTGCATCTGCCATCATACTTGTGAGTTCACACACCTCTTTAATGTTAATTTTGGTGATCTCCGACTGGTGAAGTCGAACATCGTTAGTGCCGACGTAAATAATAATCTTAGAGAATTTACGATTAGCTTTAGCCAGCACTTTTAAATTTGCTTTGATGTCAGGCACTCTGGCTCCCGGTAAACATGCGACTATGGTGGCTGGTGTCTCTATTTTCACGTTCCGTGTAATAGAATCACCAATAACTAGGGCACTTTTAACAGGATTCTCAGTGGGCGCGTCACTGAGTGGGGAGAACCTGTTTGATGTTCTAATCGGAACGGAAGAGTGGTTTTTTGATCCGCGACTATGCCGTCTGACCGTCACCCAAGTGCCCTGCTGCACGGGCTCTACAGCCGGAACCGAACAATGTACAACGTTCACTAACCTAGTCGCATCCAAAGCAGTGTCTGAAGCTGTTACATTCTCACTACTCTCAAATAAAGTCTGGATGCGTGTCTCTAATTCTGAAATCTTCTCCGTCAGCCTGACTATCTCCTTACATTTATCACATGTGAAGCCCTGCTCGCCAACGGAGACAGATACACTAAACATGAAACATGCGGTGCAAGTGACAATGACTGGAGAAGAAGACATGGCTTACCGTATTTGCTGATTAATCCAACTTACCAAAGTTGTTTGATGGAGTCTATTTACTAATCCAACTCACCACAGTTGTTTAGTGAACTCAGAAAACAGGAAACCCGGGTGCAGAGATGGCAAGCTAACAGGCTAGCGAAAAGCTAACGTGTGATAATGATTTAGATTAAAAGCTAGTGATGTCAGATTTAATGTGGTAGGCAATGTTAGACAAGATGAAGATGAGTAGGTTATAATTAGCAGTTTAAACAACAGAGAATTATATCAAATAAAAATCCCGAAAGAGCAGAGCAGAGCACATGCGAGCACAGCAGCAATAGCAAACAGGGTAGACAGGAGCAATCGAAGACAGGAGCAATCAATCAAGCAGCAATCCACGTTTTCCGTTCCAAACAGTGATTGATAATGGATTGTCATAAATAATATCATTGTGATACTTGTGTGTGTCATACATTTTTATTAAATACAAACCCGATTCCAAAAAAGTTGGGACACTGTACAAATTGTGAATAAAAACAGAATGCAATGTTGTGGAAGTTTCAAATTTCAATATTTTATTCAGAATACAACATAGATGACATATTAAATGTTTAAACTGAGAAAATTTCTCATTTTAAGGGAAAAATAAGTTGATTAAATTTCATGGCATCAACACATCTCAAAAAAGTTGGGACAAGGCCATGTTTACCCCTGTGTGGCATCCCCTCTTCTTTTTATATCAGTCTGCAAACGTCTGGGGACTGAGAAGACAAGTTGCTCAAGTTTAGGAATAGGAATGTTGTCCCATTCTCGTCTAATACAGGCTTCTAGTTGCTCAACTGTCTTAGGTCTTCTTTCTCGCATCTTCTGGACTGCAGGCTGGCCATTTCAGTACCCGGATCCTTCTACGCAGCCATGATGTTGTAATGGATGCAGTATGTGGTCTGGCATTGTCATGTTGGAAAATGCAAGGTCTTCACCTGAAAGAGACGACGTCTAGATGGGAGCATATGTTGTTCTAGAACTTGGATATACCTTTCAGCATTGATGGTGCCTTTCCAGATGTGTAAGCTGCCCATGCCACACGCACTCATGCAACCCCATACCATCAGAGATGCAGGCTTCTGAACTGAGTGCTGATAACAACTTGGGTTGTCCTTGTCCTCTTTAGTCCGGATGACATGGCGTCCCAGTTTTCCAAAAAGAACTTCAAATTTTGATTGGTCTGACCACAGAACAGTTTTCCACTTTGCCACAGTCCATTTTAAATGAGCCTTGGCCCAGAGAAAACGCCTGCGCTTCTGGATCATGGTTAGATATGGCTTCTTTTTTGACCCATAGAGTTTTAGCCAGCAGCGGCGAATGGCCCGGTGGATTGTGTTCACTGACAATGTTTTCTGGAAGTATTCCTGAGCCCATGTTGTGATTTCCATTACAGTAGCATTCCTGTATGTGATGCAGTGCCGTCTAAGGGCCCGAAGATCACGGACATCCAGTATGGTTTTCCGGCCTTGACCCTTATGCACAGAGATTGTTCCAGATTCTCTGAATCTTTGGATGATATTATGCACTGTAGATGATGATAACTTCAAACTATTTGCAATTTTTCTCGGAGAAACTCCTTTCTGATATTGCTACACTATTTTTGGCCGCAGCATTGGGGGAATTGGTGATCCTCTGCCCATCTTGACTTCTGAGAGACACTGCCACTCTGAGAGGCTCTTTTTATACCCAATCATGTTGGCAATTGACCTAATAAGTTGCAAATTGGTCCTCCAGCTGTTCCTTATATGCACATTTAACTTTTCCGGCCTCTTATTGCTGCCTGTCCCAACTTTTTTGGAATGTGTAGCTCTCATGAAATTCAAAATGAGCCAATATTTGGCATGACATTTCAAAATGTTTCACTTTCAACATTTGATATATTATCTATATTCTATTGTGAATAAAATATAAATTTATGAGATTTATAAATTATTGCATTCCTTTTTTATTTACAATTTGCACAGTGTCCCAACTTTTTTGGAATCGGGTTTGTAAATGTGCTTGTTTGTTTTAAACATTATGGTAAATGGTAAAATTAGTAGATTATTTCTGCCTAGTGTACAGTGCAGACATTTATTTCATTTTAGTTTACTCCAGGTATGCTAACTGCTCTAAAAAGAAAACGTGAAGCAAATGTATAAAGTTAAATTTATTTATTTATCAATTATTGCTGTTGTTATTAATAAGTTAAAAGTGAATCTAGTGTTATTATTGCTGGTGCCCGCCATGAACCATGATCATTCGAATATACCGGATTTCTACTGATACAAAGCTTAATGCTAATCGCTGAAGTATCCCTTTAAGTGTTGCATTGACAGCACATAATTTCTTTTTTAATACAGCACTTCATTCTTCTCTATAGTTTCTCTTAGATGTTGAGCTATTATCTTATCGCACAGATGAAAATATAAGAACTCAATCTGTGCATAAATGTATCAGTTTTGAAACAGCAGTTATTAATAATGTATCAGTATGAATTCCATATAAACCTGTCTGATAGAGTGCTGATTTTCACACACTTTTTTTTCTTTGCTCCACATGCAGGCTCAAAGATTTATACATCAAATGATAATAATCTTGCACTAAAAGGCTTTTCTATTCTGCCAAATCACCTGAGGTAAGGTACAGCCGGCACATCTTCGAAAATACTGATGATTCTGTCCAATTTCCGTATCTAATGCACACACATGATTCCATCATGTTCCCTCTTTATCAGATTTGCCTTCAAGAGATGAGCTGTGTTTGTGTGCGTTCGTGTGGTGGAAGTTGGCAGCCATTACTCGGTTCTTCGGAAGCACCTGTCTCCATGACGATAACAACCCTACCCTCCTTTGTCTACATTAAGGTGAGAACCGCATCCTCAGAAGCACATGAGCGGAGGACAGGAAAAAAGAAAGATAAGACTGTTTTTCTCTGTATGCCCCTGCTCTTCATTCCAGTGTGCTTTTTCTCCCCCCTATTGTGTCTTTTTCACTCTTTTTATCAGCTTCTGAAGAAAAATGTGACCATGCCAAGTCAGAATTAAGTTTTACAGCGCTCGTATCTATGTCTTTTATGGAGGGAGCAGAACTCAAATGTGAGGTACAAATTCCTTGCAAATTGGTTCAGAAGGCATTTATCTTTAAGGAGAGAGAAGACGAGCGTAGAGAATAGGGGAGTTAGAATAAGACACTTTGTAAAAGTTGCCTCTGTGAATTCGCCTTCTCTTGCTGATAGATGAGCCTTCTTCACCTCTATTGAAACACAGTGTGATGAATGGGCAGGTCATTGATTCTGGCATCGGAAACACGTCCTCCACCCTTATGCATATTCTCCATAGGATACAGCAGATCACACAGGTCTAACGCATCCATCACTCGCAGGTGATCATTGTCAAAATCTCAGTGACTCATACAATAATATGATGAGCAGGAAGAGTGTGGGGTGTCCGGTTAGTCTAGATGCTGTTTTTGGAAGTTTGTGATGTAAACACTTTGAGTTGTTATAGCAGGGCTGCACAATATTTGTGCCAGCATTTTTACATAGAATTTGAATAGCCATTTGAAGTTATATATATTTGAATTTGTTTCTTTGATTAAATAATGTAATCATGCTTTCTGCTTCAAAAAGAATATAGAGAATCTCATGAATAAACTTCCATAAAATATTTCACCCTGAAATAAAAATAAATACCACTACTACTACTACTACTACTACTACTACTACTACTACTAATAATAATAATAATAATAATAATAATAATAAAATCATAGTAAAGTCGGCGTGTTCCTTTAAGAGAGAGATTCATAATTGTCATGATAATAATGTTCCAATGGAAAAAAGCTTCAATGTCATATAATTATTTAATTATAAATATTTTTTTTTCTTTATTGGCTAAAGTAATATCCAGATGTGTTTGGCAGGTTCACCTTTGTAACACATTTTATTATATTTATTTTCTCACATTTTCTGACACATTCAACCTAGAAAAAGTGAAAAACATGCTGTTTCTTTGCATCCTTGCTTAGTAATTGTTTACCAAAGTTTTGAACATACACAGTGTCAAATGGATTATGGATGAACTTTATAGAATTAAAGGATAATTTATGAACGAAGTAAGGTTATAAGATGTTTGTCATGTTTGTACTCCAAAAAATCTATTCATTGTTTTATTACCATAGGGGAGTCACATTTTTTTCTGAGATGACTACATTCCCTGTTGCTATAATGCCAGGTGTATGTGTGTGTGCGTGCAGATGTGTATACACGTTTGACATAAAATATGTGGGTGACTGCTTGTGTAGACACACATAGTATACACCTCTGTTTGTGTCTGTTTGCTGTGTGTGTGTGTGTGTGTGTGTGTGTGTGTGTGTGTGTGTGTGTGTGTGTGTGTGTGTGTGTGTGTGTGTGTGTGTGTGTGTGTGTTTGTGTGTGTGTGTGTGTGTGTTTGCACTTCTTGTATCTGTGATGAGGTGACAGCACCTAACATTAATTGGACCGTCTTCCTGTTTCTGTCTTTCTAACAGCTTGTCTTCTTCCTTTTGCCCCCTCCCTCTTCTTTCCCTTTGTAAAAGGAAGCATACATTTTTCAGAATCCATCCTACTTGTTTCTTTGATCAAAATAACACATGCACACAAACTAAACAAAGATTTGTTAATTTTATTGTAATAGTCTTTTAAAAGAAAAAAATGTTGAAATGTAGAACGTCCAGAAAAACGGAAACTACTGTAAATTATTCTATTCTAATTTCAGCATGTGTGTGTTAGTGTGTGTGTGTGTATTTGTGGCATGTTTTTGTGATATTGTTGTACAAACTTTGATCATAAACGGCTGTTTTTAAATGTATGAAGTACAATTTATGTAGACCAATTATAATCTCATGATGATCCTCTGAATAAGACTACCGTTGAAGATTTAACAGGATGAACAGGAGCCCATCTCACCATCATGGCACATTTTATAATAAGAATATGCAAACAATGCATTTATATGTATTTATTTTGAATGGATCTTTAGAAATTGACAGTTTGATCAGTGTCAGATATTTTTATTTACGTAGCCCAATAAGTATTTAAGCTGTAAAGATATGACATTTCTGATGGTATTTTTATAAGCCACATTTATCACTTTAGCGAAGCTTTATTCGTTTGAGAGTGTGTATTTATCAACCTGTTATATATCTGACAAATTCAAATGCAGCGTAAAGCTGAAACGCTTCAAAAATAACCTAGAGCTTTATAATAATAACTTACTTTACAGATCATTAGCATTACAGTGCTTCTCAAAGCCACCACAAAAAGTTGCTTTTCTGAAGAACTAAGCATGGTTTCTTGTCGTGTGGCATCATCTTTTGTATAGACAGAAATTGACAATTTGACCTCTGTGTCTCTAAGTTGTCTGTCAGTCCATTAGCTTCCCCAAAACTGCTCTCTCGTCTTCCACAGTTTTATTCATCCACCAAAAAGGGCGGGGTCATCATTGCCCCCCCCTCACTTTTTACCCTCTCCTCATATTAATCAAGACTCTAGACTGTTCCACAGGCTCCAATTCCACTTCAAAGCCAAACCATTTCCTGCAGTCTGAAAGGCCTGTCATCACAGTGTATGAGAGAGAGAGAGAGAGAGGAAGAGAGATGTGAGATGAGTGGGAGGAAGGCAGGCAAACTGATAAAGCATATCCTAGAGATGCATGTGCAAGAGGTCTGCACCACCTGGGAAGCCAGAGTACGTCGGGAAATGTGTGAACTTCAGAGGTTGGATGAAAAAAATAAAATCAAATTCATTCACTTGCTCCAGCTCTTTTTCCCTCTCTCTCTTTGAATTCCCCAGAAGTGTAAATGGTGGTATCCTCATGTTCGCTGGCTCTGCATGAATTACATTGCATCCCGTGTGCCATTGTTGTGATAATGGGTAAAGTTATCTTCAAAGCAGGAATGGGGAGCGCCGCGGGGTCGGAGAGAGGCAGCCTTCACACCGCGCCTAATCCGTGAAATTACACCTGCCACCCGCCTCCACGCCAGCCACATTCCTAAAACTATTAAAATTAACAAAAGTTTCAGATAGAGACTTAATTAACATCCTGGCCTCTCTAGAAGCACCTTGCAAGCTCAGGTACTCTTTCATGTTTGCTAGAGAAAGGGAAGAAAAAAAAACAGCTCTAAATTAGATTTGGTTGAGAAATTGCCGGGGGCTTGAGGGTTCATGCGCACCTGCTTGACGCTTTGAGGAGATGAAACGAAATGGACGTCTTTTTGAACATGTTCTCTCTTTTACGTCATTAATATTGCTTCTGTCAGTGCGATTCTGCTGGTTATGTGCAGTAAAAATGAAGTAAATGTAATATACTCAGCAGCACAAGAGAGCAAACTGAGCAAATTAGCTTACTTTAATCAATGTTTACATTCATGGTACTATAAGTGGTAGCCTACTGTTTTTAGTGCTTCACACAAATTTCACAATTTTAAATTCATAAACTTGATACAATTCCAAACTTGATTCAGTATTGATTAATTTGGATAAATATCAGGTAAAGTAGCTACAGTACTTGAGGCTCAGTTAGCGAAACCATTCACTCATATACCTAATTGGCGAAAAAAAAAACGTCCGGCGCACCAGGCGCATGGACCTGTAATGTCTAGTGTTTTGGTTTTGTTTCATGTTCATGTTTCATGTTCTTATTTTGTTATGTTCAATGTCATAGTTCCTGGTTTTTCATGTGATTCCATTGTGTCCTCATGTGATCGTGTCATGTTGTCATTGGTTTATTTAGTCATGTGAGTTCTGTCATTGGTTCATTGTCTTGATTGTTCACAGGTGTGTCATGCTTAGTCATTAGTACTTGTGTATTTAAGCCCTCATGTTTGCCATGCGTTTTGTCTATTGTTTGTGTCACTGCTGTTGGCGTGTTCGTGTGTTCGTGTTCGTGTTCGTGTTCGTGTTCGTGTTCGTGTTCGTGTCAAGTTCAATTGTAAATAAACTGCACTTGGGTTTTCATCAAGCTTGCCTCCAGTGGATTTACATGACAGGGCCAAAATGGCTGTATCTCTTAATGAGTCATGGGCGTGTTTTGGGTGTAACATGCAAAAAAACCAAAGAGAGTATGAATTTCTCAGAATGCATTGCGATAGCTCTGTGTGTATACATAGGGCCTACTCTACCGTTCAAGAGTAAAAGTATTAATTTCTTTTAAAAACAAATTAAATTGGTCAATAGTAACAGTAAAGAGTTTTATATTGGTGCAAAACAAAAAAAAAATCAAATAAATACTGTTCTTTTGAACTTTCTATTAATCACAGAAACATGAAAAATATGTATATCATGGTTTCATATCATATGCAGCAAATCAGCATATTAGAATGATTTCTGAAGGAAAATGTGGCACTAAAGACTGGGGTAATAATGTTTCACAATATTGCTGTTGAAGGCCCCGATCACACAGAACGCGTTTTTGCAGTGAGAGGCACCTTTTTTGAATAGATTTCTGTTGGCAGAGAGCGTTATGCGTGCTGCTTATGCGCCCAGGGCGCCTCGCGTTTTAACCGCCTGCTGCGCTTTACGTTTTTGAAGGAGCGCTCAGAGCGCACAAAGTTGAAAAAAATTCAACTCTGAGCGGAAAAGCGTTTTTTTCTATTGTCCAATCAAATTAATGAAGAGGCGGGCCTTTCGTTGTGGTGACCATTACCTTGATTAGACTGACAGGACAGCTGATTCGGGGGTTTCCTAGCAACATAAAAAAAAAACAAAAAAAAAACTGCAGTTTGAAAACTTTTCAAACATGAAAAACGCGTTCTGTGTGATCAGGGTCTTTACTGTATTTTTTGATGAAATATATGCAGCAAAAAAATTTACAAAATTGTACCAAACTTTTGAACTGTAAAATGTTGTGTATATTTATCCAACCAATATGCTATATCTGTCCCTTTGCTAACAGCATGCTCTGAAGCAGCCTTTCTCCTAACTAGCAGACTTTACTGTCAGGCTAATTGTGTTCACACTCTATGAAGCAAATGAATATTATTGATGGACCTGCCACAGCTAATTAATCAGAAACTGATATATGTAATGATTTCTGCTTCACACTGACAAAATGGTTATTCGTTTTACTGAGTATAGTACTATGTGTGGAATATGGCCAATACACTTTCACAGCAGATTAAGAAGCTACATTTAAAATGCCATCACAAGGGCCTTCTTGGGTTTCAAGATTCAAGAGTTTTATTTGTCACATACACCGTTATATACAGAATATACAACCAGCAGTGAAATGTAAACAGGTCCGCTCCATGGACAGTGCAATTTCACAGTTAAAAACACAAGGAGGAAATTATAATAGAAATAGAATAATATATATATATATATATATATATATATATATATATATATATATATATATATATATATAGTGAAATAAACTGTGCAGTGAGTAAACTGTAGACTTATAAATATGTGGTTAACAGAAATGTACAAAGAAGTATAATGTGCAAACAGGTTTATAACACAGTAACAACGAGAACAGAAAGTGCAGTGCAATGTCAGTATATCGATGGTCACATGATGTTAAGTGACTGAGTTCAGGAGTCTGATGGCCTGGGGGAAGAAGCTCCTCCTGAGTCTCTCAGTTTTGGCCATCAGGCTTCGGAAGCGCTTACCAGATGGCAGCAGCGTGAAATGAGGGTTTGCAGGGTGATTAGAGTCCTTGATGATCTTGGTAGCTCTACCTTTGCAGCGTTTGGTGTAGACGTCCTGCAGAGACAGGAGAGCTGACCCTGAGATACGCTCGGATAAGCGCACGCAGGGCTTTGCATGTCACTGGTACTGTTCCCATACCACGCTGTGACGCACTGAGTTAATACACTTTCTATCGCCCCTTAATAGAAAATTTTCAGGATAGCTGGTGAAACCCTGAATTTCCTCAGCTGGCACAGGTGGTACAGTCTTTGCCTGGCTTTTTTCACCTGTGTCTGAATGTGAGCAGTCCAGGTCAGGTCCTCGGAGATGTTTACACCCTGTTTCCATCTGTATGTTGACACAATTGATAAATTATGAGAGTGATTTGTGTATAATTTGGAGGTGTGTATAATTAGTAAGTCAATGAGTATAATGCCACTGTGGTTTGATGGGAAAATACATTTTTACCCTTGGGATATATATAGTTAAAAACAACACTTTGGTCAGCCGAGCAGATTTTTACAGGAATATCCTTTTTTTTTTTTTTTGTCTCTGCACTGTCAGAAAAAAAGGTACAGTCACTGGGGCAGTACCCTAAGGTACACAAGTGAAAAGGTACATCTTTGGACCTTACTTACCCCTGAATGGTACATATTAGTACCTTAAAGGTCGCTTTTGTACATTAGGATTCTGCCCCAGTGGCCGCATTGTTGGTTTGGACTTCTTCCAAGTAACTCACATAACAGGGTGTAGGGCTATAGCCTGGCCCACATGGAAAAAAATTCCACAGAAATCTACACATCCCACGTCTATTGTGTTAATTTATTAAAGTGTTCCTATTATGGATTTTTGAAAACTACCTTGCATGTAGTGTGAATGAAACCAACCTGCAAAGTTTAAATCTGAAAGTGCACCGTATATAAAGTTATTGTCTCTCAAAAGTAAGAGTCGACTCTGTCAATTAAACAAATTGTTTTTCAAAGACGAAGCATTAGCATATTTCCCGTCCACTTATTGCGGGTGCAGACGCCATAAAACTTGAACCTCCTCAAACACTGCAGCGGATACTGGATAGCATCATGTCGAGAAGATGCTGTGCTCTACAATGTGTTTGTGTTTCATATTGTGTAGGTCTCTGGTTAACTGGCTAATATCTTACGTTATCACGGTCTTACTGAAATACTACTGTAAATCAGCTGTGGGCTGCAGTATTACTATTAATGCAGATTGTCTGTAATTCTTACTGCTTTGAGTAAAGCTAAAGGATGGAACAAGATTTGTTTAATGCACGCTATTCACGTTAGTGCTGGGCTAATGTATATGCTGTTATTGATACAGTTCCCGCATGTGCACTGCAATAAATTAGACCACACAGACACAGACAGGTTTGTTAATGGATGCACATTGTTAATGCTGATGGTGAGGAATTACAGTTGAAATGTCTCATAATGTACGACAAACTGAGTAGCATCACTGAGAAACGTCCTGCTCAAGGTTCAGGTTAAATAACTAGTTCTTCCAATGTTTCATCATCATTTCAGACTCGCGCTTGGATTGGTGTAAAATCGACGTCATCATTACTGTCTTTACAGTGTATACAATTGCTGAGCTTTAGCCTCCAGACGGAGCTGGAGTTCAGTTATGGTAATTTACGTTTAGGGCGTTTGTTTCAGAAATGCGTGCTGTACGCAGTAGACCAATCACAACAGACTGGGCCATCTGACCAATTAGAGCAGAGTAGGCTCGTGGAAAGGAGGGATTTAGAGATTTAGAGGGATTCATCCATCGAGTCGTTTGAAAATCATTGAACACTGTGGTGATGTGCAATGTATATTATGAGAAAATGAAACTGTTTTTTGACCTTTGATGCATGTAAACCTGTTGTTGGAGACATCCAAAACTAATTTAGGAAACTTTAAAATAGCATTATAGGGGCACTTTAGATATTTTGGCCAAATTCATTATTTTCAGCTATTTGGAATGCATCCAAACCATCCACTGATTTTCATCCCTCAACACTGAAAATAAGAAACAAGCCTGCAGATTTCGTCTGGACCTGGCTGTGGCTCATTCTGGATAAACACACCTTACAATGCTCTTGTGTTGCTCTATCTTGGCTCTTAGATGGTTAGTAATAATAAAGGGAGCCTCACATTTTAAACTGAAATTCCTGGCCAAAAATCTAGTCTAGAGATAGTCCACCCAAAAATGTAAAGTACCCCTAGAGTCATCAGCAATTCCAGTTCAGTTCCTACTACTTATCTACATAACAATGTAGCAGATTTGCATAATGCCAGCATATGGTCTTCATTGGCTGCACACTAACAACGTCTACTTTGACCCACCCTTAAACACTGTAGTTGTAGCTGAGGCCTGGAAGTTTGGTTTGTGTTGTCGAAACACGTCGAGAAGATCTCATGAAAATCCACTTTGCACGCATTTTAAAAGGATGTGGACTCGCACTGTTTGATATCTGTGTGTCAAGCACTGAGGAAGCCTCCAGAGCTGAAATTCAGATATGGTAATAGGCGTTTTGTTTCCGACATGCACTGTAAGCAGTAGACCAATCACAACAGACTGGGCCGTCCAACCATTCAAAGCGGAGTAGGCTTGCGGAAAAAAGAGGTTTACAGAGACTGAATCTCAGAACAAACCGTTTTCAGACTTTTTGAGAAATTAGGTGATGTGCAATTTATATTATGAGAAAATTAAAGAGTTTTTAGACATTGGATGCATGTAAACCTATTGTAGGTGACTTTCAGAACAAAATTAGAAACCTTTAAAATGGCATAATAGGGGCACTTTAATTTATGTTTGTTTTGTTGTTTATTGCGGAACACAAAAGAAGATAATTTGAGGAATTTTGCTAACCAAATTGTTTTGGTTCACATTAAATTCCATTATTTATTTATTTTTCTCTATACAATGAAAGTCAATGGGAACTGAAAATCTTCTAAATATATTCTTATATGTTCTACCGAAGGAAAAGTCATACAGAAATCTGTAGTTCTTCTGGAAGACTGAGTTATGACATTTTTCCATTTAAAAATCAAGGTCTGGGTCAAAAAAAAAAAAAAAAAAAAAAAAAAAAAAAAAAAATATATATATATATATATATATATATATATATATATATATATATATATATATATATATATATATATATATATATATATATATATATATATATATATTTTTTTTTTTGCATGGATGAATCATTCAGAGTAAGATCCATAACATTCATTACAAAAATAAATACGTAATTTTAATTTCATGCCAACTTCACTCAGAAACTAACATTCTTTCACATTTAGTCTTCCTTATGTCATTCAACGACTATCCTTGTGACTCCATTGACTTTTATAATATGGACAACTGAAACATTCTTCTAAAAATCTTATTTTGTGCTCCACAGAAGAAAGAAAGCCATATGAGTTTGGACGATTTGGGGGTGAGTAAACGCTCATGCGTTCATTGAATGAACCATTCCTTTAATACTCTGTCTGTTAAAGCCAGGCCTTTGCACCCTGAAATTTTTTAAAGATAGCACCATTATAAATTAAAATGACATCATTTGCTGCTCTCTCCTTTGAGCAGGGCATTCTAGGCCTATGTGCTCTACAGGCAAGTCTTAACAAATGACCACTCTGGTTTGGTCCACTCCATGTCGATTTCAAGCCCCACTCTTCATGGAAATAACCTGTTGCCGATGTGTTCCTGAGCAGCAGGTGGTCAAGATAACGATGCTATCACACGCACACTGACTGCACTAAGCTGACAGCTCTGTGTCTGGGCTCTCACTGCACTCTCCTGCTGCCAGATCCGAGACTGACCTTGATAATGTCCTCATTAATCAGCAAGAGCTTGGAAAATTCCTGTAATTTCAGTATGAGCTGAAAGATAAGAGGCTGCATTGCATTACTTTACCACTAACCTCTTGATCTAGCAATATAGATGCAATTGGAGACTATAAGTGTTTAAACAGTCTATGTGGATTGTGTGTGTGTGTGTGTGTGTGTGTGTGTGTGTGTGTGTGTGTGTGTGTGTGTGAGCTAATATTAGAGTGGATGGTCAAAACAGGACTGTACAGCGTCTTTTATCCAATGCCATGCTAGATGTGATGGGTCCAGATGTGAGATTGTGTGTGCTTTTTATTCTTTGACTTAAAGGTTTGGACCTAGAGCAACTTTTTATCATTTATGAATCTCAGCTTGAGCTCAGAGCAATAAATAATTAGAGCCATCTGCTGGGAGTTAGTGTCATTCTGCAGCAGTAAACGCTGATCGTTGGATCCAGATGCCTTTGAAAGCATATTTCCTTTCAACTGTCACAGCGCATGGCTCAAAAGGGCTCCAATGCCGTTAGTACAAATTCAAAGCGATGGTTGGATTCATCAGGTAAATACAACATGAATTTATTAATGAAGAATCTTTGGCTCAGTTTTACATGTCAGAGCGAGTCCCAGTGAGTTATAAAACAGGAAATAGCGGGTCAGCTGGCAGTACAGACTGTAACGCATCATCATCACCACCACAATGTTTTAAATTGAGAATCTGAAACAGTTCAGTAACAGTTTGGCAATATAGTGTATGTAAAGTTATTTATGTATGTATGTGAAAAAAATATATAATTTACCTCTGCCAATAATTTATGACTGACTGCGAATGTGATGGATGGACTATTTATGACCCCTTTTTCATAGCACTATCTTTGGAAATAGGCTCTTTTATGGCTGTGCCACACTGGCTTTATTGGACCATGTTGCAGGATGAAACTTCTGTTACCTTTATAGAGGTGACAGTTTTGTGCACAGTAAATTGGTATTTACAATTTGATTAAGGTGTAAAATTAGGGAAAATTACAAAAACTACACGTCTGTGGCTAGTCTGTCTGTCATTTGAAGCAAGGCTTTGTTATACGAATTTCTTTGAATTGCACTCATTTTAATTCTACTTTACATTAAAATTTCAATTGCAATTGTGCATCCTTTTTTCTATCGCAATTTAATAGCTGAAATGAGCTGAAATGGAATTGTAACAGCATTCTCCATTCAGTTCTGAATGTCTGGTCCAAAATGAGGTACATGTAGTCTACTATAGACTATACATCTATCTACTATAGAGGAATATTGTATCTCAAAGACTTTGCGTTGATCTTTATAGTTACAGTACCTGATATTTGTGACAGGTGTGTGTTATTTTTAATTACTTTTCTTGTGCAGTTCTATCATCTATTTCCTCAAATTGTTTGATTGCTAATCATATCCAGTTGTTTGTGTTATTGCAACATGTAACTGCTATCTTGGCAAACAGAATGGCCTATTTGTTCAATTTGTTTTAAACAAGCTTGCCATTAGCTAGATTAGTCTGATTCTAGACATACAGTATGTAGCCAGGCTAAAATAGAGAGAATTCTTATATAATAGGGATCTTAAGACCACTGACCAATTACCGTGGGAGTGTTACTGCTAAAAATGAATACCACATTGGTGTGCAAAAAATAATGCAGAGGCCAAATTTGTTAAAAAAAAAAAAAAAAAAAAAAAAAAAAAAAACCTTGCTGAGAGAGTTTATTGGATACGTTTTTCCCTTTGAAGGCAAGTTTTATTCTCCTCAGTAGTTTGCACACAATGTCATTATAATCTAATAATAACAAGTCAAACAAAGCAAACCTTGAGAGTTTTGCATATGTAATTTCTTTAAGTTAGTGTTTTGCACACATAATAATCATTCACTGAATTTGGGTTACTAGATGTTAGAGCCAAATCATTGTTTAAGCTCTGTGAATCACTTCTTGTTGTAAGCTGTTTGCAATGCAATGCTAACAAATACTAGCCATAATTGTGTGATTTGCATCGATGTGTAAATGCATGTAAAGTAGCACCTTGTATATAGTGACCATTTTGTGATGTATTGTGAAGTTATTCTTCACATTCTTGGAAAGCAATAGCCTTGTGTACAGTTTTGTTTTTATGCAAGTACAATTTATTGATCCTTTTTATAGGCCATGTAAAGATTTGTTGTTACTTTGCTTGATATTATTTACTTTGCTTGTTAATGGAAGTGCTGGAAGAGTTTGCTATAACTCTGAAGCCAATTTAACACACTTTATTGCTTTTCTCTGTGTAATTCCATTTTGTAACATTACAGTATTCACATTTTAACAATGTTGTTTTAATGTGAATATGGTCAAACCCACAGAGGATGCAGAGATATTGTACTTCTGACAATGTTGTCCTGCATCTGTATCGTTATATTGTTAATTACATGAGCCATCAAATGTAATTACATTCTGCATTAGGCTTGCCATTTATATATCATACAGCCCATAATATGTAAATACCATAATTATTTACCCTTCCCTGTAGTGCATACCTCAATCACTCATGGGTTGACTCTGATTATCACAGTTAAGAGATTTCTCCTCAAAAGTATCTTCTATGCCGTTTACAGATTAAATGCACAAGTCCTCATTTCAATTGAATCTAACACTGGCTCATTAAGTTTGTGATTTTATGTAAGAAATCTTTCTTTCTTTAAAATCCTTCTTCTCCTTCCAAAATCTCCCAATTTATTAGAAAATGTATGATACTATTACTTCTGGCCACAGTATAACAACATCATTAATAAAGATGACTTTTCCACAGCAATTTGTTAAACTGCAAAGCTTTTGTTTTAATGAACAAAAATAATCATTTAAGTCCATATGAAAAAATTATAATAATAACAAAAATAACAAATGAGGAGAGAAACAGCAAATGCATATATAATGAAATATAATACTTGTTATTAATATTCAACTATTTTTATTTAATTTATTTTTATTAGTCTTGCTTGCTGTTGTTCCGAATAGAATGATGCGACCAACATCATGATTACGAGTGTAATGTTGATTTATATATCATATTGCTTAACCCTAACTGCAATTAATTTCACAATATTACTGATTACTTTGTCTGTTTTTGCTCTGTCAAACAGAAAAAGCTTCAACTGAAGCTATGACAGAATTAGAAAAAGAAAAAAAAGCACAGCGACATGCACTAAATGGTGCAAAAGACGCATGACTGCGCAGTGGTCAAACACGTTTATCTAGTGCATTTTTTAATAGAAAAACAATAGAAAATCAGTGCAGTGGAATGCAAAAACCAGATGCCTAACCAGATGTGCTGTGACAAGAGATAAAAGGTTAATCAGTGATTTTGTCCTATAAGCCGTGACGATTCTGTTTCAGTGACGATTTCTATTTCTGCAATGTCACGCCAGAAACAAAGTATGACAAAGAAACTCCCAGGTACTGATTTATTTAATGTTAAAGGTGCTGTATGTAATTTTTTGGCTGTACTAAAGCACAACAATATAAAAATGGGCCTCATTTATCTATCTAACGTAGAAATGAGCACAGATCCAAGCGCAGAAATCATCTTGCGACAGGGTTCATGTGTGATTCATGAAGCATTCGTATGCTGCCAATCCCATTATATGAATAATCATACGTTGATAAATGTGGCTACTGAAAACAATAGTCATTTAAATATCACATCCCTAAAAAATTCACGGTTTAGAAGCCTTGCCCCAAGAGTTTACGACATGGAGAAACGTATTGGCATTGGGCTCATCTCTCTCATTCGGCAAGAATCGAAATATGCTTCAATATTTGCCATGTAACATTTGGTTGCTACACTATTATTCATTATGTAAACAAGGCGTTGTACTTTACTCATGTTCCAATATCCATGGAAAACAGCATCCTTCACATGCGCAGAAAAATGTGCTTTGTTGGACCGCTGGGCACACTGATTTTTACAGTGGACCATTTAATTTGAGCAGTGTAACTTATGTTTGGTTGACTGCATTTTAGTTTGATGATGAATAGCTGAAATGTCAAGTTAACAACACTAGAACTGATATGTCGTGTGTGCGCGTGCGAGGCACCTGCATGTGCATTTGGATTTAAGAAAATAAAGATAATAATACAATGTCATCCTCTTCTGTTCTGTCCTTCAATCCGTGCAGACGTGTTTTCACTCTGCTCCCGCTGTGCTCTTGCGCTGTTTTGTTTTGTCTAGTGTTTCGTCTCTTCTCTTTCTCTCTGACCCGCTGCTTTGCTGGACTCCTGAAAATACTGAAATGGAATTGATTAACTGGTCAATCAGCGCGATCGACAAGATTTTCTCACAAAGGAAGGGTGCCCCGGGAGAACCCACCTGCCCGGACGGGACCTTTGCTGCAGGGTACGTGAGGGACGCATGGAACAACTGGCAAGTCCTGTGCCTGGAGGCTCTGTCCGTGGAGGATGCGGAATATTTATACATGATTGGATTATTGATGGCGGGGTTCCTATTCTTTGGCTTTGGGATTGCCCTGACCTATCGGAAGATTGGTAAGACAGCTGCAAGCAAATTCACCCAGCCGCTGTCTGTGGAAATTAAAGAATGCTTCGGGGCTGTGTGTGACCGTTTGAAGGAATTAGATCAGAGAGTGATAGGAATTGAGGAACTGAACCGTAACAACGCAGTCCGGACTGCGGATATGCAGGGAAGAGTGGGCTCCATCGGGGGTCAGATCGGTGAACTTTTACGGACTGTAACCGGTCTGGCCATGAGGCTGGACGTAATGTCTAGGAAACTGCACAGACCGGACGCTTGGCGCTGAGGACCAGATCTGATTGATTGATTATGATCCGGACAAATTACCGAAGATCATCAAATGGATTAAAAAATAATAAATTGTATTTGCCTGACCTAATCAACTAGCCCAACGAACCTCACTTGTTCCTATCTCTCGGTTGGGAGTTCAGCCTGACAGCTGGTCTGCTATCTTCCCCTGTGCACTGCCTTATCTCCCTTCAAGGACAAACCATAGAACTGAACTCGAAAACATCTGAAGTTATGGCTAACATTCTCACACAACACAATCTCAGACTCACTCGCACCATACACAACCTACCCCCGCCCCCACTACAACCGTCTGCCTGTCTTTATCTATCTCCTCTCCCACTCCATACAAAAAATCCCATCACGTGACCACGTGTACTGTGTCATGTTTATGTTTATGTTTATGTTTATGTTTTGTTGTGTTTTGCTATGTAATGCTTGCTAAACTGCATTCTTGTATTTCTGGAGAGCGTGTGGCGGCGCCTGACTAATCGGCTGCGGCCCGGAGGCTTGCTCCAAACTTCATTTCGTTATACTGTACTTGTACATGTGTAATGACAAATAAACTTCAACTTCAACTTCAATGTGTTAGAGTGTCACATTAATATATTAATTATTTCAGTGAAATATGTTGTGTAGTCCTATTTATTTTATTCAGTTTTTCTCTATTCACAGAAGCGCTGCAGATGACGAGGTGTGAATCCTCATGTTTTGTTGTTTATGCTACTATTTACACATGTAAAGCTAATTTAATTTGACATTCTAATCTTAATGGTTATTGGTCGACTAATGAGCTTTGGCTGTCAGTCAGGAAAATAATCTAAATTATCAAAATGCTCTCATTTCAGTTCTCCGCCAGATTTGCTGCTGCACGCAAGTTCACGCTAACTCAAAAACATGCGTACACGAGACCTGATGTGAGATTTGATCGTAGCCACCGCTCACATCCATATTGATAAATGCCACATTTCGCGTGGAAACAGCCTTATGCATAGTTTTCTGTTGTACGGACATTTCATAAATTAAGCCCATTATGTTTGTAGAGATTTAGGAAACATGCTAAATTCACGTACTTGTTTCTCCAAAAAACAATGCTACAGCCAGTTATTCTACTTTGAAACGTGTATGTGACTTTTGAAACATATGTGAAAAAGTAGTATGTCAGAATTTTACAGTATTCATAAAACAGTAGACCTTCAGCCGAGATTCCAGTGCGCATCTGATGGGCGCATTACTATCCCAAGAGGAGAGAAGTTGTGTAGTGAAGTGATGCAACTGGCGCTGGTAGGTCACATGAAAATTACAGCATGACGTATGTAGTACGTATGGCTTATATTATTAATATAATAATGTTGTATAATTAACATTTATATGTGACACATTACTTAAGGCTAATAGATACCTGCCACACCAAAGGGCCCGATGGTGCTCAGATAAATGTCATCTTGGGAATAAGCCATAACCTGTACCAACTGAAAAAATTAGTTTTGACCTACAGATGCTACATTACAATAAATGTCTGTTTCTTGCATTACAGAAAGACGCTGCTGTTTCACCTGACCCAGTGCCTTACTGTGATCGTTTAAAACGATTTGACTGTCTGTCGGCGGGAGAGAGCAAGAGTGATAAAGAGAGCTTTGGGGCTCAAAGTGGATATGTCATCTCCCTACTCTGTCTTTATTTTTCCGGAGAAAGATGGAGAGAGAGAGAGAAATAAAGGTTAAGTGACAGGGCCTGTCTGCATAGACATTGACTGAAAAAATAATAATAAATAAAATACTGAGAAAAAAATGGTGGGGAAAAACCAGAAGTCATTTGGAAATTCTTTGACCAGGACACAAGGCCGCTGTTACGTGTGTGTGTGTGTTGAGGCTGGATAAGCATGAGATAGATGACATGCTGAAGTGTGTGTGACAGGTTGGGAGGTGCGCGTCTGTCCGCGCATGTGTGTGCAGGAGAGTGAGACTTTTGTTTGAGCGGGTGCCGATCCCATCCATCTCACTTAGCGAGCACGCATCCACATGTCAGCGTCAGCAGCATGGCAGCCTGCCCCAGAGGCCTTTGTGAGAATCTGATAAACACATCCGGTAGGGACTCGCGCGCCCACGTGCGTGCATCTGTCTGGCCTGCCAAAGTCATCAGGGCCACCAGGAAATGGCATTCAAATGGCATCAGATGAAACGTCTGTTTGTGGGACTCTGGAATATTCATTTATTAGTCAGGGTTAAAATGATAAAAAGGCTTCATGCTATTCAGGCTTTGGCATGACTGCAATATCTGCACTCTCTCTCACACACAGAAATATGTGACATCTTAAGCTTTTAAATATACAGATTTCACATTTGGCTCAGTAAAACTATAATCACATGGCTACATGAATCATCGAAATAAAACCGGAATCATGATATGGCTTAGTGCGTTTCAAAGGCAGTGATGTAATTAAATAAATATATGCACTGCGTGTTTCAGAGTGAAGCGTGGCACTGCGTTCTTACACATGATCAGCTTATTATCTGGGTTTGCAGTAGTAGCTTGGTTTGGAGTGAATGCTGCTCCAGCTCCACATCTCTGCATCTGCTTTAAGTTTTGGGTCGCTTTAATGCGCATGACATGCTGCAACCATCTTCCCGTACTTGTAATGAGAAGTGCTTGTCAAGAAAAGAGAAGTTTTACATCAAAATAAGTCTTATGGTTTAAAGTTTAAAAAATGAAGAAATTAACATTGTAATATTATTGTAATTAAAGGATTAGTTCACTTCAAAATGAAAATTCCTGATATTTTACTCACCTCCATCTCATCCAAGATGTTCATGTCTGTCTTTCTACAATCAAAAAGAAGTTACCTTTTTTTTTTTTTTTTTTTTTTGGAGGAAAACATTCCAGGATTTTTCTTCACATAATGGACTTCAATGGCAACCAATGGGTTGAAGGTCCAAATCATTGCCGTTTCAAAGGACTTCAAAGGGCTCTGCACGATCCCAGCCGAGGAATAGTGTCTTGTCTAGTGAAACGATCGGTCATAAAAAAAGAAAAGAAAAATCTATACTTTTTAACCACAAATGCTTGACTTCGGTGTTGTGCTTCTTCATGATATATGATGTCATCACGTCGGAAAGGTCACATCCGTGATGTACGTGGAAGTACCGACCCAGTATTAAAACGAACGTGCAAAGACTAAATCAAATGCCCTTTACAAAAATAAAGGTAAAACAGTGATGTCGGAAGTTTAAAGTTGGAGGAGAACATGAGATGGAGTTTCTGGCACTGGGTCGGTACTTCCACCTACGTGACTTTTCCGACGGGATGACGTCATACATCGTGAAGAAGCACAACACTGAAGTGAAGCATTTGTGGTTAAAAAGTATAGAAATGTGTGGGGTGTTTTTTATGTTTTTTTTTTTTTTTTTAAATGACCGATGGTTTCGCTAGATAAGACCCTATTCCTCAGCTGGGATCGTGCAGAGACATCTGAAGCCCTTCCAAGTTCTTTGAAACTGCATTTGGACCTTCAACCCGTGATTGCCATTTAAGTCCATTATGTGGAGAAAAATCCTGGAATGTTTTCCTCAAGAAACTTAATTTCTTTTCGACTGAAGAAAGACAGACATAAACATCTTGGATGAGATGGAGTGAGTAAATTATCAGGAAATTTTCATTTTGAAGTGAACTAATCCGTTAATAGTATTGTAACTCTACAGTTGTAATGAAAATGTAATTATTATTATTATTATTATTAAAATGTTAATGATATACAAACCCGATTCCAAAAAAGTTGGGACACTGTACAAATTGTGAATAAAAACAGAATGCAATGATGTGGAAGTTTCAAAATTCAATATTTTATTCAGAATACAACATAGATGACATATCAAATGTTTAAACTGAGAAAATGTATCATTTTAAGGGGAAAATAAGTTGATTTTAAATTTCATGGCATCAACACATCTCAAAGTTTGGACAAGGCCATGTTTACCACTGTGTGGCATCCCCTCTTCTTTTTATATCAGTCTGCAAATGTCTGGGGACTGAGGAGACAAGTTGCTCAAGTTTAGGAATAGGAATGTTGTCCCATTCTTGTCTAATACAGGCTTCTAGTTGTTCAACTGTCTTAGGTCTTCTTTGTCGCATCTTCCTCTTTATGATGAGCCAAATGTTCCCTTTCAAGGGAACTTGCGCTGCGTCACTGCTTTGGGAACGCCTCTGTGTGATTGCGTCATAAAGCACGTGTGTAATCAGTCCAATGGAGAGACGGCACGTCATAGGCGGGTGATAGCATAGACCCGGAAGGTACAAAGCATACCAGCAAACAAATACCGCTAGCTTCTGTTGTCTTCAGCAAGCACTCTGTGTAACATTGTTCTTTGTCAGCTCTGTGTTTGTGTTTGAGTTCAGACTTTTTTGTTTTCCTATAACAAGTTTGCAACACTTACTGACACACTAAAAGAGCGACACTATGGCGAGCGAACAGCGTTACTGAAAGTGTGTTTCTCCCTGCTCTCGTTACTTCTCGAGTGGGGATACACATTTGATGTGTGGTGTTTATTTAGGAGAACAGCATGCTCAGTTGGCTCTCGAGGTGGTCGGCCACAAGCATTGTGAGGCTTTGCCTCTGAGAGTGCTGCGATCCCGCGGGCACTCTTCAAGGAGGGTGCCACGGCTCGGGTTCTCCGCGGCTCGGGCTCCACTGTTGCTGAGGCGCGGCGGCAGCTTATGACGCAGGGTTCGCAATTGGTCTTGTCAGAGGAGTTAGAGATGGGCCAGCCCTTTCTCTGCCTTCACCTGGCAGGTCCAGTGCTGCTTCTCTGGGTTCGGGAGCCCACGCTGCGGTTTCTCCCGCCCGGGGCGGCTTCGGTGCTGATGTTGTCCAGCTCTGAGGAGGTTGATGTCTGTAGCATCGTTGCAGGGGTTGAAGACTTGCCACTTGGAGGTTCTGAGCAGAGAAAATATATAAATAATAAAAGCAAGAGAAAACTAGCCACCAGACCAGGAGTGCGCCTCAGTCAATGCACGCTTATGAGCGCTTCCTGTCAGTGCTCTGCTCAGCCTCCACGGGGGTTGCCATTTTCACGGATCCCCACATTGATTGTTCTGCTTCCAGGAGTTCTAGAGAGAGTGCGCCGGGACGGGGCTCGTCTGCTGCTAGTAGCCATGTTCTGGCCAGCCCGAGCTGGTTCTCGGACATTGTGTCGCTCCTCCAATGATCTCCTCTGGAGATTCCGTTCAGGAGGGACCTTCTCTCTCAGGTGGGCGGTGTCATCCTGCACCCTCGCCCAGAGCTGTGGAAACTGTGGGCTTGGCTTCTGAGGGGGCCCAGCTCATAAGTTCTGGTCTCTCAACTGAGGTTGTTGAGACCATTCTACACTCTAGAGCTCCCTCCACAAGGAAACTGTACACTCGTAGTGGAGACTCTTCACCTCATGGTGTAGAGATCGCCTGTGGGATCAAGTTAACTGCCCCGCAAGTGCGGTGCTGGAGTTCCTGCAGGAGAGGTTCTCCGCTGGGTTAGCCCTCCACAATAAAGGTGTCTGTGGCGGCCTTAGTAGCTTACCACACTCCTTTGGGTGGTGTTTCATGTGGGCTACATTTACTCATTTCCTCTGTGGCACTTTGAGGCTAAGACCTGTAGTACGCACCAGGGTGCCAGCCTGGGACTTTGTCCTCCAAGACCTTTCTGAGGCTCCTTTGAGCCGCTTGAAGAAGTTTTTGAGAAGTTTCTCCCTCTTAATAGGTTCATCCTTCTTGCTTATGATATCTGGAAGTTTAGGGGTTTTTCTAGCCCCTCTGTGGCACCCTCGGGCTTGGAACTACTCCCGGTCTATAAGTAGGCCGGGATACGTGACCCTTAGTACGTCAGACCTTTGTCCTCCTCCTCCTGATGTCAGACAGGAAACTTCTGCTTGCCTGTTCACGCATTAGAACAGTTGTTCATCTGTTACGGGCCACCCTCGAGAGGGTTCAAGCAGAGTATGAGCAAGTGGGTGGTCGAGGCTATCTCAATTGTTTGTGTGGCGGCCGGGCAGCCATCTTGTTCCCTATTCAGGGAACTAAGGTTACAGTCGTAACCGAGACGTTTTCTATGGGTGATATGGACTGCAGGCTGGCCATTTCAGTACCCGGATCCTTCTTCTACGCAGCCATGATGTTGTAATTGATGGAGTATGTGGTCTGGCATTGTCATGTTGGAAAATGCAAGGTCTTCCCTGAAAGAGACGACGTCTGGATGGGAGCATATGTTGTTCTAGAATTTAGATATACCTTTCAGCATTGATGGTGCCTTTCCAGATGTGTAAGCTGCCCATGCCACACGCACTCATGCAACCCCATACCATCAGAGATGCAGGCTTCTGAACTGAGCGCTGTTAACAACTTGGGTTGTCCTTGTCCTCTGTAGTCCAGATGACATGGCGCCCCAGTTTTCCAAAAAGAACTTAAAATTTTCATTTGAACAGTTTTCCACTTTGCCACAGTCCATTTTAAATGAGCCTTGGCCCAGAGAAACCGCCTGCGCTTCTGGATCATGTTTAGATATGGCTTCTTTTTTGACCTATAGAGTTTTAGCCGGCAACGGCGAATGGCACGGTGGATTGTGTTCACCGACAATGTTTTCTGGAAATATTCTTGAGCCCATGTTGTAATGTCCATTACAGTAGCATTCCTGTATGTGATGCAGTGCCGTCTAAGGGCCCGAAGATCACGGGCATCCAGTATGGTTTTCCAGCCTTTCCAGATGTGTAAGCTGCCCATGCCACATGCACTCATGCAACCCCATCCCATCAGAGATGCAGGCTTCTGAACTGAGCGCTGAGAACAACTTGGGTTGTCCTTGTCCTCTTTAGTCCGGATGACATGGCGTCCCAGTTTTCCAAAAAGAACTTCAAATTTTGATTGGTCTGACCACAGAACAGTTTTCCACTTTGCCACAGTCCATTTTAAATGAGCCTTGGCCCAGAGAAAACGCCTGTGCTTCTGGATCATGTTTAGATATGGCTTCTTTTTTGACCTATAGATTTTTAGCCGGCAATGGCGAATGGCACGGTGGATTGTGTTCACCGACAATGTTTTCTGGACGTATTCCTGAGCCCATGTTGTGATTTCCATTACAGTAGCATTCCTGTATGTGATGCAGTGCCGTCTAAGGGCCCGAAGATCACAGGCATCCAGTATGGTTTTCCAGCCTTGACCCTTACGCACAGGGATTGTTCCAGATTCTCTGAATCTTTGGATGATATTATGCACTGTAGATGATGATAACTTCAAACTCTTTACAATTTTTCTCTGAGAAACTCCTTTCTGATATTGCTTCACTATTTTTGGCCGCAGCATTGGGGGAATTGGTGATCCTCTGCCCATCTTGACTTCTGAGAGACACTGCCACTCTGAAAGGCTCTTTTATACCCAATCATGTTGCCAATTGACCTAATAAGCTGCAAATTGGTCCTCCAGCTGTTCCTTATATGTACATTTAACTTTTCCGGCCTCTTATTGCTACCTGTCCCAACCTTTTTGGAATGTATAGCTCTCATGAAATCCAAAATGAGCCAATATTTGGCATGACATTTCAAAATGTCTCACTTTCAACATTTGATATGTTATCTATATTCTAAATAATATAAGTTTATGAGATTTGTAAATTATTGCATTACTTTTTTATTCACAATTTGTACAGTGTCCCAACTTTTTTGTAATCGGGTTTGTATAATCATCAGCCCTACAAGCACAGTAATTTAGGATTTATTTATTTATTTATTTATTAACCCAAATCATGCAGCCCTACAGAGAAGTGCAGCATTGCAGTATGGGTGTGTTGGTGTCACTCTTTCCTAGTGAGCAGACTGGTGTGTAATTGCATGTCAAAAGCAGAACTGTCTTTGATAGACAACTGTGAGACGGGACTACAGAATGCACATACAATACAAGTAGTAAGCCTGCTATATTTGCATGTCAGCAAATATTTGCATTTGCAACAAACTCCCAGCCAGCCAGTTAGAATAGAACTTGTTAGTTTGAAAAACACCATTTTTGTGTTCGATGTACATCAGGCAGTCAGTAAACAAACTGTAGTTGGTCCGTGCTTTGGGAAACTTTTGGTCTTTCAAAATGTGTCCAAAGGTCCAGAGGCTGTGGTCTGATTCTCAGAATTTTGACATTCTGTCACATTTTTTTGTTCTAGTTTCAGCTTTTAGTTTTGAGATATACCAGTTTATTTTGTGTTTCCCTCATTTCAGAGGGAAATCTCATTCTTTCACCCCACTCTCTCTCTTTGTCCGCAGTGTGGGGATTTGGGGAAGTGTTCACGGTCTCAGGCGGTATAGAGGTGTTTCATTTTCTCTGGATAATGGTCCTGGAGCAGTATGGTTTCAGCTGTAACACAAGTGCATGAACACACACATACACAAGCTCAAATGAACAGGAAAACAATTTGATTAAATGGAACCAGCGTTAAAATTATGCAACAGTGTAACAAAGCATCGAGAGGGAGGAAGCTGGTGGAAAGGTTTCCTTGTATAATATCAAAAACATAGTGTTTGCTGCAAACAGATCCTGCGCACAACACACACCACATGTACTGCATCCCAATATGTTTATCTTTGACATGTTCTGGTTTCAAATGCAATTCTGAATCAGCCGAGAGCTTCAAGAAAAGTCTTTGAGGCATGTCTGAATGAATATGCTGTTTTACAGTGAAATTATTAAATTTGGTGGCATTGCTTGCATTTCTTAGAGATATTACAAAGCATATAGCTTTTTACAGTGCAATTTTGGATAACACACAGGAAGGGAGCAAACACAGTACTATCTGAATGAAAAAGTACAAAGTGCAGTAAATTAAAAGCTGAACATTTTCTTCTGTTGGTCCGGTATTCATTCTGTTCACTTTGCACTCTTTTTCACTTTTTGTCCAACTCTGTTAGTCTGAATCTTCATTAATTGTGCAGATAGCATTGCTTGCAAGTGTGATAGCAAGTGTGTTTTTAAATTATTATTATTATTATTAGTTAAAAGCTTTTTTTAAATCCAATTTTAACATGGAATCTTTAGACACCTCACAATTCGAAAACATACGTGTGTGTGTATGTGTGTGTGTGAGTGTTTAATAAATAAACAATGCATATAATTTCCATAAAAGGAATAACAGATAGAGCCATATGTGTAATAGATCCATGTCTCTATGCTAATCAATGTCAAATTGAGATGAGTACTAATTTAAAGTAACTGAGTCTAGTTAAAAACTGATGTTTATTGTTAAAATGTTTGTTGATAGAGAAGGTTAATGTTTGAGCTAAAGTCCCATATAAGGCAAGTTATTGAGTTCAGGACGATTTCATGATGTATGCTAATTGCATATTTGAATATTTTCATTGTTAAATTTGTTACCTTTGCGAATATAAGGTCCATTGGTGAATTATCAATATTGCAGAAAGAAATGTGAGGTGAATTTGGTTGATTTAAAATTATAAATCATTGTAAGAGTTTATAGAGAATGTTGTAAAACATTATACGTGAAGAAAATGTGTGTATGTAAACAATACGCAATATGATATTTGACTAACATTATGATAAAGGGGGTGTTAATCACATTGACCCTGTTTTCTATATGCAGGTAAGGTTTTTTCCCTCCCCTATTGATGCATCAATGGATTTCTTTAGTTTTTTGGAAATAAGGACTGAACTGATTTCCTCAACAAAAGGGAAAGAAGACTTTTAAGACATACCACACACAACAGGACTGAAAAACTTGAGAATATAGCCAACTTTAGTATTTTAAAGGCCATTGTATGTTGATTGTTTGATTTAATTTTGTTTATTTTGTTAAAGGGGACCTATTATACAAAAAATAATTTAAAAAAAATCAACTTTTATAAGGATTTTGAACACAGATGTGTGTCCACAGTGTGTAAACAACCAGCCTATAATGGTACAAATCCACCCAATACTTTTTTTAATAATCCCCATCAATAACATGCTGTTTCATATTTCTCCCTACTCCTACGTAAGAGTAGGGAAACCCCGCCCATGACTGTTGATGATCTGCCCTTTCAGCATAGACACACCCCTGAGTGAGAAGCACATAGGCCGCCATTTCTGTTTACTCGCTGTATCAGCTAGCTAGAGTATGACGATGTCTGCGCCAAAAAAACATTACAAATGTTCTGTTGTTGGATGTACCAACGAACATACGAGTCTCCATAGACTGCTGTCATCTGAGCCACTAAGGACACCATGGTAATTTTTGAAGGAAATGTGCCAAAGAATGTCAGAAAAATCATTTTACACATGATTGCTTCACCAACAAGAGTCAGTACAATGCTGGATTCTGAAGGATACCAACGCTTCACCAACTTCATATCCAGAAAAAGTAAGGATGGCACTATGGATTATTTTGTGAATGTTTGCAAATTTCCTTTCTGAAGGAGCTTTCTAGATGCTGTACGGCTAATATGGCTAAAGGTACCATAGTCTCTGACTGTATTCACAGAGACTAGAGCTATGTCGTTAGTTTTATCATGAAAACGCTCACCGTCTGTGTAATTCAACGCACATTTATTATGCATTGTATAGTCAGGTGACGGACGTTTTACGTTCCCACATGAGCAGCTATACAATAATTTATAGATTAGCATGACAGTACATGCTAGTCGATGATTTGAATCAACATAACTACACAACAATTAAAGTGGCATAAATGTATCCACTAACCATTCAGAAACGTTGCAACCTCTTCTCGAGTCTCTCCATCTGTGTCTGACTCCGGTTCAAACATGAAGGCTGCACTCCACAACTGGTTATTTCTGACATTTTGGCTGAGTGAGATTTGTTTTGTTGTTGAAGTTAAATGGAAGCTTGTGTAAAGGATCCACTAGAAGGTGGAAGGGGGACGGGGAGCAGCAGCTCAGTTGCATTTAAAGGGACACACAAAAACTTTTTTTTTCAAAAACGATGTTTTTGCTCACACCCAAATAGGGGCAAATTTGATGAGCTATAATAAATTATCTGGGGGGTATTTTGAGGTGAAACTTCACAGACACATTCTGGGGACACCAGAGATTTATATTACATCATGTGAAAAGGGGCATAACATGTCCCATTTAAAGGGATAGTTCACCCCAAAATGAAAATTTTATGTTTATTTGCTTACCCCCAGGGCATCCAATATGTAGGTATCTTTGTTTCTTCAGTAGAACACAAATGAAGATTTTTAACTCCAACCGTTGCGGTCTGCCAGTCATATAATGCATGTCAATGGCAACATTTTAGAGTATGAGAGTAAAAAAACATACACATACGAATCCATTTTAAACCCTGTGGCTCGTGACGACACATTGATGTCTTAAGACACGAAACGAACGGTTTGTGCGAGAAACCAAAGAGTATTTATATAATTTTTTTTACCTCAAATACAACACTATGTACATGTATCCGATTGAGATAAGCCATATCGTGTACGTTTGACCTCACTCGCCGGAAGTGATGGCAGTGAAGGCTGTTGTACATAGATCGCATTCAAGGTAAAAAAAATTATATAAATACTGTTCGGTTTCACACACAAACCGATCGTTTTGTGTCTTAAGACATCAATGTCACGAGCCGTAGGGTTTAATATGGATTCGTATGTGTATGATTTTTTTACTCTCATAGCTCTCATACTCTCAACTGTGATCATTGACATGCATTATATGACTGGCACAGTGCAACGGTTGGAGTTAAAAATCTTAATTTGTGTTCTACTGAAGAAACAAAGTCACCTACATCTTGGATGCCCTGGGGGTGAGCAGATAAGCATAACATTTTCATTTTTGGGTGAACTATCCCTTTAATTTCTTTAATAATCCCATTTCTGTGATTTTTGTTTTGACATAACACTCCATCTCCTTAGCCGAACCGAACAACACTGGTCCAAATTAATACACTTTTTAATAACCACAGTTATTTTAGTAACTGGGTAACAATTGAAATAGGTGTTACACTAAGGATAAATCTAGTTAGTATGTGCATCCAACTAGATATTACCATTACAAATTTAATTCAAAATCGATTCTGAATTGATCAGTTTATCCTGAATTTATCCTGTTCTAGCTGCCAACAGAACTTAATAACTACACTTCCATGTTCCTCCTAACCACACTTCTTGTCATTTTTCTCCTGTTTGGCAAATACCTTTTTAAGATGCTTTCATTGATTTCACCATATTTCTTGCTCCCTTGCCACAGTGACTCCAGATGTGCCAAATCGCCAGTAATTCCACTCTTTCCTCTGCTAATCAGAAGGTGAGAGTATGTCAAACCGATTTGGCTTTAATTGGTCTGACGGTAAATTTCTGATTTGTCATGCCCAATTATTCCTTATTAATTTTCATATCCGAAGACTCTGTGGTGCACAGCCCTCTCAGCAGCTGGTGTCAGAGTAAAATTGGAAGGATTTAGAGATTTCTGAAAGTCTTGTTATTCATCCCCTTATCAATATGTCATCTGGAGATTGGACACATCAGAATGACTTGAGGGGGAGAAATCATCTACTGCCATGTTTGCTTCATATCAAACTGTGCGACTGGCAGAAATAAAGGTCTGTACAGACTGTTCTGGGTGCAAGGAATCATTGTTGAGTTCTGCTGCGGTTTTAATGAAGACTAGTAGTCCCTTTGTGATTATTTATGCCAATGCAATTGAGGTCAGCACAAAGACTCTAAGCAATATGAAGATTCTGATGTGATGGAAGATTAGCGACGATTATTTTATTTTGTACGTAATTGTGAGCACTGAATGCAAATAGATGGAATAATTTTTTTATTTTGTTCTGTAAAAATCAATAGCAGCTCTGTTGCTAAATGGGAAAAATGTGGTTTGTGGGAAAAGAGAATATCGTTTAAGAATATCTTTTTGGCCATGTTAATGGATGGGTAAATCATGTATAACACTGTGGAATATATTTGCTCAAGGATATCTTGTTTACTTGCTCTTCTTTTAAAATGGCATGAACTTGCAAATTCCAGTGATTAATTTAATTCTTTGGGAGTAGAAGTGCTTATCAATACACGTTTTATGATTCACAGAATTAACATTAGATTTCGATTTAATTTCATTCAATATCGATTTATTTGGGTATGTTTCATTTATGATGCCTATTTTGCTTACATATAAAAGAAAATTTCTCTCCGCTATTACTATAAATTATATAAGGAAGCGTCACTAGGGTTGGAATCGGATACTTAAGGTTATGAATCATATACTTGTTATAAAATTAAAATTCCGCTTATTGATTCCTGTGTGCGTATTTTAAACCATTTAAGCACAAGAAGACGTGAAAGAGAACTCAATTCGGCAATTGTGCGTTGTTTTTTGTGATGCACACATCAAGAGTGCACACAAAAAGCCGCCTCTCATATAGTGCACGAATGCTGCCTTTAGTTTTCTCTTTCACATCTTGCGCTTGAATGGACAAATACACACAAAATTATATCAAAATATCCTTCTTGACTGAATACGTTTTGTAACTTTAATAAGGATTAATCTATATTTTATTTATAAAAAGAAAACTATTCAGTGTTATTTTCTGAACTTTTGTATTTTTTGTAACCATTGTATTTATTTGTGCTATTGTGTCACAAACACTGGTGAAGATCCCACCGTCGCACAAACCAGAGTACTAACTGAAAAGTATGAACATGAAACGTATGAGCACTCAATACTTAGGTGGGGCTCCTTTTACCTGAATTACTGCAGCAATGCGGCGTGGCATGGAGTCAATCAGTCTGTGGCACTGCTCAGGTGTTATGAGAGCCCAGGTTGCTCTGATAGTGGCCTTCAGCTCTTCTGCATTGTTGGGTCTGGCATATCGCATCTTCCTCTTCACAATACCCCATAGATTTTCTATGGGGTTAAGGTCAGGTGAGTTTGCTGGCCAATTAAGAACAGGGATACCATTGTCCTTAAACCAGGTACTGGTTGCTTTGGCACTGTGTGCAGGTGCCAAGTCCTATTGGAAAATGAAATCTGCATCTCCATAAAGTTGGTCAGCAGCAGGAAGCATGAAGTGCTCTAAAACTTCCTGGTATACGGCTGCGTTGACCTTGGACCTCAGAAAGCACAGTGGACTGACACCAGCAGATGACATGGCACCCCAAACCATCACTGACTGTGGAAACTTTACACTGGACCTCAAGCAACGTGGATTGTGTGCCTCTCCTCTCTTCCAAAGGAAATGCAAAAGGAATTCCAAAGGATTTCCAAAGGAAATGCAAAATTTACTTTCATCAGAGAACATAACTTTGCACCACTCAGCATCAGTCCAGTCCTTTTTGTCTTTAGCCCAGGCGAGGCGCTTCTGACGCTGTCTGTTGTTCAAGAGTGGCTTGACTCAAGGAATGCGACAGCTGAAACCCATGTCTTGCGTACGTCTGTGCGTAGTGGTTCTTGAAGCACTGACTCCAGCTGCAGTCCACTCTTTGTGAATCTCCCCCACATTTTTGAATGGGTTTTGTTTCACAGTCCTCTCCAGGGTGCGGTTATCCCTATTGCTTGTACACTTTTTTTCTACCACATCTTTTCCTTCCCTTCGCCTCTCTATTAATGTGCTTGGACACAGAGCTCTGTGAACAGCCAGCCTCTTTTGCAATGACCTTTTGTGTCTTGCCCTCCTTGTCAATGGTTGTCTTTTGGACAACTGTCAGGTCAGCAGTCTTCCCCATGATTGTGTAGCCTACAGAACTAGACTGAGAGACCATTTAAAGGCCTTTGCAGTTGTTTTGAGTTCATCAGCTGATTAGAGTGTGGCACCAGGTGTCTTCAATATTCAACCTTTTCACAATATTCTAATTTTCTGAGATACTGAATTTGGGATTTTCCTTAGTTGTCAAAATTAAAAGAAATAAACATTTGAAATATATCAGTCTGTGTGTAATGAATGAATATAATATACAAGTTTCACTTTTTGAATGAAATTAGTGAAATAAATCAACTTTTTGATGATATTCTAATTATATGACCGGCACCTGTAAACTCTGCACCCTCACTCACTCACTGCAAAGTCTTGTTTGCCCCGGCTACATTTCTGAGCGTTCATTCCCTGTTGTTATCTTGCCTGTGTTTTGACTCTACCTTGGACTACCTTTTTTACGACCCTGTTCTGCCTGCCCTTGATCTCTGTTTGCCTGGGCTCTGATTCTCATTCGTTTGCTGCCTGCCCTGACCCCATTGCCTGTTATGATCACGACTTATGCTCTGCCTCTGATACTGCTGTTTACCTTGGTTTACCGATCCACGCCTGCTTGTACTGTGAGTTTGTGTTCTTTTAATAAACTGCACATGGATCCCAATCTGCCTGAGTCCTCGTTGATCTCATTGCATTATGGACTGTATACTTGTCTTCAATAATGTTTGAAATTTATATGAGTTAGTATTGTTTATTTGTTAGTTGTTCTGCAGGCTGCTGATTTTTATTCATGGTATTCAGCTGCAACAGAATGTCTTGCAAAAAGACAGAATAAATATGTTTGATATATATATAAAATATGCTCCAGTCAAAAACTTGGGATTTTAGGAATTGATATCGAGATTATATTATGAAAGGCATCTATTGAAATATCAATATTTATAATCAGCCCAAGCGGGGAGTGTTAAATGTGGCAGCCTATGAACACAATAAAAAGTCCCATCAGATTAATAAAAACCCTTGACACCATGACTCTCAGGTCAACCAATCAGATTAGAGCTATCAGTTCTGAGAAAGGTCTTGGCATTTTTATGCAGTATTCATCAGACGGTCAGTGAACAGTCTGTGGGTGGGCTGTGAGCTGATACCAGTAATTAAAGTTTAAATTAATTACACATGTGTTTGAGTATGCACTGAGTATGTGAACCGCTCGATTGATACCACTTATTTGTAGCTCATGTTTGCGTGTCTACATTCCAAGACTCGCAAGTTTGAAATACTCATTGTGCTTTATCCTTAACCACACACGGCAACTGTAAGCACGCGAGTCTGTGTTTACAGTCAGTACGTGTGTTCGCATGGCACAACTCATTAAAAGAGCATTAGCGCTTGTATTTGTCCAGTGCTGTCATATGGGTTCAGCAGGCCCGCGTTCAGGGGAAGCAGATGGCAGGAGGGTTAGTGAGATCCGAACACTCCAAATCTCATTAAGTCTCGTTTCATCCCTCTGCAGTTTACTCTTGTGAACACTCAACCGGAAGCCTCGGAAATGCCAGGGTGCATTTATATCAAACGTTAGACTGAGATTTGTGTCTGTCGGCAGGGGAGAGAGACACAGGAGAAAGCATGAGGCTGCATCTGGTCTTAAAGTCCCAGCTTCTCTAGACCTGTCCAATAAATGGTGTTTATCATGCAAATGCTAAATATTTGTTTGCTGTGTGTTCACGCAGGTTCACCTGTTTAAGATTATGATCACTACCTGTTACCCTGCATGTCAGGTGCCAGAGTTGTTGTACTCCTTTTCTCTTTAAGGTGGTATGGTTCTTGAAACTGCTAGGGACGTACAGTTAATTTGATATGATTGCCTTGCAGGGCCATCCACCCCTGGTGGGAAATGTCCAACACCTCACTGGTAAAGAGTGAGAAAGAATGATTGAGTGATACCTGAGGTGTTTCCTGCTGTAGATCAACACAGTGGTATAAATAAGGTGGGGCATTTGACCCTCTGATTGATGAATTATTAAATTGGAAAAAAATCTTTTTTTTTTTTTTTTTTTTTTTTTTTTTTTTCAGAACAAGAATATAATCATTACTGATCTTTTTTTTTTTTTTTTTTTTCACATTCGTCTATACTGTAGTAGATGCCATGTATTTAAGGATGTGATGTAGGTGTTGTACACTCACCTACAGGATTATTAGGAACACCTGTTCAATTTCTCATTAATGCAATTATCTAATCAACCAATCACATGGCAGTTGCTTCACTGCATTTAGGGGTGTGGTCCTGGTCAAGACAATCTCCTGAACTCCAAACTGAATGTCAGAATGGGAAAGAAAGGTGATTTAAGCAATTTTGAGCGTGGCATGGTTGTTGGTGCCAGACGGGCCGGTCTGAGTATTTCACAATCTGCTCAGTTACTGGGATTTTCACGCACAACCATTTCTAGGGTTTACAAAGAATGGTGTGGAAAGGGAAAAACATCCAGTATGCGGCAGTCCTGTGGGCGAAAATGCCTTGTTGATGCTAGAGGTCAGAGGAGAATGGGCCGACTGATTCAAGCTGATAGAAGAGCAACTTTGACTGAAATAACCACTCGTTACAACCGAGGTATGCAGCAAAGCATTTGTGAAGCCACAACACGCACAACCTTGAGGGGGATGGGCTACAACAGCAGAAGACCCCACCGGGTACCACTCATCTCCACTACAAATAGGAAAAAGAGGCTACAATTTGCACAAGCTCACCAAAATTGGACAATTGAAGACTGGAAAAATGTTGCCTGGTCTAATGAGTCTCGATTTCTGTTGAGACATTCAGATGGTAGAGTCAGAATTTGGCGTAAACAGAATGAGAACATGGATCCATCATGCCTTGTTACCACTGTGCAGGCTGGTGGTGGTGGTGTAATGGTGTGGTGGACGTTTTTCTTGGCACACTTTAGGCCCCTTAGTGCCAATTGGGCATTGTTTAAATGCCACGGCCTACCTGAGCATTGTTTCTGACCATGTCCATCCCTTTATGACCACCATGTACCCATTCTCTGATGGCTACTTCCAGCAGGACAATGCACCATGTCACAAAGCTCGAATCATTTCAAATTGGTTTCTTGAACATGACAATGAGTTCATTTTTGGGATGTGGTGGAATGGGAGCTTCGTGCCCTGGATGTGCATCCCACAAATCTCCATCAACTGCAAGATGCTATCCTATCAATATGGGCCAACATTTCTAAAGAATGCTTCCAGCACCTTGTTGAATCAATGCCACGTAGAATTAAGGCGGTTCTGAAGGTGAAAGGGGATCAAACACAGTATTAGTATGGTGTTCCTAATAATCCTTTAGGTGAGTGTATATGTGCTGTAAAATAACATACTATAATAAATGATGACCTTTCCCTTAGTAATATTCTAATATTGCAAATTTTAAATGAAAAATGTCTGTCTTACTGTCTTACAATTATTGTCTTAAAATTATTATAATTATTTTTTTAGAAAACAATGTTTTTATTACAATTATGCATACGTTGCATTATTTTAAATGATCTTGAAAATACTCAGAGTAGAGCTGAATGTAATTCCTGTTAAAATAACCATATAAATATTGCATGATGTCTACAGTGAACATAAACTACAACAAATATATGGAAATAATTGCAACTAGGTTTTCTTTTACCATTTATTAAAAAATGCCATGCACCAGGCATTATGTGTGTGTGTGTGTGTATATATATATATATATATATATATATATATATATATATATATATATATATATCATATATATGTGTCATGTGTGTGTGTGTGTGTGTGTCTGGTTGGATTACAGTGGCAGTGGACAGTACAACAAATATATGAATAAGACGTGAAGTTTTCAGTCATATAGAATTATTTGTCAGTGTAAAAGCCATGCTGGCTTAGATATAACATCTTACCCTTAATGGTCAAAAATGATCTGTCCATTTTAACATACATGCATCAGAAGATTAAATCCAACATCATTTATGGCTGGCCATTCAGGCAGTGTGTGCTTTTACTTTCATCCTGCATGTAATGAGATGCATCCTGATTATAGCAGTGAACAAAGGCCAAACAAACACAACATATTGCAATGATTTCATTAAAACATAATTTCTTAATTCTTAATAATTATATTCAAATTTAGGAAGCGTATAGTCATTTGCCTAACACTTTCTTTCAAAGATCCACGGTATACAATCCCCCTGGAGCAATCTGGAGTCTGGTGCCTTGCTACAAAAGGGTTAAATAGACCTTATTTAGATCAGCCCCATGGCAGGTATGAAAGTGCAGCTGTGAGAGATAGACTTTCAGTGGGTGTTTATAGTAGAATCCCTCCCATAACCCTTTACATCCAACTGATGCTTTCAGACTGCAGTCAATGACCTGATTTCACCTAACACAGAAAGTCTTTTCCCACTTGGATATTCAAGACATACATGACTGAGAGATATAGACTTGATGATGTTGAGAGATTTAGTTGATTATGCTGAACACAAAGCGAGATTTTATCCACAGTTCAACTGGATGTTGTAAGTTTCTCCTTTGAGCTTTCTGCAGAGTTGTAGCTTCGAGGTTCTTTCTTGACTACAATGAAGAGAGAGCGTTTTTTTTTATATTTCTGGGTCTCTTTAGTAAAAGTAACGCTTATTGCAGCACTATTGTATCCTTTGGCCTGTGGATACATAGGTGTGACAGACAGAGTCGTAAAGCAAAACAAGAAAAACAGCAAGAACAAGAAAGGTGATTCCTTTGATGTTCTCATATCGCCAGCCCCCTTTAAGTCCCCACATTTTTTCATTCCTTTGCCCTTATCTAATTTCTTTTTTGTTCACACGCAGGCAGAATGACAAACTTTCAGAACAACTTAAAAAAAGTTAACCTTAACTTCTCAGACATACCTCCCACTCACCTCCACTACAAAACTAATTTCAGATAACTTAATTACTAAATTAAAGCATAATGTGGCAAATTGGAAGCCATCATATAAACAGAATATAAACAGTTGCACCTAGGTTTTCTTCTTTTACCATTTATTGAAAATGCCATTCATTTGACCTTCATTAAGTGTTGAATTACCACATACGGCAAAAGTCTTTTATATGTATAGTATATACAATGTATGTTTCATTTTAATATGTATACAGTGTGTGTATATACTGTGTGTGTGCACTTGTACTTGACATCCCATTCTTAATCTGTAGGGTTTAATATGGAGTTGTCCCACCCTTTGCAGCTATAACGGCTTCAAATCTTCTGGGAAAGCTTTCCAAAAGGTTTAGGAGTTTTTATGGGAATTGTTGACCATTCTTCTGGAAGTGCATTTGTGAGGTCAGACACTGATATTGGACGAGAAGGCATGGATCACAGTCTCTGTTCTAATTCATTCCAAAGGTGTTCTATCAGGTTGAGGTCAGGACTCAAGGCCAGTCAAGTTTTTCCACACCAAACTCACTCATCCATGTCTTTATGGACCTTGCTTTGTGCACTGGTGCGCAGTCATTTTGGAACAGGAAGGGGCCATCCCCAAACTGTTCCCATAAAGTTGGGAGCATGAAATTGTCCAAAATGTCTTGGTACCCCACACCACAATCCCCCCTCCACCAAACTTTACTCCTGGCAACCGCCAAACACAGACAGAGCGAGAAGCTTGATTCATCTCTCCAGAGAACATGTCTCCACTGCTCTAAAGTCCAGTGGCGTCATGCTTTACACCACTGTATCCGACACTTTGCATTGCACTTCGTGATGTAAGGCTTGGATGCAGCTGCTCAGCCATGGAAACCCATTCCATGAAGCTCTCTACACACTGTTTTTGAGCTAATCTGATAGCCACATGAAGTTTGGAGGTCTGTAGCTATTGACCCTGCAGAAAGTTGGTGACTTATGCGCACTGTGCACCTTAGCATGCTCTGTGATTTTACGTGGCCTACCACTTTGTGGCTGAGTTACTGTTGTTCCCAATTGCTTCCACTTTGTTATAATACCACTAATAGTTGACCATGGAATATTTAGTAGTGAGGACATTTCAAGAATGGACTTATTGCACAGGGGGCAACCTATCACAGTACCACGCTTGAATTCACTGAGCTCCTGAGAGTGACCGATTATTTCACAAATGTTTGTAGAAGCAGTCTGCATGCTTAGGTGCTTGATTTTATACACCTTTGGCCATGGTGCTAGTAATTGGAACACCTGAATTCAATGATTTGGAGGGGTGTCCCAATAATTTTGGCAATATAGTGTATAGTATACATATATGTATCTTTGTGTGCGCACACGTATATGCATTCACTAAAACATCTTGCAAATATATGTACATTTTAAAAATCTATACTAGCAATAATTTGTTGGGCTTTTTTTATATTTTTATTTAATATTTTTGTAAATATATTTAAAATATTTTTCTTGTCATATCTGGTTGTATTGGAGTGTTTAGATACAACTGGGCTTTTTTTTTTTTTTTAAGACTTTTTGCTTTTCATTTGTTAAAAACATTGAAACTCATCCATGTGGTATTATCAGCCAATTAATTTATTTGGAAGAAAATCTTTTTGTATATAAATAACCCTTCTGACTTTTTGTTTTGGTGATGTTGCTGTGTCTTTCAGTAAGGACTTCAGCTGTGTGTGTGTGTGTGTGTGTGTGTGTGTGTGTGTGTGTGTGTGTGTGTGTGTGTGTGTGTGTGTGTGTGTTAAGGGCTCATTGTTCTGTAATGAAATGAATCCCTAAAGTGCTCTTGGTTACATTTGTTATGTTGTCAAATACTTTCCTCCCACATTTAACAGTCATGCATGCATGCACGCATATACTTTATATTCCCCCATGAAGGCAGCTCATTGTTTCGTAATCCCAGCCCTCCTTAACAGGACATTAAAAAGCTGGGATTACACAGTGTCACGTTGTTCTGTTCTGTCTGCAGTAATTATGGCATTTTATACACTTTTACAGAAGGATTAACTTTCCTGTAGCATCAGTTTTAAAGAGTTTTACAGAGAATGACAAACTGCTTTACTAAGACGTAGATCCACCAGAGCAATAAACGCATGACTTTAAGAAAGAGTAAAGGAAAAACTAGGCATTTGATAAAACATGTATTGGTTAATTCATCTGTGTTTGTCAATCGTAGGATTTAGGTTGATTTTATTTGGCATCATTGCTCAATGACCTAAATAAATGAGATTTTAGCAGTGTATTCAATTTGTATGTGAAAGAAATGCAAGAAATGCAAATGAACCAGCAATTCACAAAGACTGAAAGCTCTAAGTAGAGGGCCTTTTGATGCTTTGACAGTTTGCAGAAAATTTTTTAATTTCTTACACGTGTTAACGATTACTGCCTTTCAACTGCAGCCTTGAACAGAAGCCTCCTGATGATCATTGCTGTGCCTAATGACGTCTGGAGGGTCTCTGAAAACAGCTACTTTGAGAGACGTTTTGGAAACCCACCCCACTCAACACTGGTTATGAATATCTTATGAGCAGGTGTATAGACTAGTTGATGTGTTTCCTTCATGAATATATCCAGCAGCAGGTCAGGTGTGCTTTAGGAAGATTTGTGGCAACTGAGTGTGGTCAAAATGTTAAAGAATAAATCATCTCAGAAAATGATTTTCTGAATTGGATGAACTCCTCTGGATTACGTTATGCATTATCCAGAATTAAATGTTATTGTTCCTCATGAAAAGCTACAGAATAAAGAAATGACTTTATTCTTTCTGGGAAACATGCCCGTAACAATTTATTTATATATAAATGTTTGCACATTGCTTTATTTTGTATAGTTTTAACAAGATCCACAGACACATCTCGAAAATTATTATAATAAAAGCTTGGCTGCGGAGCCGCACATATAAATACAATTTCACTAGCTCTGCTATCCAAGAGTAAGAGTCACCCCCACCACCTGCTCTGTTATATACCAGGTTTTGGTTTAAACCTGCTTGTCTTTGAAACAGTCTCATGGGAGTAATTAAAATATTGTCTCATCCTGTGGAATGTTTTTAGAAGTTTCCATGGCTGACAGATGGTCCGTAGGTACCACAACAAGAGTTGCCTTTTGTCTTGGACGATTGAACATTTGAAACAAATGGCACCAAGCAATTGCCAAGAATTTACCAGTAATGAGATTGGGAGGGTGGGGTTTGGATTTCAGATCACCAGGAAGCCATTTTATTAAGGGTAGAGTCTAGGTAGTAATTAAAGAAGGATTTCACAATGAACCCCTAAAACCAAAACCTAGGTTATAACCACCATTTATAATTTGGACTGCAGCATGTTTGGCAGATTTTCTGACTGCACCAAGAGCTCACCTTAAAGGTCTTCAACTAACATCACATCTAACTGGTTTTATTCAGGTCAAAAATGTTCTTTTATTTTACTAAATCAACCTGCCAAATTAGGTTATGCCAATAAAATTATGGGTTAGATAAAGTTCTAAAAGCAATTCGCACTGAAAATTGAAAACAGACAGTTGTTACCCTAAGGAGCTTTAAAATTACTTTCATTAGCATTTACTTTTACAACCAAGTGTGGAGGGCACCCCCTGGTTTAGGCTTGGAGGTATTGCATGGGTATTCAGGTTGATTTGGTGAAATAATATATTTGACTTTATTTAATTATTTTTTTTTTTTTGGGATATTTGGCAAAAACATGAAATTCTGCATGAAAAATATTGGCAGCAGTGCACGTTTGTTGAGTGCTGTCCATTACGTTAGAGTAAGAGCAGGACACATAGCATGTAATACAATGGCTAGTTAAGTTTCAGTTATCTTGTGTAGCCAGACCTTCAGACTGATCGCAGAAGGTCTGTACTCCATAGCAGTTTTCATTGGCCAAGGACTGCCCAGAGGCCATCTGTCTTGGGGCAGCCAATCACAGGTCGTTTTGTTCTGCTTCATGTTTAGGGCCATGAAAATAACGTCAATGTCCCTACAATAACAGGCCGGTGTGTAAAACTCTTGGATGTATTTTAAAGAGTCTATGCCACGAACTTTACATACTTCACATAATTTTGAAATTCCAGTGTTCGTTGTTCCTGATAAGCGTTCATTGTAACAGTTGTAAACACTATGGCTTGCTTCTTCCATGGCCCTGTTCCAAATGGCTCCATAAACACTTGCGGTCTTCCTATGAGTACGCACTTTCATGGTGTAATGTTGCTTTGACTGTCGAGAAGAAGTCTGCTCCGGAGCCAATAATGCATATCAATCACAAAGGAGGCCTCGCGAGCACCCTTCTGAAACCTAAAATGACAAATGGGACACCCTACGGTCTTATGGACTTAACCAACATATGCACGCAGCAGCCATTGTAAGTCCACAAGACAGAAAGTGCCTATGAAGTGTGCTATTTGGGATGGGGCCCATGAGGGGCTTTGCTGTCACGCCATCTTTGTTTCCAGGCAGACCGTTGAAGACTCCCAGGCGGACACACATCTCCCAGACATCCTGTAGAATTCTACCAATCAGATGATGACTTCAAAACTCCTGAAGTGTTTCCAGTTAAGGCTCTGTCCCAAATGGTTCTGCAGTAGACTTCCCGACAGTCAAAGCGACGTTACATCACGAAAGTGCAGACTTGTAGGAAGACTGCGAGTGTTTAGGGTGCCATTTGGGACAGGGCCTAAGTGTATCATATGCATCAGACGTTCAGCCAGCAGTCCATGGGTGAAGCTGAGTCTGAGACTAAGCTTTCAGAAGCTGTTCTATGTCTAATAATTACTCAAATCACAAAGCAATTATGTTTAAGTGGGTAAATCAAAGTAGGTTTGACTGAGAATCAAGAAATTTGTTTGCAAAAAGAAATTCAGCACCACGGACAGAGACAGGACATACTCAACAAAGGGCACATACTCAACAAAATAGATACAAAGCCGATTCCAAAAAAGTTGGGACACTGTACAAATTGTGAATAAAAAAGGAATGCAATAATTTACAAATCTCATAAACTTATATTTTATTCACAATAGAATATAGATAACATATCAAATGTTGAAAGTGAAACATTTTGAAATGTCATGCCAAATATTGGCTCCTTTTGGATTTCATGAGAGCTACACATTCCAAAAAAGTTGGGACAGGTAGCAATAAGAGGCCGGAAAAGTTAAATGTACATATAAGGAACAGCTGGAGGACCAATTTGCAACTTATTAGGTCAATTGGCAACATGATTGGGTATAAAAAAAGCCTCTCAGAGTGGCAGTGTCTCTCAGAAGTCAAGATGGGCAGAGGATCACCAAAAATAGCGAATCCACGTGCCATTCGCCATTGTCGGCTAAAACTCTATAGGTCAAAAAAGGTCATTAGGTAATTTAAAATGGACTGTGGCAAAATGGAAAACTATTCTGTGGTCAGACGAATCAAAATTTAAAGTTCTCTTTGGAAAACTGAGACGCCATGTCATCCGGACTAAAGAGGACAAGGGCAACCCAAATTGTTATCAGCGCTCAGTTCAGAAGCCTGCATCTCTGATGGTATGGGGTTGCATGAGTGCGTGTGGCATGGGAAGCTTACACATCTGGAAAGGCACCATCAATGCTGAAAGGTATATCCAAGTTCTAGAACAACATATGCTCCCATCCAGACGTCGTCTCTTTCAGGGAAGACCTTGCATTTTCCAACATGACAATGCCAGACCACATACTGCATCAGTTACAACATCATGGCTGTGTAGAAGAAGGATCCGGGTACTGAAATGGCCAGCCTGCAGTCCAGATCTTTCACCCATAGAAAACATTTGGCGCATCATAAAGAGGAAGATGCAACAAAGAAGACCTAAGACAGTTGAGCAACTAGAAGCCTTTATTAGACAAGAATGGGACAACATTCCTATTCCTAAACTTGAGCAACTTGTCTCCCCAGTGCCCAGACGTTTGCAGACTGATATAAAAAGAAGAGGGGATGCCACACAGTGAGAAACATGGCCTTGTCCCAACTTTTTTGAGATGTGTTGATGCCATGAAATTTAAAATCAACTTATTTTTCCCTTAAAATTATACATTTTCTCAGTTTAAACATTTGATATGTCATCTATGTTGTATTCTGAATAAAATATTGAAATTTGAAACTTCCACATCATTGCATTCTGTTTTTATTCACAATTTGTGCAGTGTCCCAACTTTTTTGGAATCGGGTTTGTATTTGTGAATATGGAGCTTGAGTACTGCATTGCAAAAATGGGTATATCGTACGGTTATGTTTCTTATTTTGTATTTTTATAAATTCTACATTCAACATTCTTTACAAAGCTTTGTTGCACACATTCACTTAAAGGGATAGTTCATTGTAGTTTATCACTTAATCACCCTCATGTCATTCCAAACCTGTATGAGCTTCTTTATACTGCAGAACACAAAATGAAGTATGTTTCAACTGCATTTGTCCATAAAATTAAGTGCAAAGACTAAAATAGCACTGAGACAAAATAAATAAATAAATAAATAAATAAATAAATAAATGGGACAAAGGAAAGTCACACATTTTTGGGACGTCATGAGGCTCAGTAAATGTTCAGCTTAGGAAAAATGATCACTCTACAACAAAAACTTATAGTATACACTACCATTTAAAATCTGTATGAGTTTTTCTTTTGTTGATCACAAAATAAGTTATTTTGAAGAATGTTGGCAGATGACTGTTGACTGTATTTTTTTCCTTCTATGGAAGTCAATGGCTGCCGTCAACTGTCTGGTTACCAACTTTCTTTGAAATACCTTCTTTTGTGTTCAACAGAAGAAAAACTCCCCAAACACCAAACTTTTGAACAGTAGTGTGTGTGTATATACTATATATACACAGGCATTATATACGGGTGGGAAATGTCCCCACCACTTTTTGCCTTGGTCGATGTTGTCCTCACCACTTTTTTGAAACATCTTACTGCACTGATGTACCTAATGCAAATTAAACATATCCAGTTTGACGTTTGTGTTAAATAAGAAGCGATCTGGCGCTGGAATGTGTTGTTTTTGAAATCATTCTAAGTGTTCATTGCCATTGTTATCAGTGGCAGAACATTCTCTTGTGGCTTGTGCACAGTCTTCACACACAGACAAATGATTCAGTCTATCGCTTAACACTGTTGCGGTGACTCTATTCTTTCTGGTGAAACCACAAAACAAAATGCACACAAATGTGTCCCTGCTGTTGATATACAACATATGTTCATATGAACATCTTAAATTTTAATGAGGAAAAAAAAAAAAAAAAAAAAAAAACTCTGAGGGCAGATTAGAACCCAGAACCTCTGACTCATTTAACAAAAGAACTACCACCACACCACTAGGGAATACAAATGTTGATTGCAGATCTATGTATTTATTCACTGACATGAAGCATCACAGGACTAATATTATAGTAGATGCAAGAATGAAACTATCAGATTAAACATGAGTTCTATGTTGATATGTTAGTATCAATTGCACATACACAATGTAATTGTGCAATTGTTATTGTACATACATACTCTTGTCCAACCCACTTAAAAAAATAAATTAAAAAAAGTTATGCCACTGTGACTGTATTAGGGCTGTCACTAATGATTATATCGGTAATTGAGTAATCTGTCGATTATTTTGACGATTGATAGAGTAGTCAGATATTTTTTTGTGGTAATAAAAATAGACCTAAGCAAAGACCTAAGCCTTTAAAATACATAAATTATATTAATGAGGCAATAATATTTGGCTCAAATAAAGTAAAAAAATCAAGTAATAATTTGGTTTGAACAACACACACACAGCGTCCTGCCACAAAGAAAAAATGGTTCAAGAATGGTTTGAGGAGCACAATGAGTTTGAGGAGTTGACTTGGCCTCCAAATTCCCCAGATCTCAATCCACTCGAGCATCTGGGGGATGTGCTGCACAAACAAGTCCAATCCATGGAGGCCCCACATCACAACTTACAGGACTTAAAGGATCTGCTGCTAACATCTTGGTGCCAGATAATACAGCACACTTTCAGGGGTCTAGTGGAGTCCATGCCTCGATAGGTCAGAGCTGTTTTGGCAGCAAAAGGGGGACCAACACAATATTAAGTCATAATGTTATGCCTGATCAGTATATATGATGCCTGAGAATAATGTTCAGTGGAATCAGTGGAATGCACCACTTCTGGTATTTTGCCACTTGCTCGACACAGGAAAATAAAGTTTTTTTTTTCCTTTTAATCGAGTACTCAAATTGAATCGAGGAATCATGACAGCCATAGACTGTATAAACACTGTAATTCATGCAACCAGTCAGTTTTTGCATTTACAGTATCTGTTATAGACTATAGGGATTGCCCACTCAGTGAAAAAAAACACCATGAATAAAGAGATTCAAGTTTGATTATATTTTTCACTTGACATTTTGCCCTCGATTGAGTCATTTAACCCTCATTTGCCCCAGAGGTACTCCATGATCACTCAAGTATCCTCTCTTTGAGAAGGACCACAGCTGAATATAATAACCGGCAAGTCCCTGAGAGAAGGTGGCGATGACTTGAATTGTTGTGGAATCACATTAAATATAGCAGCAGATTACCTGATTATGAAACTAACAGTAACCCAGTTATGAAGGCTTTGCTTTCAATCTCACAGCATAGGATGCCCTGGAGGCCTTACTTTGCATGTTTAACTGCCCCGCACAATGCTTATGATAACTGCAGCACAGCTGGAGTTTGATTTAGATGGAGCGGTGCTATGCATCATATTGTAACATAATGCCACAGTGACTCACGCTGCTAGTCTGGTTAAGGAGATACAGAGAGACAGCAATTGTAAATGATATTCTTACAAATAGGCCCCTGCTGCAGTAAACATTTGGTGCCCTGTCCATTAAAGGAACTGGGTTCTTTTTAGCTCAAGTATCTTACATAATGAGTCTAGATTGGGCCTTAGAGCAAGTAAACCGGCTGTATCTGTATCTACGAAGGCTGTGCGAGCGATATGGCAGTTATCTGCAGGAGGTCTGAGATGAATCAGAGCCGGTCTATGTGTGTAGTGTGGAAGGAATTGCCAACATTCATTCTGCGTGCAACAAGAACAGCCACAGTCTAGCTGCTGGAACATGCCCACTTCACAATCCATTAAATCATCCTAGCCCTTCTGAGAAAATGGCAAATGAGAAAAGCACAAAAAAGGAGGGGAAATATGATTACTTTGGCTGGTGACAGACAACTCTGACTGACAAATGGCCTCTCAAAGTGAAGGTGTATTGGTTACTTATTGATTGGCATTTACAGTGCAATGCAAGAAACTGTGGTAAGAATAATAAATGAAAACAAGAACGCAGACAGACGATAACAGATGAGTGTTTGAACAAGAAAGAAGGATAATGTGGTTCAGCCGCTCCTTTTGTTAAAAGCTCAGCTTGTTCGTTAATAGTGGTATACCGGTATGAGCATGTGCAATTATCATATCATGTACATTTGCTCATCTACAGTATTGAGAAAAAAATAAACCAGATGGAGACTCTTATTTCTTTCCTGTTGACTACTTAAAAGGATAGCTCACCCAAAAATGAAAATTACCCCCAATACAATCTGAGTTATATTAAAAAATGTCCTGGCTCTTTATAATGGCAGTGAATGGCTGTGTCTGTTTTGAAGTCCATGAAAGTGCATCCATCCATTATAAAAGTAATCCACATGGCTCCGGGGGGTTAATAAAGGCTTTCTGAAGTGAATCGATGGGTTTTTGTAAGAAAAATATCTATATTTAACACGTTATAAAGTAAAATATCTACCTTCAGGTGGACCGCCTTCCATATACAACTTACGAAAAAAGCCTAACTGTTGTGACGATGATGCCGGATGTAGCGTAAGCATTTTGAACTGCGTTTGAAAGGCGTTGCTCTTTCTTTGTAAATTGAGAGAGTGATGTGGATTACTTTTATAATGGATGGATGCATTTTTTTCGACTTCATTCATTTTCGGCTGCCATTTATAATGCTTGGATTAGCCAGGACATTTTTTTAATATAACTCTTGATTGTATTCGTCTGAAAGAAGAATGTCATATACACCTAGGATGACTTGAGGGCTTGAGTAAATTATGGGATAATTTTCACTTTTGGGTGAACTATCCCTTTAAACTCTCAGCTTGCTTGAATCTTTAGATATGGAGTACAGCATGCTACCTTGTGCTTGATAACTGAAAAGTCTAAACTTTTGTCTTTTTAGTGTATACTTCAGTACTTGTTAGGAGACATATGACTGTGAGCTATTTTTTCCCATCTAAACTGGCTTTTTAGACAGTTATATACTTATACAACAACAACTACTAATACTAATTATTATTATTATTATTATTATTATTATTATTAATAATATTGATTACTTAAATGTCTAAACCTTTTACTTTTCAGAAGAAATTTTTTTTCGTGAATTGGACATCGGTGCATAGTGTTCATTGTTTTGTTGCAGGAAACACAAGTGCTCTAACAACTGACAAACCCACATGTGGACGCATACAAAGCTTTTCCAACTGTCAGGTATCATGTTGTTATGTATATTATAAATTACTTTTGCACTTTTTTGACAATTTTAATTGAAGCACCCATAAGACATAACATTGTGTCATTCTAAATTGTTGTTAGCATGTTGCTTGGTGGTTGCTAGTGTGTTGTTTTACCCGTTTTATTATCCACAAGGGAAAAAATCATGTTTGTTTGTTCAAGTCACTAACTATAAGTATGATACTTGCCTTAGAAAGCTGCACTAATGGCTCAATTATCCCTTGGTTATATTGGGTATATATGGCTCATAAATATTAATATAATTTTTAAACACAAGATTTTAAGATAAATTAAGCGCTATACTGTTAACAGTATGGGAAGAGGACTTCGATCTGAAAGACCATGTTTTATGTTCTTGATGTGATAGTTATAAACTTTTGTTTTGCTTAAACACACAATGTACTGTCCTTGACACTTGTTAGTTTCGTCACTCTGTGCGATCTGTGCTTATTCAGACATTCAGTAATGATTTAAAAAGCCTGTATTGAAGTTCAAAGTGTCCAGCATGTACCATCTGCTGTGATGTGCTTGTGCAAATGTCTGTTTCAGACCCGAGAAATAGTGATCAGTTATTATGTCTACTGTACGGTATGTACGCAGCCAGAGATAGAAGCATGCTCTTACATATTATTTTCTGAGCCATTATCTAAAGGCACTGCCTGCCATTTGCTGAGCAGTAGAGAAAAAACATGAGCATGTTGAGCTATTCATTACCAAAATTGATTTATTTACGTCCCAAGAGGAATCTTGTGGCCTGCTCTTCTCCATATAGATCTGATCTGGGGGACTGAGATAGCAGCTACATAAATATTGAACAGAATATTAATGTGTTCATTACTGCACTGCTCAGTATTGGGGTTTCATGAGTTTAGATGGAAGGCTGGCCCACTCAGAGTCATCAGCCGACCCTCAAAGGCATTCGGGTCATAAAACGATGAGGGGCACAGCTGCCAGACAGAGGAAAAACTGCATGTTCATTTTGCTGACAGTGACGTATGTGTCATTGGCTGAAAAGTGTAGCTGACTAATAAATTTTGATGATATTAAAGACCCAATAAAATCTAAATTTCATTTTTATGGCCTTTAGTTCATATCTATTTTCTTTAAAAGCCATCCATGTTCTGGAAGAAACAGAAAACTGATTTAGACGCAGAATTTATTTATTTTTGCACTTTCTTTTACAGCCCTGTTCTGCATGTACATACTATGTACTTATAATAGTAATTATAATAACTGGGTAATAACTAGGTACTAACCCTGAACTTACCCCTAAACCTAACCTTAACCCATGTAGTTACCTTGTATTGCCCACTATTTTCTTAGGTAAGTACACACAGGCAAAGAAATTATATTCTTAACGATATTTATATTCTTAACAGTAGTCTTAGAGTGTCTCAGTTGTCAACTCTGGAGGTGGAGAAGATGGTGATGTAAAGGGAACTGAAGGAGCCGGCAGAGGGGAACATCATGGTGGAGCCTACAAAGGGACTAGGGAGCCAGGTAGAGCCCGAGGGATGGTGGACCACAGTGGAGCCAATGGAATGCAGAGCTGGGATAGAGCAAACGGGCTTACAGGACAAGGTAAATTATTCGTGTTATACTCATTTGAGGGTCAGTTATTGTGTCATGGATGTGTGGTATTTAATAATAAAAGCAGGAGAAAAGAAAACCACACATTAAATAAAGACGATAACTGACAGACTGAACAGGGACATAATCAGAAACCAAACTAAACACAGCGGGAAACAGAAACTAAATGAAACAGAACAGCATATTAAAATAAGTCTATTATATAAATTATATTCTATGAATTCTATCTATCTATCTATCTATCTATCTATCTATCTATCTATCTATCTATCTATCTATCTATCTATCTATCTATCTATCTATCTATCTATCTATCTATCTATCTATCTATCTATCTATCTATCTATCTATCTATCTATCTATCTATCTATCTATCTATCTATCTATCTATCTATCTATCTATCTAAATTAGCCAGTGCCATAAGAAAAAATACTCAAGACACATTCTCTTAAAAATAAGCCTTAATATCTTGTAGATTTGCTTATTAGGTAGATTTGTCTTCTGCCGTAACCTAAAATAAAATAATTTATCACAGAGTAGTCTATAACCTTAGGAGTTTTCTTTCATATTTCACTTTCAAACAATGAAGGCCTTCCCACATACACAACTTAAACTCCAGTTTGCGTTTGAAAATATATTTTCCCAATTCAAAAGTAGCATCAAACATCAAAAGAAATCATTCCCACATTTGAATTTGTGGCTTTGGCAGTCAGAACAGTTCCCCTGTGTAGATATTACAACAGCGTCTGTACCTGACACCTGAAAAGTGCTGTCATATTAGATAAAGACTAAAGCATTGTAGCTGCCTAACACTGAACTGATACTGACAGGCTAAAGTGAGTTTTTGTTCAGAAAAACTCCACTGAGTGTCAGGAAAAGAGGACAGCAGTTTCAGACAGGAGGGAGGGAGGAAGAGAGATAAAGGCCTTGGCAATTATCCTGGACTCAAATCTGTAATTAATGTTAGTTTATCTTCCTTTTAGTTTAGTGGGAAGGTAGCGAAAGACAGATTGTAGATCTCCTGCGTTAATTGTAATCTCAGCTGAATTTCGCCTTGTGAAAAACACTAAGGCAAAGGGAAAATCAATGCCGTCTGATTACTCGCTATGATTCAAGAGCTCACTTGATAAAACATGTAGTGAAAGCGACTTTATGCATTGTATTTCTGTTTGTTCTCAAGGGACGGGGCAGTTTTTGGCCAAACCTGGCAATTCCTCAAGTTCTTCAAAGGAGAGGTTGTTGTTGTTGATTGAACCCTTAATTCAAAATGACAATAATGTCATTCAGTTTGATCTATGATTTAGATGAGTTGGATAACCACCACAAAAACTTCATATTACAAAATCAAGTGGTGCTTTTTTCCTCCACAAGGCCTAAATGAGATTGATGTTGGCTTTTTGTAGGTCTTTATGGTTTCAGAATTTTGTTCAGAATTTACAGTTTCTTATTCTTACAGTTTCAGGACAACTAGCTCAGTCTAAATGCAAAGATTTTCTATCTTGTGAATTATTTTATAAGGGATTATCCTTGAAAAGGTGTTATTTATGACTGGGTTTTATTATTATTATTCTTCTTGACGTTGTTTGGTGTTGATTAGTATCATGTGACTTGATGATGTCATTATCTGCTTTGTAGCTGAGGTTCGTTCCATAGAGGAGTTTTGCCTGATGAAGACTGAAGTGATCGAAACTTTGCTTTACACTGCCATCCAAAAGTTTGAGGTCAGTAAATTTTTTTTATGTTTTTGAAAAAGTTTTTTTATGCTCACCAAGGCTATATTTAATACATACATTATACATAATCGTAACGTAATATTGTTAAATATTATTTCAAATTCAAGTATTTTTTGTCTATTTTAATAAACTTTAAAGTTGTGTGTATTCCTGGGATGGCAAAGCTGAGTTTTCAGCAGCCATTCCTGCAGTCTTCAGTGTCACATGATCCTTCAGAAATAATTCTAATATCAATATAAATAAAAAAAATAAAATAAAAAGCAGTTGCTTTATATTTTTGTTGAAACCGTGATGCATTTTTTCAGGACTCTTTGATGAACAGAAAGTTCAAAAGAACAGCATCAATTTGAAAAATATATATATTTTTGGTAACAATGTAAAAGTTTTTACTGTTACTTTTTGATCAATTTAATGTATCTTTGCTGATTTTTTTTAGCCTGAAAATTCTTCTGAGGCATGGCTTTTAGCACACAACAACACAAAACACACAGTATTTGCATGTGGAGGAAATATGAAATGTTGCTGGGTAAGCATGTGGTTTTAACAGGTAGAATCTGCAGGTATCTTTGTTATGAATATATTATGAGGGGGGTCAACCCAGTCTAGGGCCAGACAGATAATTCTCGCTCTCTCTTTCCTTGTTTCTATCTCTCTTTGTCTCCCCCACTGTTGAGAGAGAATTCTGCTGACTCCAAACCTTTCCCTCAGAGAAAAATGGGGATCCAAAAACAATAGCACAAAATACAATTTGCATCTGCGCCCCTGAGCCGGTGGGATTTAGTGTTCGCTCACGGAACTTGTGCAATCCAACCTTATTTAAACAACAGCCATAGTCTTAATACTGCATATTTCCCCATCTTAGTCTATAAGTCTGGAGGATGTGTTTGGGTTTTGTAGCACATAAATCACATAGCATAATGTTGTTGTGATTGTGCTATGATTATTCACTACTGTTATGATGCTAGTATAGGACTTCACTTATTAGTAATAGGTGAGTTATATCATCTGGGCTCTACCCATTAATTTCACCTTTTATTAAGAATTAAAATAATAATATTAATAATAAATGTAACTCATTCATTTCACCTTATAATCAAAATGAATCAGAAAATATACATTTTATGAAAATAAAGTTCCATTTAATGTATTTTTTTATTTAAATTGTATTTAGCTTTAAGTTTAATAAAAAAATAATTTCATTATTATTTTATATTTATTATTTTAATTGGCGATATATATACAAACCCGATTCCAAAAAGTTGGGACACTGTACAAATTGTGACTAAAAACAGAATGCAATGATGTGGAAGTTTCAAATTTCAATATTTTATAAAAAATAAATAAATAAATAAGTTGATTTTAAATTTCATGGCATCAACACATCTCAAAAAAGTTGGGACAAGGCCATGTTTCCCACTGTGTGGCATCCCCTCTTCTTTTTATAACAGTCTGCAAACGTCTGGGGACTGAGGAGACAAGTTGCTCAAGTTTAGGAATAGGAATGTTGTCCCATTCTTGTCTAATACAGGCTTCTAGTTGCTCAACTGTCTTAGGTCTTCTTTGTTGCATCTTCCTCTTTATGATGCGCCAAATGTTTTCTATGGGTGAAAGATCTGGACTGCAGGCTGGCCATTTCAGTACCCGGATCCTTCTTCTACGCAGCCATGATGTTGTAATTGATGCAGTATGTGGACTGGCATTGTCATGTTGGAAAATGCAAGGTCTTCCCTGAAAGAGACGACGTCTGGATGGGAGCAGATGTTGTTCTAGAACTTGGATATACCTTTCAGCATTGATGGTGCCTTTCCAGATGTGTAAGCTGCCCATGCCACACGCACTCATGTAACCCCATACCATCAGAGATGCAGGTTTCTGAACTGAGCGCTGATAACAACTTGGGTTGTCCTTGTCCTCTTTAGTCCGGATGACATGGCGTCCCAATTTTCCAAAAAGAACTTCAAATTTTGATTGGTCTGACCACAGAACAGTTTTCCACTTTGCCACAGTCCATTTTAAATGAGCCTTGGCCCAGAGAAAACACCTGCGCTTCTGGATCATGTTTAGATATGGCTTCTTTTTTGACCTATAGAGTTTTAGCCGGCGACGGCGAATGGCACGGTGGATTGTGTTCACCGACAATGTTTTCTGGACGTATTCCTGAGCCCATGTTGTAATTTCCATTACAGTAGCATTCCTGTATGTGATGCAGTGCCGTCTAAGGGCCCGAAGATCACGGGCATCCAGTATGGTTTTCCCTTGACCCTTACGCACAGAGATGTTATGTTCTTATGTTCCAGATTCTCTGAATCTTTGGATGATATTATGCACTGTAGATGATGATAATGATGTAGATTTGTCTCGGAGAAACTCCTTTCTGATATTGCTCCACTATTTTTGGCCGCAGCATTGGGGGAATTGGTGATCCTCTGCCCATCTTGACTTCTGAGAGACACTGCCACTCTGAGAGGCTCTTTTTATACCCAATCATGTTGCCAATTGACCTAATAAGTTGCAAATTGGTCCTCCAGCTGTTCCTTATATGTACATTTAACTTTTCCGGCCTCTTATTGCTACCTGTCCCAACTTTTTTGGAATGTGTAGCTCTCATGAAATCCCAAATGAGCCAATATTTGGCATGACATTTCAAAATGTCTCACTTTCAACATTTGATGTTATCTAAATTCTATTATGAATGAAATATAAGTTTATGAGATTTGTAAATTATTGCATTCCTTTTTTATTCACAATTTGTACAGTGTCGGGTTTGTATAATTTTATAGTATAATTTAATTATTAAAAAAAAATTCTAATTTAATTTCCATTTATTTCTTTTGATTTTGGGGTGACATTTGACCTGGACATGTTTTCATGAGATTCATGAATATCTTCCATTGACATAAGAACAAGTTGGACATCCCATCATGTTCCTGCTGTGTGCAGAGACAGACCATTGAGATCAGTGAATTAATCAGTGATGTGGACACTTTATCAAGTCAAAAGTGTCTTTTCTGGACATGAAATGTAAAGGCTATGAAATAAAAGGCAGCACATATTGCCCCATTGACCATGCCACAATGACAGGTGCGTGAAATTTTATATCATTGCCTAATGAATTCTTTACCGTAATGAAACAGCCTCACGGTCTAACTCTGTCCTGCTGTGAGACGTCTCTCAAGGGGACAGATGGTGTGAGTCTCCAAGCTTTACATTGGATCCGTAGGTCTAACGAGGATTCTTTAAAACAATGGAGCACCATCTGGGAGCAGTAAGGGGGACTTGTTAGCTGGCTAAGGACCCTGTACTGTGTCATCCTGCCTCCCGTCAATGAAGTTAATGACCACACACAGCGTGTCTGAGAAACACCACCATGTTTTTTATTAGATTTTGCTAAGGCAGCCACAGGGGCTCTGACTGAAGCTGTTTTGTGTCCTCTACTGCACAGACGGATTGAAGGTTTGATTGTCTATCAAAAGAGATCTTTGATGTGAAAAATAATCACACTGAGGATGATCTTTTTCCTCGCTGATCTATTCATAGAAAGTTTATGTGGTATGGCCATAAAAAGCAGATAATTGCAATTAGCTAAAGGCTGCAATTTTATTTATTTATTATTGGTGTGTTGGCTTTTAAATTGTGGATCAATGCAGAGCCAAGCACCTCTCAGAGGTTACACAGTACTTTATTGGAAATTAAATGAGGAAAACGGCAAAGAAATGGATGACCTACTTCTTTTGGTAATCCAGGATGTGCTGAATGGCTCCAGTTATCAGTTTAGAAAAGAGAAGAGGAAAAAAAGAAGGGAAATCTTAATTGAAATGCTGTTGTGTGCCATTCATTTGTATGAGAGAGTATGAATAGCTGTCATTGAGTCAGCCAGAGAGAGTTAAAGCAAGATAAAAACCTAAAGCCGTGTGGATGTTAACAGGTCCTTGAAGTGAGGTGACACAGACCAAAAACTCTCCTTCTGAATCCATCCCAGGATATAGACTCAATATTGGGCACCACCCATTCAGTGAGCAACAGAATTTGTGACATAATGTGACACATTTAGGCATTTAAATGGCAGGCACTTTAAACCAATATAAATACGGAAAATGAATTATATGAATGCAAGTTTTTACAAGTGGTGTATACACTTATAAGTGATACATACAGGATGTCTGGTCAGTCTGTTTGGCCATATATTTGTCCACACAATTTAATTGGTAAAATCTGAGTTTGTGTGATGCAAATTTATCAGTACCAGTTCAATCAGATCAAATAATTTGTTAATGTGTTTTTTTCAACCTCACACTGCTTGTTTTGATCATTTTCAGTTTGATTAATGAAGCGCTTATCTAAAACAACTTTTCTCTGCACACCAGAAGAACCTGGATGTGCTGCTACTGAAGGTTTGTCATTTTATTAGCATTACTGCAAAACTGAATATCAAGGATGAAGCAGAGTAGTGGTACAACTGATACAAGAGCATAAGGCAAGGACGTGTCTTTTTTTAATGGTTAAGGATTAATTAAGGGCTTTGACAGATGAGGGTGAATGGCAAAGTACGAACTTGACTAGTTATTTTTGGAATTTAATTGAGAAGGACTACATGTTAACTGATGAAAAGAGGAAGCTGCAAAGCACAAATATGCACACACTCTCTGTGCTAAAATGAAAGAAAGGCACAAACACATTTCTGTTTTCCAGTCAAACTCTGTCTGTGACTGCTGTTTTCAAACACTGTGCACATTCACTGCATTTTAGTAAACTCTTATAAGGCAATTTCAAGACCAGCACTTGATGACTGGTCCACAGAAGCTATTTGAGCACACATAGGAAGTGCTTTATGGCTCATCGGACAATTTTCAACCAGCTTTGTATTGTAACAATTTCAGTATATGTAAATGAACAATGTGTACTCTCCCTTTCTCTGTGTCACCTGCACCCAGATATCCTTGTTAATTTGTCAGCAAATGTTCACCAGTTGACACAAAACGCATCATTTTGACAGCTCCAGTACTTTTGTTAAAACTACAAGCTGAAATTCCCCATTTTGTATTCTCATCCATGGAGTTGTATCGACCACCAAAATCAAAAGATCTTTATAGGTGTTGAAGATTTTTGCAACACATTTTTGCAAGCAGATCCACAGCCTGCTTCAAAATGTATTTTTCTAGTTATTTCAAATTGTTTAATCACGATTAATCGCATCCAAAATAAAAGTTTGTGTTTACATAATATATGTGTGTGTACTGTGTATAATTATGTATATTTGAATACACACACATACATGTATATATTTAAGAAATAATAAATATTTATGTGTGTGTGTGTGTGTGTATAATCTATATATTGTAATAGTCTTATATATTGTATATGTATATATTATTTTTATATATATATATATATATATATATATATATATATATATATATATATATATATATATATATATATATATATATATATATATATATATATATATAAAATTTATATACACATATTATGCAAACAAACATTTATTTCTAATGTGATTAATCGCAATTAATCGATTTGACATCACACATTTTTTTGCATTTCTACTTCATAGACAAGCTTTATTAAATGGCCATCTTGCTGACAGTGAATTACCCCTTTAACTTCTACTTTTGTGTGTTTATGAGAAACTAATAACAATTAAGAACAACAAATTATCAGAATGCTATTGCATGTACAATATATATTTATGAGTTCGGGATCCACAGATACTTGTTGGCCAAAATGATTACGTTTACACGGATCCACGGAAACAACTAAAAACGCTGCATTATGCATGCCAGGTAGGTAATTGGCATTTTGTCACTTTGTAAAGAAATACTACACACCCATGCACATATGCATGTAAACGAGCATGCCTATAGACATGCCGTCACCATTTTCACAGATTCACGTTTTTGAAGTTTACACAGAGATGATAACAGTATTGTTTTCAAAAAACCTTTTCAAAGTTTGCCTTCTCAGGCCAACAAAATGTAGCTGTCGTGTAAATGAATGACTAGAACGCATTAAAAGTTTTCTGTTTTCAGTTGAGTTAATAACTAATGATTTTTACAATAGAAATGAATCGATCAAAAACTTACTTAAGCTGGACAATGACTTTCTTCTAGAACTGCTGTACAGCCAAACCAGTCTTTGTTGCATTCATTTCTTATTATCACTGTAAAGCTGCTTTGAAACAATCTATATAGTAAAAAGCACTATATAAATGAAGGTGACTTGACTTGACAGACCATTGTAACCGAACATGACAGGTTGTTTCAATTCTAAATGTGCCACAGCGGAACTTTTATTTTAAGGAGGTAAATACCTGTAAAGCTATAAAAGACTTTGGACGACTTGGAATATAGTGCACAAAAACCTTTTTTTGGTGCTTAACATTAACAACCATGAGTACACAATGTACACAATGATTTGGATCATCCTGTCTGACCGATACCCGATCTGGCAAAAATTGCAGCATCAGAGCCATTACCATTACTGAAAATTGAATTGGTGCATATCTATTTAGTTAACAATAACAACACTATATACCACCCATAGCTAGAGCTTGGTGGTATGATAGTATATTCTGCTATGCCACACTCTAAAAGATGCTGGGTTAAAAACAACCCAAGATGGGTTAAAAATGGACTAACCCAGCGATTGGGTTGTTTTAACCCAGCAATTGAGTTGTTTTAAGCAAACATTTATCCCAACCGCTGGGTTAAAACAACCCAATCACTAGGTTAGTCCAACTTGGGTTGTTTTTAACCCAGCATTTTTTAGAGTGCACTAAAACCTACTTAAAGCATCTAAGACCAACAAGCCGACCAAGTGCCATATTTAGTTGAATTTCATGATTTATACTGTGAAATTTCAGGCGTACACACAAATAAATATTCACAACTCTTGAAATGATCAAGAAAAACAGATGCCCACAGTGACTAGAACAGGCCAAAAACAATATTATAAATAATTTTTCAAAACTCAATAAACAACAGAACTGCTTCTTATTTTCCCTCTCCTATAGGAATTTCAGACTCAACAATATAGATTTCTTCTGTAGCACCTAATATATCCAAACGCCAATACACAACAACCCCAGCACACACACAGTCCACCTGAAAGAAATGATCAGACAATCTTCTTCAATCTTATACAGTGCGAAAAAAGAGCAGACAGATTGATAAACAGCAGCAGAGGCAATAGATCGGCGGTGACTTTGCGGGGAAATTGTGAAGAACTTCCCAGCGTTCCAAGATTGTCCGTCACACCGCAGTCTGAGCTGGCGATAATGGAGAAAATGTGTTTGACATTGTTCAACATGACAGAGCAATCACTTCAGATGGCACTTGATTCCGCTATTCCTCACTGCACCCGTGTTTTCCTGTATAGTGCGGTGTGTTCGGTTTTGCAGGGGCCGTGGAGCTCACGCTTGGGACACGCTGTCATGAATCCCAAATAAAGCACCAAAGGAAAGCCCTACAGACTGAAGATGTTTATGCAAGACACATTGGGATGCCATTTGTCTTTGTGCATTGCTCGTGATATAAGGACAGAGTTCAACACAAATTGAGCTAATTAACAAGCGCAGGCTGAATTTGTGCTCTGTTCTTTTCCCCAAAGTATAGATATGAAAATAATGATGACAGTGCGCTATTTGTGTGTATTTGTTCTGCTTTATTTAAAGTGGGTTCAAAAGTCTACATTGACAATCGGCGTTTCAAAGTCTAATTAAATTTTTATAGCCTTTCTCACAGCAGCTGGAATAATTAAATTTATAATTTTGATGGGGGATTGTAATCCAGAAAGGTCCAAACGACAATCAGCAGTGACAACTGGAGATTCACAAATAGTCAAAAGCAAAAGATTATACTGTACAGAAACTGAAATCTAAATACACATAGTCATGCAATGCTGATGTTGTTAACATTAACAATTTGAGAACGAAGTATAACAATGATAATAATTTTGATATGTTTGATAAGTTTGATGTGATATGAGCTAAGTGATCGTTTATTGTAATGCTTTTTTTTTTTCTCAGTTGGTCAGAACAAAAGTGGCAAACATGTTACTTACTTGTTCAGATGACATTTTCCGGTGGAATTTTTTTTTTTTTTTTTGGTCATACTTCCAAGACGTAGAATCTGTAATTCCGAAGTACAGTATCCACACCGGTGTGGTGACTGACAGTCAAACATAGGGGAGAGCAGGGTTTGTGTAAATCCACTTGGGGTTCAGAGTATTTATTTTTCCCCCACATTAATTCCCCACATGTCTAGTACAAATATGTGGTTTTGTTTCATTAATACAGTGTATACTTTTTTCTTGTTTTTCCCCCTGAAAGAATGGAAGTGAAATGTGACAACATGCCCCATAGGTGGGGTACATTGTAACATGAGGGGCACATTGTAACATAACCAAATGACAGCTTAAAATGTTATCTGATCTAATCAAAAAAATATCCAAGACAAACTAAAATATTTTGTCAATAAAATACAATTATTAATAAAAAATAAAAAAATTGTATTTTTAATAATTAAAAAGAAACACATTTTTGAGTTTGACAATAAACACATCACTAAATACACTCTAAAAAATGCTGAGTCATGGACTAACCCAGCGATTGGGTTGTTTTATCCCAGTAAATGGGTTGTTTTAACCCAGCGGTTGGGTTAAATGTTTGCTTAAAACAGCTCGTGTCTTCTGCTGTTAGATCAGCATTAAAGAACGATCTCAACTGTTAAATAACAGATGTAAGATTAAGATAATATCAGATTTGTATTATTTTAAATAAACACAAAAAACAGAGATGAAAAATAAACTTAACAAATGTACTTTTGCTATGGTTAAATAAATGTTCAGTGATATCTTCCAAATATTTCTTAATATTGGCACATTTTTTTTCTCTAAATAATGTTGATATGGCAACTAGTAAATACACAAAGTTTCGTCATCCTGGCATGTGTGGAAAGTTTTAAACCATGTGTGTTACAACTAACCCCGCGTTAGGTTGTGCCCCGCACTCCCCTACTCCTCAAAACATTAGAATCATCTACGCTGAGGAGACGTGTCTTGAAACTCAAGATACTCTTTGAATCATGCTGCACTCTTAGAAAAAAGTTTCTATGCACAGTAGAACCTTTAAGGGTTCTGTCATGTGCTTCGTATTTAGAACCTTTTAAGGCCAGCTCACACCGCACCAACAGACACTTCTCGGGTTTTGTCGGATCAGTGTGTTACCTCTGTTGGCATCTATAGGAGTTTGTTTTCGCAGATTGAACATGCTGAATCAAAATTAGACCGTATGAGAAGTGACGTGCTGTAATCTGGTGACTGTTGGTGTTGGTCTGTATCTGTCAGTGCAGTGTGAATTGGCCTTTAGGGCTTCCCATAATAGAATAATTTTATGGATTTAGTTTTAGTCATTTTGTTTTAATTAATCTTTAATGTTAATGAAGTTAATTAATTAAACAGATTATAAACATACTTTATAAGAAGAAAAAAAAATTAACCTGTTAATCTTTAAGACATTTCTACTTGTATTGTCAGGTGTAAGTTCCGTGCTATGGACTCTTATTTTGATATTCTGTTTATTTTCCTTTAGTTCCTGTTTCCCTGCTCTGTTTAGTTTCCATTTCCTTGGTTATTGATTATGTCCTTGTTTGTTCACTGTCACCTCACAGCACGAAGGACCCCGGTTCTGAGCAAGGAGTCCTTTCTGTGTGGAGTTTGCATGTTCTCCCCCTGTCAATGTGTCCCCATGTCCAAAGACATGCAGGTTAGGTGGACTGGAAATGCCAAAAATGTTTTTGTTTAGTGTGTGTGTGAGAAAGAGTGAATGTGTCCCACACTGTCAGTGCTGGGTTGTGTCAGGAAGGGCATCCGGCGAAAAAAAAAGAAAAAAAAAACCTGTGCCAAATTAAGTGTGTGTGTGAAGTGGACCCTGAGAAAGAGAGAAAAAGAGAGAGTTTCACCAGTGTCTAATAGGTTTCCTTTGTTCTTACCCTGTATTTAATGATGGTTTAAGTTCGGGTGGAGTACATTCAAATGATCTGTCCAATCAGCATAAGAGGAGGCAGCAGACTCGCCTATGATCCTCGACAGTTTTCAGCATCCTTCCTCCACCCCGACTCCTCACTCTCTGTGTGTTCCTGTCACAGCCAGGGATACGAGGGGAGTACTCTGGGTTTGGGCCAAATACAGAGATCTGAGCCCTCTCCTTGGTCAGCACGCCAAATATGCATACTTTTATCTGATTATTTGTAAGTGTGAACTCGTGAATGACCCTGTGTTTTAGTTGTTCTTTGTCTGTTGTCTGTTGTGAGTGTTATGGATTCTAAATAAAAGTTTTTTGTTACTCCAGTGTCTCATGCATACTCAGGGCCATAGCTGGGGTTTCCGGGGCTCTGGTGCAGGTTGTTGCTGTGGGGCCCCTTGAAATCATGTTCCGGGGGGAGGCCCCATTATTTGAAATCGCAGGCCCCCCCTAAGTCCGAGGGGCCCTAGAAACAGCACCACCTTTAGCCTTGCTAGAAATGCCCTGTGCATACTACAAACCCGATTCCAAAAAAGTTGGGACACTGTACAAATTGTGAATAAAAACAGAATGCAATGATGTGGAAGTTTCAAATATCAATATTTTATTCAGAATACAACATAGATGACATATCAAATGTTTAAACTGAGAAAATTTCTCATTTTAAGGGAGAAATAAGTTGATTTTAAATTTCATGGCATCAACACATCTCCAAAAAGTTGGGACAAGGCCATGTTTACCACTGTTGCATCCCCTCTTCTTTTTATAACAGTCTGCAAACGTCTGGGGACTGAGGACACAAGTTGCTCAAGTTTAGGAATAGGAATGTTGTCCCATTCTTGTCTAATACAGGCTTCTAGTTGCTCAACTGTCTTAGGTCTTCTTTGTCGCATCTTCCTCTTTATGATGCGCCAAATGTTTTCAATGGGTGAAAGATATGGACTGCAGGCTGGCCATTTTAGTACCCGGATCCTTCTTCTACGCAGCCATGATGTTGTAACTGATGCAGTATGTGGTCTGGCATTGTCATGTTGGAAAATGCAAGGTCTTCCCTGAAAGAGACAACGTCTGGATGGGAGCATATGTTGTTCTAGAACTTGGATATACCTTTCAGCATTGATGGTGCCTTTCCAGATGTGTAAGCTGTCCATGCCACATGCACTCATGCTACCCCATACCATCAGAGATCCAGGTTTCCTGCAAGACCCACTCAGAGTGACTATTGGATAATAGTGCACTGATAACAGCTTGGGTTGTCCTTGTCCTCTTTAGTCCGGATGACATGGCGTCCCAGTTTTCCAAAAAGCATTTTAAATCTTGATTGGTCTGACCACAGAACAGTTTTCCACTTTGCCACAGTCACCTACGCTTCTGGATCATGTTTAGATATGGCTTCTTTTTTGACCTATAGAGTTTTAGCCGGCAACGGTGAATGGCATGGTGGACTGTGTTCACTGACAATGTTTTCTGGAAGTATTCCTGAGCCCATGTTGTGATTTCCATTACAGTAGCATTCCTGTATGTGATGCAGGCCCGAAGATCACGGGCATCCAGTATGGTTTTCCAGCCTTGACCCTTAAGCACAGAGATTGTTCCAGATTCTCTGAATCTTTGGATGATATTATGCACTGTAGATGATGATAACTTCAAACTCTTTGTAATTTTTCTCTTTCTGATATTGCTCCACTATTTTTGGCCGCAGCATTGGGGGAATTGGTGATTCTCTGCCCAGCTTGACTTCTGAGAGACACTGCCACTCTGAGAGGCTCTTTTTATACCCAATCATGTTGCCAATTGACCTAATAAGTTGCATATTGGTCCTCCAGCTGTTCTTTATATGTACATTTAACTTTTCCGGCCTCTTATTGCTACCTGTCCCAACTTTTTTGGAATGTGTAGCTTGCATGACATTTCAAAATGTCTCACTTTCAACATTTGATATGTTATCTATATTCTATTGTGAATAAAATTTTAGATTCTTATGAGATATTATGAGATTTGTGAATTATGGCATTCCTTTTTTATTCACAATTTGTACAGTGTCCCAACGTTTTTGGAATCGGGTTTATACAAACCAACCTGTGACGTATATACTGTAGAACCTTTTTGGCATAAAGTATTCTTTAAATCTAAGTCAAGAACCTTAGGGTTCTATATAGTAGAGTTTATGCAGCTTGAGTGCTGCTGTCATTAAAGCAAAAGTGGGAATACTGAGAAGTTCTGAAATACATTTTTCACTCAAATTGTTATGCTGATAATATAATTGGTAATGAAAAAAGGTATTAAATTAGAAATGAAATTAGCTTTTTCACAAGACTTTTAAACCCCACTGTATGTGTGCACCAATTCAATTGCATATATGTGTGTGTGTTTGGATAGACAAGCTCGTTTATCAAAGCCAAAGTTTTTGTCACTGTCAAACAAAAGTAAGAAAAGAACAGAGTTTTTTTCCCCCCTCCATCTGGGTGTGCTCTGCCCTCTCACTGAGGGAATGGCACAGCTCTGTTAGTTTTATATGGCTCCCCTGCTGTGTGTGCTCCCTCCCAAGGTTTTTTTCTTCTTCTTCTCTGTATCTTTGTTTTTTCACATCAAGGTTCTGCCAGACTTCTGAGAGAAAGAAAATCAAGTATAAACTTTAGCTCAATATGCATACCCATCAATTTGCATGACGTACTTTTTGTAAAATTTTAATAAGAATTAGCAGTATTTCAGACTTTTGATCCAATACAAAGTGGGTTTTACGGCAAATTTGTCTTTTGTCATTTCTTTTGTTGTAATATGACATATGTGAATAGAATGTATTAGGTCTTAACCTTTAAATTATTTGTCTATAAATTGCATTCTGCATTTCATACAGTATAACATTTTTAGGTAACAATTTTCTTTAATAGTAGGTAAGCATTAAACAAAAATTCCTCTTTTTCATAATACATTTAATTTATACGTTTATACTTTAATTTATACATTTATACATATTATACTTATAATACTTACATATTATACTTATAATATGTATAGGGGAGCGCAGGGCACAACCTAATGTGGGATTAATTGTAACACGCATGGTTTAAAACTTTCCACACATGCCAGGATGACGAAACTTTGTGTATTTACTAGTTACCATATCAACATTATTTAGAGAAAAAATTGCGCCAAAATTTAGAAATCTTTGGAAGATATCACTGAACATTTATTTAACCATTTTTCATCTCTGTTTTTTGTGTTTATTTAAAATAAGACAAATCGTCTCAGTTACATATGTAACCCTCATTCCCTGAGGGACGGAACGGAGACGTACGTCGGAACTTTCGACATACAGGGGTCCTACCAACACACCAGGAATGCTGTCCCTTCCAGCACCCGGTTTGAGCTCGCTGGAGAGCCCCTATGTTGGGGCGAAAGTCAGGGCTCTAAACCGGGAAGGTCCGTCACAGCTGTTTTCCTGCAAGACCCACTCAGAGTGACTATTGGATAACGCTGGGAAAGTGTGCCCATCTCAGGAGATGGAATGCTGCGGAGCCACACCCTTCAATGGAAGGAGAGGTGGCAGATTACACATAGGCACTAGCCTATCAGGGTAGTGTTACGTATGGCGGTCTCTGGGGTGGATCCAACGCGGGAACAAACCGGCTCTACACGGAGGCTATAAAATCTAGCAAACGTGTTGTGTCGCCCAGCCCGCAGCTCTACAAATGTATGCCAGCGAGGCGCCTTGAGCCAGCGCCCAGGATGAAGCTACACTCCTAGTTGAGTGCGCTCGCACCCCGAACGGGCAAGGCACGTCTTGTGATTGGTACGCTAAGATGATAGCATCCACTATCCAGAGGGGCTAACCTCTGCCTTTCCCTTCTGCTGGCCTCCGTAACAGACAAAGAGCTGCTTTGAGGTCCTGAAGCTTTGAGTCCGGTCAATATAAGTGTGCAAAGTGCAGACAGGACACAACAAAGCTAGGGCTGGGTCTGCCTCCTCCGAGGGCAGCGCTTGCAGGTTCACCACCTGGTCCCGGAAAGGGAGTGGTGGGAACCGGTATCTAGGCCGGGGTCTCAGGATAGTGTGAGAGTTACTTGGGCCGAATTCTAGGCACGATTCGTTGACCGAAAGAGCATGCAGGTCCCCTACCCTCCTGATGGAGGCCAACGCAGTCAGGAGTGCTGTCTTAATGGACAGGACTTTCAACTCCACTGTCTGCAGTGGCTCAAATGGAGGACTCTGAAGTGCCCTGAGCATGAGAGTTAAGTCCCAAGAGGGTATGGAGTTCGGGCAAGGAGGATTTAGCCTCCTCACACCTCTAAGGAACCTGACGATTAGATCGTGCCTTCCGACGGACTTACCCTCAACTGCATCGTGATGTGCCGCTATGGCTGCGATGTACACTTTAAGGGTGGAGGGAGACAGCCCTCGCTCCAGTCCTTCTTGCAGGAAGGAAAGCACAACCCCAATCGAACACCTTCGGGGGTCTTCTTGGCGGGAAGCACACCATTCAACGAACAGGTCTACCTGCACGGCTCCGAAAAGGTCCCATATCAGCTGGACATTCCGGGGGTGGAGTCGCCATTCTCCCGGAAGTACTAACTGATGAGAGAGCTCATCAGCTGTCTGGTTCAGTGCACCAGGGATGCGGATGGCCCGAAGCGACCTCAGATGCTTTTGACTCCATAGGAGGAGATGCCATATGCCCCAGGAGCCTCTGAAAGGATTTCAGTGGGACCGCCGTCCTACCTGTGAATGTATTCAAGCAGTTCAACGAGTCTGATGGTATGGATGAGCCAGCGAGACAGCCTGGGGAGCTCTAGCCCGGCCCCCAGAGACCGAGCAAGCGGGACCAACGGTCTCTGTCCCCCGGGTGCACAGACGTACCTGGGGTGGGGCAGCGAGGTGGAACACTCAGACCCGACCCGGACGGCCCGGAGGCGACCCGGAATGTTGCCTGAGGGTTCCAGGGTGGGGCGGAGTAAGGGAGAGAAGGCCCAGAGGCGTCCTCGAGCTGCCCACTACCGCCCCCTGGCGATAAGAGGGGAGGAGAGGAGTGACAAGGCCGGGGGCGTCACACACTGCCAACCTGACCCTCTCTGGGCCCAGAGAGGGAGGAAACTACTCTCTGAGAATGTGGGTACCACTGGACTCCGGAGAGCCAGTGGCAGGACCAAAACCTAAGGAAGGTTTGAGGAACCGAACTTTGTCTGGCTCACGCATATCTGCCAGGTTTAGCCCCATGTGACGCTCCTGGACCACTAGTGTGGACATTGCCTGACCCAGGGAGCATGCAGTGACTTTCGTCGCCCGAAGAGTGAGGTCCATCACCACACACAGTTCCTGCATAACCCCTGGGTCGGGACTACCCTCGTGCATGCAGAACAGAGGGTAGCGAGAGAGGGAAAACACTTATACAGATTATGGCCCTTTTGGTGTTCCATGTTTCCCTCTCTCCAATGCAGCAATTGACATCTGTCCTCTGCCAGAGCCCCAAATGAAATGCTAGGTCTCATTCTTTTTTTTTCATCTGTAAGCTACCAGCAGGCATGTGAGTCAGTGAGCGTGGCCATCAGAACGGCACACAGCGCGCTGAACGTTCAAGCCCTTATGAGAAAGGCAAGACGAACAACACACCGATGTGGTTATGTTCTCATGAGAGAATATGAACCACCCACAAACACAGTCTCAGCATGCTTGTGATGCGATAGAGGAGTGGGGACCCACGGAGATGTACCCGGCAGGGAAGCCCCACTGTAACCCAGGTCACCAAGGCTTATTAGCCAAAGTAGCCCTTTTCTGGTGCAGAAAAAGAACTAGATCGGGGAATAGGCAAAGGGACTGAGGTATCATAGTCTCTAGAGCGCCGAGTGACGCGCTGGGTTTCCGTGACAACCCGCGCTGTCAGCCGGCCACTTGACAGCACACAATGTTTATGTGCGAAAGAGATCGTGGCCGTCAAATGAGGACAGGAAACAACCGCATCCAGAAACACACGGTTTGAATGACATTTTGAAAAAGACGCAGGGTCAAACCGTGTTGCTCTTTTAGAAGGAAATGCTTTTTTAGAAGTGCTGAAGCACTCAGGGAGATGGCTGCGGCTCACAGCAGTCTCATTGCAGTCCGATTGCAAGCCTGCATGTGAGCACTCAAAGAACAGAAACGCCCAGCCAACCAACACAGGATCAAGTGTAGTGTATGTTGCAGTGGCCACTAGCTGACTCGTGCTGTCACACCAGTACCCAGGTAAGAGAGCGATCCTCCTTGAGACTTGTCTATATACTCTTCATAGAAACAGCTAATAAAACAAACCCTTCGGCTCCGAAGTTAAAAGCAAGGATGCGGTATTCCACTTCCGTATTTATACCCGCGCTGCGGGGAGGTGCGTGGACCGCATGCCAATGTTATTGGCTCGTTTCTATATACTCGAAGCAGATTGGTCTCTGAAGATGATCCCCAATTCGTCGGTCAGTTCCGACGTACATCGAACATGACCGACTGAAAGGGAACTGATATTATCTTAATCTTATATCTGTTATTTAACAGATTTAATGTTCTTTAATGCTGATCTAACAACAGAAGACAGAAGAGCCGTGGTTTAAATTCCAGTTGAGCAGGTGGGATGTTAATAGAACCCTAATAGAACTATGCTATTATATTTTATACTTTTATTAATTCTTTTGAGAAACCATGAGAAAAGGGTGAATAAAGACTGAGAGTCAATGTTCAGAAATTATTAATTATTATTATGTTTTGAACTATGGTGTATAGCTGTATTTAGCAATGTATTTGTTGTCAAACTTAAAAAAAATTTAAACTTTAAAAGTTTATTTTTCATTATTAAAAATGCCATTCATTTATTTTTTTAAAACGAATAATTGTATTTTATTGACAAAATATTTTAGTTTGTCTTGGATATTTTTTGATTAGATCGGATAACATTTCAAGCTGTCATTTGGTCATGTTACAATGTACCCCACCTATGGGGCATGTTGTCACATTTCACTTCCATTCTTTTGGGGTAAATCAAGAAAAGAGTATACACTTTATTAATGAAACAAAACCACATATTTGTACTAGACATCTGGGGAATTAATGTGGGAAAAAATAAATACTCTGAACCCCAAGTGGATTTACACAAACTGAGACAGTCAAAAAGCGTTAGGTTGTGCCCCACTCTCCCTACTTCAAATGTTTAAAACAATGCATTGTACAAATTAAAATTAAGCTAAATGATAAATAAATATATATATATATATATATATATATATATATATATATATATATATATATATATATATATATATATATATATATATATATATATATATATATATATATATATATATATATATATATATATATATATATATATATATATGTATATGTATATATATATATATATATATATATATATATATATATATATATATATATATATATATATATATATATACTATATATATATACTATACACACTCACCTAAAGGATTATTAGGAACACCATACTAATACTGTGTTTGACCCCCTTTCGCCTTCAGAACTGCCTTAATTCTACGTGGCATTGATTCAACAAGGTGCTGAAAACACATCCAGGGCACGAAGCTCCCGTTCCACCACATCCCAAAGATACTCTATTGGGTTGAGATCTGGTGACTGTGGGGGCCATTTTAGTACAGTGAACTCATTGTCATGTTCAAGAAACCAATTTGAAATTATTCGAGCTTTGTGACATGGTGCATTATCCTGCTGGAAGTAGCCATCAGAGAATGGGTACATGGTGGTCATAAAGGGATGGACATGGTCAGAAACAATGCTCAGGTAGGCCGTGGCATTTAAACGATGCCCAATTGGCACTAAGGCGCCTAAAGTGTGCCAAGAAAACTTCCCCCACACCATTACACCACCACCACCAGCCTGCACAGTGGTAACAAGGCATGATGGATCCATGTTCTCATTCTGTTTATGCCAAATTCTGACTCTACCATCTGAATGCCTCAACAGAAATCGAGACTCATCAGACCAGACAACATTTTTCCAGTCTTCAACTGTCCAATTTTGGTGAGCTCGTGCAAATTGTAGCCTCTTTTTCCTATTTGTAGTGGAGATGAGTGGTACCCGGTGGGGTCTTCTGCTGTTGTAGCCCATCCGCCTCAAGGTTGTGCGTACTGTGGCTTCACAAATGCTTTGCAGAATACCTCGGTTGTAACAAGTGGTTATTTCAGTCAAAGTTGCTCTTCTATCAGCTTGAATCAGTCGGCCCATTCTCCTCTGACCTCTAGCATCAACAAGGCATTTTCGCCCACAGGACTGTTTTGAATGTTGAATGTTTTTCCCTTTTCACACCATTCTTTGTAAACCTTAGAAATGGTTGTGCATGAAAATCCCAGTAACTGAGCAGATTGTGAAATACTCAGACCGGCCTGTCTGGCACCAACAACCATGCCACGCTCAAAATTGCTTAAATCACCTTTCTTTCCCATTCTGACATTCAGTTTGGAGTTCAGGAGATTGTCTTGACCAGGACCACACCCCTAAATGCATTGAAGCAACTGCCATGTGATTGGTTGATTTAGATAATTGCATTAATGAGAAATTGAACAGGTGTTCCTAATAATCCTTTAGGTGAGTGTATGTAAATGTGTTGCTTATTGTTAGTTCATGATACATGCAGTAATGTTGAAACTTATTGTAAAATCTCTTATAAAATGTAGTTTGGTTTTTCATAATTGTTATTTATCTTGTGTATGATGGGGTCCGATTAATGCCATTCACTAATAGAACAGGGAAAATAGAGTTAGTCACGTTTTTCCCACAGATGTGATGTTAATAGCTGTCTATGAGCCTTCAATGTTGCAGGGGGTTCTGGGTAATGAATGGCAACTCTACTGGGGGATTTACTGGAAGACATCCAGTAAAAGAATCTCAAACCAGACACCTGCTCAAACATCTGTGAGCAGTGACCTCTGTAGCTCACCTTTACTCTTATCAGAACAGACAAACCCAAGCCAACTCACACACAAAAACCGCTCGTCTGCATGAGTGCGCACAGAGACGCAAACACAAACAGACTTGATCACATTTGCACAAGCATGCAAGTGCAATGTATTACGGGGTGGGAATGAATCGCTGCACATTTGGTTTAAAACATTTTTATTGCAGCGACCTCTCTGAGCATTTCTATTGTAGAGGAAAGATCCAGTTATTCCACCAGAGCTGTATCTGTGCTGCAGACTTGCATCAGGCATCTTTAAATGCCTTGTCGCCACTTACGCCACACTGCACTTCACATTTGGTTTTTCCTCAATCTGTGAAAGAGAGAGGATGATTTCTGTGTTCATAGTGGATGGAGAAGTGAATGGATTCTGTGTACTGAATACAGATGAGAAGCAGTTTCATCTGTAGAGCGGATGAGAGAACCACTGTGGCCCCTTCATCTTCATCTTTTACAGACTTGTCGGACGTGCAACAACTTAACATCTTCAGGAGCTTGTTTTACAAAAAGGTTTTGCTTCTTTTGTTGTCTTTTCTAAAAGACAACAATGTTAATAGTTTGTTTAGTGCAGTTGTACCATAAGAGCCATTTCTGTCCAATTGCCTGCCTGTCGAGGAAAGTTTTTCAAATGGAGTTCCATTAGAGATTTGGAGAATCACTTCCCTTTCATTTATGTCTCGGTAAAATTAGAGTTTAAAATTTGCAGAACTAATTCCCCATGCTATTCATCCAAACCTTGATCCAATGGATGATGTAAGACCTGATTTTGGGCATTTGTCATGTTATTTAAAAGGCCTTAATATCAGCTACATTTATTTGAGAAGCAACACTGCATGAAATAACATTAAGATATACATTAAGTTGTTTTCAGAGAATGCATTTTTAAAATGAGTGTATTTTGTCTTTGTCTTGCACTAAGACAAAAATTTTTTTTCATTTAAAAAAGTTTTTATCATTTTAAAGATATTCTCTGAAAATCTTGTGCAATATCTTGTTAATTTATTTGAATTAAAGGCCTTTTAGATATTTTAACTGGAAAATAAGATATAAATGACAAGATAAATGATAAGGATTTATAGGCAGATGATAATGTATTGAAATACTACAATATCAAATATATATATATATATATATATATATATATATATATATATATATATATATATATATATATATATATATATATATATACAGTATATTACAGGTATGAAAACATGCAAATGATTATATGGCATATTTTAAAGGGCTGTTCACACCACAGCCATAACAATAATGACAGAGGAATGATATAGATTTTTCCCCAGCCAATGAAGGATGAAACATTGACAACCAATCACAATCCACCTGACTTTAAAAGAGCTTGAGAATTTAAAGAGGCAGAACTGCAGCGCTCTCTTAAAATAAACAGAACGTTATCGTTGTCCTAGGTGTGGGCGATAATATAGTTATTAATAGGGGCTTTTGCACCGGAGGAACATTTTCATAGTTTTTATAATTATTAGCGGAAGAACCCCCTGCTTTTTGGTGTGTTCTCACCACAGGAACTGAGAATGATTTTACAGTCTTAAAAATTCTAGGTTGTTTCAGCCCATGTTTGGGTCAATATGGACAAACCTAACTGTTGGTTTAAATGTTTAAATTACATTTTTAAACCCAATTTACATTTTTGTCCATATTTGACCCCAAACATGGCATTTTTAAATGTAGTTATAGGAACGTATTTTAAGTTACACATATTCAGTTATGTTTGTTCTTAGTTTAGTTTTAGTTTGTATTCAGTAGTTCCTGTGTTCCTTTGTCACAGTTTCCCGCTTCTCATTTGTTGTCATGGACGTTAATTTATTATCACAAGTGTTAAGCATTAGTTCCCTCATTTGCCTTGTGTTTAATGATGCCTTCACGTGCTATCGTAAATTTCGTACTTCCCACTTCTGAAGTTGTGATTACGAGCTCTTCGCATTCAAATTTTGACTTGAGAGGGTGTTCCTGTCCAATTTTTCAACTCACTCTTCAGTTGTCGGTTGTTGTTTGTGTTTGTGTTTATGCACGCTGTTATGCCTTACTGCCTTCCTGTTTAATAAACCTTGTTATTTTTATATAGAGTCGTCAGTCTTCAGTCTTCTTCAGTCATCGTGACATAGGGGGACTAAATTATCTCCTACTTCAGAGTAGGGTCTATCTCAACACAATAGGAACTACCAGTGAAGTAAGTGTATGTTGATTGACCGAAAGCATGCCATACGAAACTCAGCCACCCGCCATTTTTAAAAAGCAGTGTAAACACAGTTTACATATAGGCTACTTACTCCACGAACTAACATACAGAAAGCTAATGGTAACAACACATAAACATACAAAAAGCTAATGTTAAAGGCATTTAACTGTCTTTTCTGTCTTAAAACTGTCTTAAAAATGTGTCTTTTCTCAGTCTCAATGATATGTAGTAGCACTGCATTTCAGTCACATAACTTATACATCTACATTCCAACTCAGTTATCACGAAACCCACGACACACAACAAAGACACAGCTCCGATCACTGCGTCCTCCATCCTCCAGATGTTGAGGTTTTTGAATGCCGCTCTTAAATGACATCGCTGTCTTTTGGCTTACGTCACTTCAGAGTTCCTACTAGTGTTGTGAATGCAATCAGGAAAATGGCCCTGGGGGAAAATTTTGTTCTCAGGGGACAGCCCTGGTGGCTAGTTTCTATAAATGAGTTCCTAACTACCCAGTGTGAAAGCCCCTATTGATGCGAATGGCCTTAATGCTGTATGAATGCATGCCGTTATAATGCATTAGATAGGCTACACAAGCTTCAGTCAGTGTTGCCCAAATGTTTTCCAGGGAGAAGATCTGTGATCTCTCCAGCATGTTTGCAATGTTTTTATATTTATTTTGGTTCATTTTACAACACTTTACTGTGCTCATCCAACTTAAAGAGGATTTCTGCTGCAATATAAGGGCAAGTGGCACTGCTGAAATTCTCCCCGTTAAAAAATGTTTAAACATTTTATCACTAACAGAACAATCAATAAAAAAACAGTAGTTGTATGTCATGCACCTGGTCTCTTAGGTTTCACTGTCTGCTCGTGCCGAGCATAGCCTGGCTGTGTGCCGCCATAGAGTGGCATTAACCAGCTTTCTGTTCTTCCCTTCATCTCACTCAGTTCTCATTGACGAAACGGAATGGGCCTCAGGGTTTTAGCCTCTGATGAGAAATTGCCCTCGTCCCCTGGGCACCTGAACAAGCCGTGGCTCACTCCTACCCAACATCCCCTATGTCTCCCCAAATATGCCTTCGCTTTCATCATCTGTGAAAAACAAATAGCCATGGCCAAACCCGGGACAATCATTTATTTGGCTAATTTTTTTTCCAGCGACCTTACAGAACAGGACATTTTATTTGTACCTGCGTTGATAGATGTGCTGGCAGTTTTCTGATTACGACGCAATTCGATCAGGCTTCTGTGAAAGTAATAAGAATAAATGTTCGACTGTAAACCTCCAGGTACAAACTCTTTAGAAATTGGAGTTACCGTGAAGGGAGTTTCAAATATGAAAGACACTTTTTTTTTTTTTTTTTTTTTTTAAACAGTTACTTTATTTTTATTGATTTTATGTTGTCCTCATCATTCTGTTAGCACATTACAGGCTTCTGTTATAGTCCTGGTGTCTTTAGAAATATAATTTAAAGGGGTCATAATCATATCTTGAGGAATCCAATTTTACTTAATTTGATATAAAAGGGTTCATTGTACCATGAAATCTAGGGATGCAAGATATATATCAGTACCATATCTGCCCGATAATTTATGTGTTGATGATGAATAAATATCAGCTGAGATTGTGCATGCTTATTTCCTTTTTTTTTTTGGCATTTAGATATTTACCAAATTTGCAGTTGGTATACACACAGCAAATTACTGAGGAATAAAAACCTAGTGTTGGGCAGCTAGTGATAAAATCTGGTGTTCATTTACAAATATTATATGCTTTATCACTTGTTTAGTGATAAAGCACAGTGTTTCCTTTGGGTGTTCACCTATAATCAACATCTGCGCATGTGCAGAGCATTTTCAATTTCCCCGGAGTCCACGCCCATCCTACGCTACGCGCTAAGGTCTATGGATTTGCCTGCACACGCAACAGTTACAAGGTATAGTATTATTAACTTATAAACTTGTGATTTATTCATGAGCTTGTATCATCACTTAAGCAAATTGTAATTATTTTATATTATAATGCTTGTGTGAAAAACAACTTTATTATTTGCCTCATTTTACCCAAACATTGACACGGTCAAAGTATGATTATTTCTACTTTATCACAAGATTAGTACACAAAGTCAGCACTGCATAAACTTATTTAATTAAGTATTAAAATAATTATTAAAATATTGATAATTAGTAACGTATGTGGTTGACTTAACTCTGTCAGCATTTTTACCTCAGTTTAATTTCGCGCACTTTTGATTCACCGTTCTGTCTTGAGTTTAACGTACGGGTAACGTAAACTAAGATGTAAAAACAACCATAGGTTCATTTTAAAGGATGCTTTAACGTTTAGTAAATGACAAGACTGACACGGTTATTTTATTTCCCCTCCTCAAATTCGTAGGCCAGCACCATGGCTGAAAGTGAAGCGGTGAGACTACTATTCGTTAATGGAGGATGATGGAGATAGGCGTAAGTAACTTTAATTTTAATCGTTTTGTTGAATACCGACATTATGCGTCATTTTGGAACTGACAGGATTTGGATAGTTAAACTTTAGGTTATTTGTCATTTGTCGTAAGTATCTTTAATAGGGTTCCCAACCTTTATTTTAACGTTTATATCTTTCATCCCGTAGCTACGCGTTATTGAAATGTCATGCAAACGAGAAAGCAGACGTTAATCGAATCGATTGTTCTTGAAATAATTCTTGTAATTCTTGAAAATATTCTTGTGTGGCGCCTCGGGGCTTGAGCACTAACGAATTTGGCCGAGCACCCACGGAAACACACGAGATACGTCATTGGTGGCGCTGCGCATACTGATCGGCCTATGACGTCTCGAGAGCGGAATGCTCTGCTTGTTCTAGCATCGTTCTCATGGCACTTTGATGACATAACCCGATCAGTCTGTGCAGCGCTCCAAAAAGTCAAAAAACATATATTAGTGGGACACGTTTTTCTTCGTGAAGCACTGCATTAACCAACAGATAGAAATTCAATATTGGGTAAGGAGGTTTGTTTCTCCCGCCGAGGCATTTTTCGTCTTATTTTTTTATTAGTATATTAGTTGAGCAGAATTGCCGGGAGAGATTTTTAGAACTTCGTTCTAGCTTTATAGTTGTAGTATTGTAAATTTGTACCAGTATTTAGTGCTTATATGTGGATATAAACTTTTAATTGTTTGAACAATTGACATAGGCACGTGGTAGTTCTTGCTGTAATATGTGTGTTGGTATTAAAAAAAATCTGTAGTAAAACACACATTGCTTTTTGCTATGGAGGATAAGCACCCACTGGCAAAAACAGACTCGCCTCTGCCCACACTGGAATGTTGTCATGCATTTGGTGACAAATTAAATTATTAGTTTTCTGTTTGAATTGTGTATTTGTATTTTTATGTCATTTTTGTTTGTATAAAATGTCATTCAAGTTTGCTTACCTTTTACAGGTTGGACAGTAAAGGCAAGAACACAATACAGGGACACTAGAAAATACGTAAAACTCAAAGAGCCATGCTTTTTGAAGTTTGTCACTGAAGGCAAGTATGTAAATTAAGCTATACTATGCAGTAAATGCACAAAGTACTTTGATTTCTTTATGATTAATACAAATTTAGGTAATAATTAAGTAATAATGAATAAAGCATTTGCCATTCCAGAACAGACACATGTTAAGGTAATGGATGTCTACAGAAGTGGATGTATTTCCTGAACTTGTTGCTGAATGTGCTTTAGTCTAAATACTAATGATGGTAATTATGTTTATACTTATTTGGTATTATTTTAAAATTGTGGTGACGTTTAACGCCTCGTGACTAAACAAAGGGCGCCAATGTGAGTGTGCATACTGACACGAAATAAAAAAAAAAACGCCTTGGGTTAGTTTTTTTGGTTTGACGCACTGAATTAATAACTGCCCAATCAATGAGACACATAGAACTTTGACAAAACGCCACAGCGGCTTGAGATGTGCTCAAGTTCTACATTGTGGTCAACAAGTAGCTGATTATTTGATTATTAGCTGATTATTAGATTATTTGACAAAGCATCTCAACATGTATGGATAGTGAACAAGGACAATTTAAGGAATATTTCTTTGTTCGTTGTTTTGTTTTGTTTGACTATATCAACTATATTACTGATCTGCCCTTGAAATGAGCTAGTTGACAACGCCAGTTGCATTATTTTCCTGTTTAACACTGTGAAGCTGCTTTTTTCACAGATGCCTCAGCCTGCTCACTGTTGGGGCCGCCCACAGGCTGCTTGGAGGTGAATACAGCTCTTTCTCAGAAGATGGTAACAGGGCCACTCCTTTCCCCAGTGGAGGGCCGGGGGAGAATCTTTTGTTTTCCCTTAATGAAAGAGCTGACTCATTCACCTCCGAGCCCCAAGAGGGTGTGGCTGGCAGTGTGCGACGCACAGCCTCACCACTCTCAGCCCCCTTTGTCAGCAGCCCCCTGTCAGACGAGACCCCCATGGAATGCTGGTCCTACTGACGAAGGGTGCAGTCGAGATCGTCTGGCTTCTATAGCCCTTACTTCATTGTACCCGAGAAAAGCGGTGGGTTACGACCAATCCTGGACCTGCGCGTCTTGAACCGAACCCTTCACAGGCTTCCATTGAAGATGTTGACAGCCAAATGCATTTTCGAATGCGTTCGTCCATCGAATTGGTTTACAGCGATCGATTGGATAGCCCTGTTTCCTTGTGTCTTCATGAAAGTTATCGAGGCAGCCCTTGTGCTCGTTGGGCAACCCCCACATGTATATTTCCACAGTAAATATCTTCGAGCACGTGTCTTCCCTTGGCAAGACACCTTGCCACTCCTCGGGTTGAAATATTCCACCTGTGGCTGGATACCCCAGAGTTCTCCATATGCAGCCCATACATGGGTCATATGTGTATTTCTAAGTCCTCCCTATGGGCAGGCATTGTGTTGCATTTCTCCACGTGGATATGCTTCCCAGTGTACCTTGGTATTGGCGTTGAGCCTAGCCCCTCGTTTGTGCTAAAGACTCACGGCAGGTGAAACCCCCATTCTGTCAGTAACTGACGTAACGTGTCCGTTCCCTTCCTTCAGGGGACGAGGGTTACATATGTAACAGAGACGATACAAGTGTCAATTTTTTTTAAATTTGACACTTGTAAAAAAAAAAAAAAATACTGCATTCAAGGTATACGGAGAACAGATTATGGCACAATGACAGCTTTTATTGAACCAGGTAGTGAGCGGGTCAGGTGAGTGAAAGGTGAGTGTTCAGCTGAATGCAGATGATAACTGGGTAATACTATACTTCTTGCTTGCAGATGGCATTGGAGATCCAGGTATTGGAGCGAAGGAGACAGGAGACACACTGGAGACTAGGAGACACATTGGAGGCAGGTAAGTCTCGTGGAAGTGTCCTTGAGGTAAGCATAAGCTGGAGCTTGGTGCGAATGAGACCGGACAGTGACTGAAAGTGAACGTGGTGCTTAAGTGCAGGCAGTGAATGCAGTGATGATGAGGTGCAGGTGTGTGTGTGATCAGTACTCTGGAGATGGAGTGCGCTGAGTAACATATACGTTCCATGCATTTTTTTTGGGGAAATTAAACCAATGACCTTGACGTTGCTAACACCGTACTTTTCATTTTGAGCTACAAGGGATATCTTTGATAGATGTGAAATCTAAACCCAAAATGGAATTATTTCCATTAACATTATTAACTTTAAATCAATGTTTCAATTTTAATTTATTTTATACCATGTAGAGTTTTAATCAGTATTCATCAGTAGGGGAGAGCGGGGCACAACCTAACGCTTTTTGACTTTCTCAGTTTGTGTAGATCCACTTGGGGTTCAGAGTATTTATTTTTTCCCCATATTAATTTCACAAGTCTAGTACAAATATGTGGTTTTGTTTCATTAATACAGTGCATACTTTTTTCTTGATTTACCCCGAAAGAATGGAAGTGAGGTAGGTGGGGTACATTGTAACATGACCAAATGACAGCTTAAAATGTTATCTGATCTAATCAAAAAAATATCCAAGACAAACTAAAATATTTTGTCAATAAAATACAATTATTAATTAAAAAAACAAAAACATAATGGCATTTTTTAATAATTAAAAATAAAAAAGATTTTGAATTTGACAACAAACATCGCTAAATACAGCTATACACCATAGTTCAAAACATAATAATAATTAATAATTTCTGAACATTGACTCTTATATCTAAGTTCTAATAGGGGCTCATTGTAACGCAGTGTTACAACACACCCCACACACAGTCTTCTGCTGTTAGATCAGCATTAAAGAACCATCTCAACTGTTAAATAACAGATGTAAGATTAAGATAATATCAGATTTGTATTATTTTAAATAAAAACAAAAAACAGAGATGAAAAATAAACTTAAGAAATTTACTTTTGCTATGGTTAAATAAATGTTCAGTGATATCTTCCAAAGATTTCTTAATATTGGCACATTTTTTTCTCTAAATAATGTTGATATGGCAACTAGTAAATACACTAAGTTTCGTCATCCTGGCATGTGTGGAAAGTTTTAAACCATGCGTGTTACAACTAACCCCGTGTTAGGTTGTGCCCCGCACTCCCCTACTTCATCAGTTTATTTATAGAGCTGTGAAAAAAGTGTAGTTTTTAACATTGAATATGGTCAGATTTTATTATGCATAGTAATATACATTCTGATTGTAAAATTGACTCAAAAATTTGGTGCATCTTTCATTTCTTTGATGTTCAAACATGCAATTTTCAGGTGTGAAAATGTCTTTAGTATAAAAAAAGTGCCAAAATACAGAACATTTTCAGAGCACTGAAAGGCTTTGATTTTGACTGTTTGTGTGGTAGATTTTAGTGTAGATTGTTTTTTGAACCTGACACTTTGTAGTCCAGGCTGTTGTTGAAGTATGACACAGTTAAAATGACATTTGACTACTACAGCAATCCTGCAGATTGTGCGACTACTGTCACTCATTTTACAGGGTGTTTATGTATGACTCCTAAAGCCACAGTGACAGATTTAATTCTGCTTGTTTAATTCTCAGATGTGGAAAATGATTAAATTCTGCCTAGTTTGGATGCCAAAAAAACCCTACTAATATCATAGGTGGAAAATAATTATGAAATAATCAGAATGAAATGAAAATATAAGTCTCTAGATAAGGATGATGTAAAAGAAGCATTTAATGATGACATTTGGTGACAGCAGTAGTTTAGTCTTGTGTGTGTTTTGATGAAGCCCCCAATAAATCCATATTTCATTTACATTCATATGTACAGTCTCCGCCACAACCCCCAACCCCCACCCCCACCGGCCTTTTCCCTCATGTCACATATTCCAGATCTTCCAATATAAATAAGACTGTTCAGTTAAGCTAGAACCACTGATCAATATTTACAGACAGCTGAGGGACTTATAAGATATCATGTTAAATGGTCTAACACTAATATCATGTTTCCTACTGGATTAAAACTGTTTCTGTTGTTCCGTGCCACAGTATTAAAATAATTTAATATTTGTATACAGTGAAAAAAGTCTTTCCGCAGTTTAATGGTAATAATTTAGTGTCTTTGTGGTCGTTGGGTAGGGTGCATAATGCCTGTTGAGTCTATCATCACAGAATGGCTACTTGTGATTGACAGAAATGCAACAGTCTATTTGAGGAGAGGAGTGGGCATTTAATCGGAGTAATGTGTTTTGTCAATGCCGAAATCATTTAGATGATAAATAGAGACTTATTGTCAAACGGCAGAGGTTGTGAGTGCTGGCTTGGATGGTTTGGGCAGTGGAGAAGCCATTGAAGGATAATTTGTCTGTCAGATTGCATTTGAAGAGAAGGTGCCAGATATTATCAGGCAAAGGCTTTGCTATCTGGCTCAGGCTTGCATGGATGAATGTTCTCACGATAAACAGGCCAGAGAGAGATGCTTTGAAAGACACTCTGTGGGCCTTTGAAGACATCATTCATGTCTTAATAGATCTTAAAAATATCTGTTTTTGTTTTAATAAACAAACACTCCTCATGTTAAAAGAGATCATTAGGTTACATTCATCATTAGTGAATGCTTTAATGTCTGTATATTTGTGTTGTAGACTGAGTGTTAATCTTGTTGTAAATTTCCCACATTTGGCTTATTAAAGTTTTTTGAAGTCTACAACTTTAACCTAAATTTTGTAAATTAATGTCAAATGGGTTGGGTGGGTAACACTAGAAGTTAATTTGTTAATTTGCAAAGTTAATTTGCGCTATATATATATAATTTTTAATGTAGGCTAGTTGAAGGATTTTAATTCAAAAGGCCTAACAAGATAAATAGGTAACACATATTCACTATTAACTACGACTTTTGCCTCAATTAACTCCTAATTTACTGATTTTTAATAGTTAGTAAGGTAGTTTTTGTAGCGTTTAAGTTTAGGTATAGGGTAGCATTAAGGGATGTAGAAAAGGCATTTATATGTGCTTTAACAGCCAATATACTAGTAATGTAAGCTAATAAGCAGTAGTTATAAGCAGTTAAAAGAGTTTAAAAAGATGGTGTGTGTGTGTGTGTGTGCTAGTCATTTTCACAGTTTTGTCAATTGTAGCTTATACACTGTCCCATTTTGTACAATTTTGTGGGTCCAGCAGAAGCAAATGAGGAAAGTGTTATAATTCTCATTTTTTGGTCTGCTCAACCATGCTATTTCTAGTTTCTTTAACATTTAGGACATCAGTTTAAATTTTGTACAAGAATTTATTTGCATTTATATTATATTTTAAACAACTAAATTTGATTGCATTCATAATCAAATTTAATCAATCCAATTGATTAACCTCCATCAACTTCACACCATTTCTGTCACAGTGTGTTTTGGGTTGTGTTTCATGTTCATGTTTTTAAGTTTGCCATGTTCACTGTCACGTTTCTCAGTTTATCATGTTCTCTGTCAGGCTTCCTGGTTGTCATGTGATTCCCATGCCCTCATGTGTTCTTGTGTCATGTCATTGGGTGTGTGTCTCATTCAGTTCCCTAGCTCCCGAGCTCGTGAATCAGTATATCGTGTACACTAGATCGGGCACTGGTAAGGACAGTAAAAGACGCTGGCTCACTACACATTGGGACACTGATGACTCTATTTCCAGCGACGTGACAACGTCCTCACTGTACAGCATCATTACTGGTATTTATGAACAACAGTAGAGTTTATATCAAGTCAAGTCATTATTGTTTTGCCATGTCTTTGTTTTATGTTTTGGACTTTGGATTTTTGGGAATTAAAACTGCACTTGGGTTCAGCAGACCAGTGTCCAGAGAGGGCTCCAGGCCATGACCCCATAGTCCCACCCAAGAAAATTTTTTGGATACCTTGAAAGGGCTTCAATGGCCGTGCCTCTGTGGTCTGACGAACTGCCCAAGCTACCATGGTCCCACGAACTTCTAGTTCCGCCATGGTCCCATGAACTTCTCGATCCTCCATGGTCCCATGAACCGCCCACACTCCCCGGCCCTTCTAAGCTGTGTCCGGTGCCTCTGTACAGGCCTGGCCCACCATCCCTCCCCCAAGACTGCCCCCCGAGACTGTTGTTGGTGTTTTGGTTTTGTTTTGGCGCCTGGGGCCACCCATAGAGGAGGGGAACTGTCACAGTGTGTTTTGGGTTGTGTTTCATGTTCATGTTTTTAAGTTTGCCATGTTCACTGTCACGTTTCTCAGTTTATCATGTTCACTGCCATGTTCTCTGTCAGGCTTCCTGGTTGTCATGTGATTTCCATGCCCTCATGTGTTCTTGTGTCATGTCATTGGTTCATTGTTTAATCAGTGTTCACAGGTGTCCCTTGTCCAGTCAGTAGTCCTTGTGTATTTAAGCCCTCATGTTTGTCATGGACCTGGTCTAGTATTGATGTTGTAACCTGTTGGTGGTGAGTGTTATAGCCAAGCCGAGCCGACTTTGGATTTTTGGGAATTAAAACTGCACTTGGGTTCAGCAAACTCGCCTCCAGTTACAATTGACTGTTACAATTTCATTTTAATAATAAAAAAAAAAAAAAATCCCTTTTTTTTTTTTTTTTTTTTTTTTTTTTTTTTTTTTTAAACCATTTAGTTCAAGAAGGTTACATAGAGAAATTATACTCTAAAACGGCAAAAAAATTGAGAAACGAACAGGTAAAAATTAAATGGTAGACCGTATTTGTGTGAATGTTAGTGTTATAGTTTATACACTGTCACAATTTTTGTAGGTCCGGTGCAGTAAAAGCAAATGAGGAAAGTACTGCTATACAGCCCTCAGCATCTGCTCTTTAACATTTTGGTGAGTTGAGTAATTGTCTTGTAAATCCTTTATATTTGGTCATGTAGGATATGGCATTATGTATGATCCTTGTACCTAATTTCGATGCAGTTAAACTAACGTTGACCAACACTCCATGGTCTCACTGCAGATATCACAAAAAATAGCACGTCAATTGGTTTATTAAAAGTGCAGTGTATCATTTAACCACAAACACAGTTGCAACCTTTGGTAACACTTTATAAGAGACTACTTAATTCTAAACTAATAGTTTTTTTTCTTTATTACTGTATAATTATTATTAATTTTTACCAAACTTTCTTTTTTGAAACCACAGTATTGTCTGAACCAATGGTGTGAGGGCAGTCTGTTTATCCAAACAGTGGAAGATGAGGTGTGTATGAAATTCAGTGTTAGTAGTTGGCTCTGAAATTACACACTTTGCCTTGTACATTTTTTTAATAGTAAATGCGGGGCTAAATGCACAATCCTTTTCAGAGAAACAACTATTGAGCTTTGTAAATTGCTTTATTGGAAATTCTGCTTGGCCTAAAGGGGCAGACCGTGCCAGTGTGACTTATCAGTCGTCCTTATTCTACAGAATGAGAAGCTGTGACAACATGACCACAGGGGCTGCAACAAGCCACACCAATTTGGAATGGTGCGCACCACTTTGTTCTGTAGCCCGCAGCAGTAGAAGAATGTTTGACTGATTCGTAAGGCTTGTTTCGAGGACACATGCCATGTTCACATTCCGACTGCATTGGTGTAGGGATAGATAGGTGGGAAGGAAAAGAAAGTGAAGGACGGTAATTATAGCTGCACTTCACCTGTGCTTCAAAGCTTTTAACATCGTCAGCAGTAGGACAATCATCTTGCTGGGAGGCTAGTGTCTCTAAATGCATTTCCTTATAATTGTCCCTCATATACTGCAGTGGTTATGCTTTTGAAATGCATAGCTCTTTCCTTCTCTCATAAGATAGCTGCCTTATGTTGGGCCACTCTGTGTTTGTAGTCTTATTTCACCCACCCAGTTCTCATTTATGATTTTAATTGCAGAGTGTCCTGATTTTTATAACTCTCTGCATGACAATTAGGAATTTAACAAGCACATATTTATAATTTTTTTTTTTTGTTGTTGCTGATGGTGAAACTGCATAAAATATTCTAATGTTTTTGCACAGGTGCTCCATTATGCGTGCTTAAGTTTAAACTACTTTTTCTTTCTACTCTTTCTGTATGGTGCTGGAAATTCCACAGTTAGTGGTTCAGTTCCCAGGCAACATGTGTGCTGATGAAATGTGTATTTAACCCAGAATATTTAGAACAGTTAGACGGAGTGGTGAAAAACCTGTATGTAATTGCTTTTTATTGACAGTTAAACAAAACATTGACATGACAAATCTAGTGTTTGAATGTAGTGCTAAGGCAAGCTTCAGTATTACTTTAAACAAGTATTAAACATCGGTTTGTGCTACAGTTGTGAATGACACCTTAAATCATGCAAGTTGTTGACGAGAAAATGTACAATACTTGGAAGATGATAGAAAAGGCAAAAAAAAAAAAATCCATAGACATACGTTGTAGGAGAAACCTGATCCATATCACGGAAACTTGTGTGTAGGCTCTTAAATGTCACTTTAACCACTGAGTAACACCTAACAACCATCCAGAATACTCTAGAAACCACATAGCAATAGAGTGCTGCAGGAATGAGTTTTACAATCTGGAAACGATTAGCATGTTTGCACTTCTGGTTCCAAAATCCCAAAGTCAATGGGGTTTTTCAGTGTGTTTTTGGTTAAATGCATGAAATAAGGTCTGTGGTTGAAGATAAAATCATTTCATCTTTTATTCTATGACATAAAATACACTCACCTAAAGGATTATTAGGAACACCATACTAATACTGTGTTTGACCCCCTTTTGCCTTCAGAACTGCCTTAATTCTACGTGGCATTGATTCAACAAGGTGCTGGAAGCCTTCTTTAGAAATGTTGGCCCATATTGATAGGATAGCATCTTGCAGTTGATGGATATTTGGATATTTTGCACATCCAGGGCACGAAGCTCCCGAATGATGCTCTATTGGGTTGAGATCTGGTGACTGTGGGGGCCATTTTAGTACAGTGAACTCATTGTCATGTTCAAGAAACAAATTTGAAATGATTCAAGCTTTGTGACATGGTGCATTATCCTGCTGGAAGTAGCCATCAGAGAATGGGTACATGGTGGTCAGAAACAATGCTCAGGTAGGCCGTGGCATTTAAACGATGCCCAATTGGCATTAAGGGGCCTAAGGTGTGCCAAGAAAACATCCCCCACACCATTACACCACCACCACCAGCCTGCACAGTGGTAACAAGGCATGATGGATCCATGTTCTCATTCTGTTTACACCAAATTCTGACTCTACCATCTTAATGTCTCAACAGAAATCGAGACTCATCAGACCAGGCAACATTTTTCCAGTCTTCAACTGTCCAATTTTGGTGAGCTTGTGCAAATTGTAGCCTCTTTTTCCTATTTGTAGTGGAGATGAGTGGTACCTAGTGGGGTCTTCTGCTGTTGTAGCCCATCCGACTCAAGGTTGTGCGTGTTGTGGCTTCACAAATGCTTTGCTGCATTACCTCGGTTGTAACGAGTGGTTATTTCAGTCAAAGTTGCTCTTCTATCAGTTTGAATCAGTCGGCCCATTCTCCTCTGACCTCTAGCATCAACAAGGCATTTTCGCCCACAGGACTGCTGCATACTGGATGTTTTTCCCTTTCCACACCATTCTTTGTAAACCCTAGAAATGGTTGTGCGTGAAAATCCCAGTAACTGAGCAGATCGTGAAATACTCAGACCGGCCCGTCTGGCACCAACAACCATGCCACGCTCAAAATTGCTTAAATCACCTTTCTTTCCCATTCTGACATTCAGTTTGGAGTTAAGGAGATTGTCTTGACCAGGACCACACTACTAATGCATTGAAGCAACTGCCATGTGATTGGTTGATTAGATAATTGCATTGAGAAATAGAACAGGTGTTCCTAATAATCCTTTAGGTGAGTGTACATCAGTAAAAATTGGCTAAGTGGGACTACAGGAGTTGTTGGGGACATCAAACATCATTATGCCAAACAATAAAACTTGAAGTCACGTGACAGTGGTGTAGTTTGTTTATAGCCTACTTCTGGCGATTGTATTTAGGCTTCAAAATTCATAAAAGTTGTTTTCATTTGTGAAGATTATCTTGATTAACACACTTAAAGGGGTACTTCAGCGCTGGGAAGATGAATGTGTATTTAAACTGGATCATTTATGTAGTAGAAATGTGAAATAATTTTTGAATTTAGTGCCTTCTAGACTGAGAAAAGACAGAAAATGTATTTTTTGCTCATGTGGATGAAAGACACAACTCCCAGAATGCCCTTGCTTCGCTGCCCAACGAGGCCACTCCCAAAGCCATGGCTACTGGTTCACTTGCCCACCACGGCAACGCCCCTGTTGTTGTTTTCATTTTCATAATAAAATCATTTAGTTCAGTTAGAGGACAGACACTACAATTAAAAACTGAACGTGAGCAGAGCGAGTGTCACAGCACTAACGCAGCAGAAGTGAGACGATATGCGGAAGCAAGATCATTCGAATATACTACCGGATTTCTACTGATACAAAGCTTAATGCTAATCACTGAAGTATCCCTTTAAGAATCATAAACGTTTGTTGGTCACAGAGCTTAAGTTAGTTTTTTTAAATATATTTTCCACTTTCAAGTTTTTGTAATTTTGATATGTGCTTTTGTAATTTTTATTCATTCTTTTATTTCTATTTAGCTTAAATGCATTTATATTTTATGTTTTAGTTTGAGTAATTTTACTGCTTAAATTTCTATTAGATGTCAAGGAAAAATTTCTAATTTTGAAAAAAAAATTAAATAAATAATAATTAAAACAATTCTTTAAAATTTTAGTTTTAAAATGTTAGTGATATCAGTCGTCTGAAACGCTGTAGCAATAATTTTCTACTGTGGCCAAGAGAGCTCAATGCGCTGCAACTGTCGAAAACACATGCAAATTAAAAACCCCCTGCAAATTAAGAAAACAGCTTCATCAGTTTGACAACACATGCTGCAAATGCTCACAATACAACCAAATACAGAAATGCGCTGCAAATACTCACAACGATCAGGATGTTAAAGTAAAAAAACTCAAATTTCAGGCCATCGACAACACCATTGAAGAGCAGACATTGAACAGTAAGCATGTCTCAGCCAGGTTCATCACTTGTTGCGCTCTCCTTGAAACATTTCTGTGCTATATGCAGCGCGTTTCTGTATTTGGTTGCGTTGTGAGTATTTGCAGCGCGTTTCTGTATTTGGTAACATTGCGTGTATTTGGGCCGCATTTCTGTATTTGGTTGCATTGTGAATATGTACAGAGCATTTCTGTATTTGGTTGCATTGTGAATATGTACAGAGCATTCCTGTATTTGGTTGCATTGTGAGTATTTGCAGCGCGTTTCTGTATTTGTTTGCATTAAGAATTTTTTGTAGCATGTTTCTGTATTTGTTTGCATTGTGAGTATTTGCAGCGCGTTTCTGTATTTGGTTGCATTGTGAGTATTTGTGCCACATTTCTGTATTTGGTTGCATTGTGAATATTTGCAGCGCGTTTCTGTATTTGTTTGCATTAAGAATTATTTTGTAGCATGTTTCTATATCTGATTGCATTGTGAGTATTTGCAGTGAGTTTCTGTATTTTGGTTGCATTGTGAATATTTGTAGCATGTTTCTGTATTTGGTTGCATTGTGAGTATTTGCAGTGTGTTTCTGTATTCGTTTACATTGTGAGTGTTTGCAGCGCGTTTCTGTATTTGGTTGCATTGTGAATATTTGTAGCACGTTTCTGTATTTGGTTGCATTGTGGGTATTTGCAGTGCGTTTCAATATTTAGTTGCATTGTGAGTATTTGTAGCATGTTTCTGTATTTGGTTGCATTGTGAGTATTTGTAGCGTGTTTCTGTATTTGGTTGCATTATGAATATTTGTAGCACGTTTCTGTATTTGTTTGCATTGTGAATATTTGTAGCACGTTTCTGTATTTGGTTGCATTGTGAATATTTGCAGCACGTTTCTGTATTCGGTTGCATTGTGAGTATTTGTAGCGCATTTCTGTATTTAGTTTGCATTGTGAGTATTTGCAGCACATGTGTTGTCAAGATGAATTTGCTGCTGTTTTTTTCTATTTGCATGTGTTGTAGTACATTGAGCTCTCTGCCACTGTAATTTTCATTTAGGAGAACATGCTGTACAACAGACAAACGTTTTAATTAAAGTTGAACTTTAATATACTTCACTTTATATTTGCAGTGTAGCATTTTGTGTTTGCAAGTACAGATGACAGGAATACAGATATCATCTCTAAGAGCGACAAGTCTCAAAGTCATCAGAGGAGCCGGAGGGCGTTCTGTGCTGAGGTGTTTCATGTTGAGGAGGTTTCTGTGTGGAAATGAGGCCACACGCACAGCTTTTCTCTTGTTTGTATCATACCACATGACGTTTGAGGCTGTGGGCAAAAAATAACATATAAAAACATTTTACACTGAATTAACATGCTTACTGGAGAAAAAATGAACTGTCTCAGTAAGTGAGGAAGCGAGTCTCTCTGTGTCTCTCTCACCCTTACCTTTTACTTTCCCTAATAAGAGATGGCCAATTAAAGCCTTTTAGAGCCACAGTCTGATCAATACTCTCCCAGGATCTTCCTAAAGAGAGCGAGCGAAAGAGAGGGTTATATTTATGATCCCATTCCTTCTCAGTCCCCGGAGAGAGAGCAGTTATTGAAAGATTCGTATTGACTTTTCATGCAGGGCTTTCATCTTGTTTTATTGCGTTGTGGCACGGTGTAGTTTGGCTGTGGGTGATGAGCGGGTGGAGGGGAATGGATAGGGTGTCGGGCTCAGAGAGAGGAGTCTGGGATCTCTCGTGCTCCACCGCTGCAGGGAGCTCCATTACGGAGAGAAGGAGACGGTCACAAGAGGGGGGCAATTTGAACAACGCTTCGTAAATTCGAAACACTAGGCTAGCAACCCACAAACTTGTTCCAAGGTGTGTGTGTGTGTGTCTGTGTCTGTGTGTGTGTTGCTGTTGTGTAACACAGCAAAGGCTGAATGCATGCGGGGTGATTTGGGTTAGAAAATGACTGTGTTTTTGTGAAAGCAAAGATTAAAGGGATAGTTCACCCCAAAATGAAAACTCATCATATACTCACCCTTGTCATTCCAAACCGTACAACTTTTGTTCATCTTCGGAACACAAATTAAGATATTTTTATCTGTTTTCTGTCCCTCCATTGACAGCTACGCAACTACCACTTTGGCGCTTCAAACTGTTCATCAATAAAGAGAATGTTAAACAAATCCTCATGAATTTAGCATATCAGATTTTCTGGTAACACACCGTTTTATATAATGAACAGATTGAGTATAGACTTTTGAACCTCATTGGTTGTTGCACATCAAGCACGCATACTGGAGCTTCCATTAACCATAATTGATGTGTGCACTGATGAATGCAGTGAATAAAATGATGGTAAATGATGTTACTAAAATATAATGAAATATTAAAATTTAAACTAACTGTTTTCTATTTTAATATATTTTAATATGTATTCCTGTGATGCTAAAGCAGAATTTTCAGCATCATTACTCCAGTCTTCAGTGTCACATGATCCTTCAGAAATCATTCTAATATGCTGATTTGGTGCTCAAGACACATTTATTCGTATTATCAATGTAAACTGTTAAAAACAGTTGTGTTTTTGTGGAAATCATGAAAACATTATTTCTTTGAATGTTTTATTGAATTCATTCTTTCAAAAAAACAACATTTATTTGAAATCCTCGCTGAATAAAAGTTTAATATATATATATATATAAAATATAATATAATATATATATATTATTATTATTATATATATATATATATATATATATATATATATATATATATATATATTTTTTTTTTTTTTTTTTTTTGGTCTATGCAATGAAAGTCAATGGAGTCCAATGTTGCCTCAGTGTTTTCCATAATATCTTCCTTTGTGTACCACAGAAGAAAGTACATCATACAGGTTTGGAAAGAAGGCAAGTAAGGCATTTAGGGGTGAACTATCCCTTCAAACAGAATATGGAGTTTAATTTAAAATTATGCGCTTGTAAACATGACCAATGTAAGCAAGAGGAAAAAAAAAGAAGATGCATTAAGAGCTGGGGGTGAAAACTTTTGAACAGAATGAAGGGGTTCAAATTTTTCTTATTTTGTTTAAATATCAATTAGTTTCATTTAGTACTGCCCCTCAGAAGCAACAGAGCATACTTTCATGTTTCCCGGTAGACAAATTAGGTACAATTTATCAAATTCAAAAAGTTTTCACCCCCGGCTCTTAATGTATCGTGTTTCCTTCTGGCACATCAGTGAATGTTTGAACCTTTTTTAATAGTTCTGTTTTAGTCCCTCAACTGTCCTCAGTGTGAGAAGATGGCTCTCAAAATCATACAGTCACTGCTGGAAAGGGTTCAAATGTAAAAGATGCCGGAAAACTGAAGAATTTGCTGAAATTTATTTCGGGGCAGTTTAACTGCAAACATATATGTAAAATATCTTACTCAGGACAGTGCTAAATAAAAAATAGCATGCATTTTCTATGATCCCTCTTATTTTTTATTAAAATTTGCCACATTTTCACAGATTCTGCAAAGGGTGTGTAAACTTTTGAGCAATACTGTATATACATATGTCTCAATCAAATAAGGAAGAGGAAAGAGTGAAAATCACAATGCATCATTGTGGTTTGCCCTGAGAGAAGGTTAAAGAATGATTAGACGGATAGAAGTCCCATAGCAGTTGTCTGAGGAGCGCAGAAGTCCCAAGTGTGAAATGCGCACTAGCTGATCAATATTCTTGTCAGGCTACATTAATCTCCATATAGAATGTCACCTTAATGCCAGAGATACACAGTGGTTTCTACTGCTGGGATGCCTGTTAAAAGTGTGGATCAGAGCCAGTGTTTAACTGATGGTTCGCCTGCATTGCCAATCTCAGGGCAGTTTTGAGCCAGTGTTTCACTATATATGTTATACGTTTAAGAATGGAAATTCAAAAGAAATTTCAAATTTAAAGTTCTTCTGTTTGTATTGCATTTTCTGTTTTTATTTCTCTTCATGAATTTTTGGAGAAAGGTTTGAGACTTTGATAGTCTATTGAGCTGTGAAAGAGCAATACAACTTTCCACAGGTTAACTATAAGCTGCCAGTTTTCAAATATACTAAAAGTCCTTGACTATCCTTGACTATTCCATAATCTACCTAAGGCCTATCTAACTTTTGCATCCTACAAGACATCCAAAGTAAGCTTAGTGCTTTATTAAAGGGACATGCACTTAGAGGCCTGATGAGTCTCCTGTGGATTAGCATGTAGCAAACAGGCCTTCACTTGTCATAGGAACTGTGTTCAAGAGGTTAACTGCAGTCATTACTGTACATCTACTCAAAATCGCGGACAGTTGTAAGCAGAGTTCGTAGATTTTAGCGGAACCCAAACTGTTGAACTTCATTCAGGTATAACATTATGAACACTGACAGGTGAAGTGAATAACACTGATTATCTCTTCATCACGGCACCTGTTAGTGGGTGGGATATATTAGACAGGAAGTGAACATTTTGTCCTCAAAGTTGATGTGTAAGAAGCAGGAAAAATGGGCAAGCGTAAGTATTTGAGCGAGTTTGACAAGGGCCAAATTGTGATGGCTAGACGACTGGGTCAGAGCATCTCCAAAACTTCAGCTATTGTGGGGTGTTCCCGGTCTGCAGTGGTCAGTATCTATCAAAAGTGCTCCAAGGAAGGAACAGTGGTGAAACGGCAACAGGATCATGGATGACCAAGGCTCATTAATGCCCATGGGGATCGAAGGCTGGCCCCATGTGGTCCAGTCAAATAGATGAGCTACTGGTGCTCAAATTGCTCAAGTTGTTAATGCTGGTTCTGATAGAAAGGTGTCAGAATACACAGTGCGTCGCAGTTTGTTGTGTATGGGGATGCGTAGCCGCAGACCAGTCAGGATGCCCATGCTGACCCCTGTCCACCACCGAAAGTGCCAACAGTGGGCACGTGGGCATCAGAACTGGACCACGGAGCAATGGAAGAAGGTAGCCTGGTTTGATGAATCATGTTTTCTTTTGCATCATGTGGATGGCCGGGTGCATGTGCATCGCTTAACTGGGGAACACATAGCACCAGGATGCACTATGGGAAGAAGGCAAGACTGCAGAGGCAGTGTGATGCTTTAGGGAATGTTCTGCTGGAAACCTTGGGTCCTGCCATCCGTGTGGATGTTACTTAAACACGTATCATCTACCTAAGCATTGTTGCAGACCATGGAAACAGTATTCCCTGGTGGCTGTGGCCTCTTTCAGCAGGATAATGCGCCCTGCCACAAAGCAAAAATTCAGTTCAGGAATGGTTTGAGGAGCACAAAGAGTTTGAGGTGTTGACTTGGCCTCCAAATTCCCCAGATCTCAATCCGATTGAGCATCTGTGGGATGTGCTGAACAAACAAGTCCAGACTTAAAGGATCTGCTGCTAACATCTTGGTGCCAGATACCACAGCACACCTTCAGGGTCTAGTGGAGTCCATGCCTTAAAGGGTCAGGGCTGTTTTGGCAGCAAACAGGACCAACACAATATTAGGAAGGTGGTCATAATGCTATGCCTGATCAGTGTATAGAAGACACTCCGTGTTACTAACAAAACTTGAATATGTTCACGTAAATACTGGTGTAGTTTATAGATGCTTAAGCATGCAGGGCCAAACAGACAGAACTCTGACTTTTGTTATTGTGTGTCGGTGACAGTTAAACAACAGATCCACAAACCTTTGCAGCGGCTGCTATGTATAAACACACAAAGGGGATCTGAAATATGTGCTGCAATGATTCTGTGGGAAAGTGCAATTAAAACGAGAAAAACACACTGGGTCGCTCGTTGCCTCTGTCTAAAGATTAGTGTTCTGCCTTAATCAAGTGTGGATGAATATAGATTTTTTTTTTTAAGGGGCTTATTTACCTTTTTATATGGAGACTTTCTCTTTTTCTTCAGTGTGTTAGAGGTATTCTTGTACCCCAGTGGGAAATGGGAAAGAATGTTTTGGATGCATTCCAGCTGAAATCCCCACTTGATTAGATTTAATAAGCTTATGGGCCAATCGTAATATGTTTGAAATGATATTGAGGAAGCCTTTCAGAAACCTCTCTTAATACTACAAAAGGACAATAAAATTGGTGCTCAGACACAATTTATAAACATAATGTCGAGTTAATGGATATGTAAAATTAGTTTACAATCCAGTGTAAAGAAATCAGAGCGTTGTGACTGCACTCCAAAGGGACCAGTTTTGCTTTGCTCAATTTACTCAATTAAAATGAACTAATGTGAGTTTTTGTAACAATTTTACATTGTGTGCAATCAATTTAAACTTGTATACTTAATCCATTTGCACTACATAAATAATTTACCTTAGTGTTATTGTAGCACTGATGAAAAGAGACTGGGTGTTTCTACCTTTTAATCATGATTTGCATGGGACAAGATAAGTAGAGTAAAAGTTGAAATTAAGTATTATTTTCAAGTATAATGTTATTTAATTTTAGAAGTGGTTAGAATATAAAATATTCTTTATTGCGTTATATTACTCAGAAAGCAATTGCTGTGCAAAGTCGCATAATATGATGTTTACCCTCAGTGACCTAACAGCGGCCATCAAATACATGAGCAGAAATTGTTTAAATACTGCGCTTTATCCTTCATTCTAACTTCTTTTGCCTCACGTAACTAACAGTAAAAATAATTTTCCATTAAATACGGTACTACTTAATTATGAATAACAGAATAAGTATTTTTATATGTAAATTATTACAGGGAGCGATGCACGCAGAAACACACTGTATAGGACGGATTTGTGTTGACGAGCCACTAACAAAGTAATCTATTCACATAATGTTCTCTTAACATGTAGACGAGTGTAAATGTCAGCATTATCATATATGTCTAAAGAACTGAAGTCTGTCAGGTAAAACAAGAGCTTATTGATGCAGTCTAAGTTTAACTCTAAGTTTAATGGTGCAATGCAAAAATATTTAGTAGTACGTACATTATAACTCAGTGCTCATTTGCATCAAAATTAGGCTAAGTTTTAACTTGCGCAAGGTAACTCACGCTTGTTCTTCCCAGCAGCGTACATTACAAATGGCAGAAAAAGTTACATCTGGCATTGTAGTGTGTGCTGTTGCTATCTAATAATAACTGAAACAGATTTGGTTGAGTTGCTTTGACATGTATGTTTGTATTTCATTTTAATAATATATTTAGGTTTCTGCGTTTTCAGGTAGTTAAGTTGAATTTAAAGTTAAGAAAACCCATTTTCAATGTGTGGAACGACTGTCAATGGATTGTTTGAATTCAGTTTTCCATAAAAAAATTCACCTTATGTATGAAGTTGTGATTTGCATTTGATGGTGGTTATTGTGAGTGCTTTTGAGTGTGCTTTAAATAATGAACAAATTCTGCACATCAGCTTGTTGTACAGTAGCTTGTTCAGAAGACCTACAGTATCAGAAGTTATTAGGCCAACAAGGCTCTTAGTTAAATAAGTAGCAAACTATTATGTTAATCAAATAGCACTCAATATTTAAGTCTGTTATTGGTGAAGGTCAGGAATTGAAGAGATGGGCTGGTTTATGTTTTTTTCACTAGAAGGGTTTTCAGCTGTTTAATTTTACAAATAACTTCCGAACATTGTATGGCAGAATAAGCAGAAGCATCCTGCCCATTTAACTCTCTGGTGCTCTTCATGTGTCGGTCAAAAATGACCTTTTTTATTACAATCAAATGGATGTTCTATATTTTAGATATAGATATAAATATATAAATTTTACGTTTATTGTTATGAAAATGCACCAAAAATACAATTTTAAATTTTGATGTGAAATATATTCTGTATTTTCCAAAGTACGTTTTGATCTAAAACTATGAGAAAATCAAAACCATAAATCTAAACAAGTTGTGTTCCAAATTTGAGGTTGATATCTCAAAAAATGTAGCCTGACAAGCCAGACCCACATCAAGATGTTGGGTCTGGGAACTCACCATTGGCAGGGCTCAATCCGAGAGGCGGGATAAACGGTTGTCTTTCAGATTCCCTCTGCACGCAATAGGATAGCGCTACAGCCAACCAGAGCAACGAAGGTGAAGCTGAGCTAGTTGATAGATTAAACTTTGGTCGTATCCGGTCTCTGCAATTCTGCTGTCATTATGTTAAGCCCGCCCACCGACTCTACAGGTGCTGGTCATATAATTAGAATATCATAAAAAAGTTTATTTATTTCACTAATTCCATTCAAAAATTGTATATTATATTAATTCATTACACACAGACTGATATATTTCAAATGTTTATTTATTTTAATTTTGATGATTATAACTGACAACTAAGGAAAATCCCAAATTCAGTGTCTCAGAAAATTAGAATATTACTTAAGACAATACAATACAAAGAAAGGATTTTTAGAAATCTTGGCCAACTGAAAATAATGAACATGAAAAGTATGAGCATGTACAGCACTCAATACTTAGCTGGAGCTCCTTTTGCCTGAATTACTGTAGCAATGAGGCGTGGCATGGAGTCGATCAGTCTGTGGCACTGCTCAAGTGTTATGAGAGCCCAGGTTGCTCTGATAGTGGCCTTCAGCTCTTCTGCATTGTTGGGTCTGGCATATCGCATCTTCCTCTTCACAATACCCATAGATTTTCTATGGGGTTAAGGTCAGGCAAGTTTGCTGGCCAATTAAGAACAGGGATACCATGGTCCTTAAACCAGGTACTGGTTGCTTTGGCACTGTGTGCAGGTGCCAAGTCCTGTTGGAAAATGAAATCTGCATCTCCATAAAGTTGGTCAGCAGCAGGAAGCATGAAGTGCTCTAAAACTTCCTGGTATACGGCTGTGTTGACCTTGGACCTCCGAAAACACAGTGGACCAACACCAGCAGATGACATGGCACCCCAAACCATCACTGACTGTGGAAACTTTACACTGGACCTCAAGCAACGTGGATTGTGTGCCTCTCCTCTCTTCCTCCAGACTCTGGACCCTGATTGACTTTCATCAGAGAACATAACTTTGGAGCACTCAGCAGCAGTCCAGTCCTTTTTGTCTTTAGCCCAGGCGAGGCGCTTCTGACGCTGTCTGTTGTTCAAGAGTGGCTTGACTCAAGGAATGCGACAGCTGAAACCCATGTCTTGCGTACGTCTGTGCGTAGTGGTTCTTGAAGCACTGACTCCAGCTGCAATCCACTTTTTGTGAATCTCCCCCACATTTTTGAATGGGTTTTGTTTCACAATCCTCTCCAGAGTGCGGTTATCCCTATTGCTTGTACACTTTTTTCTAGCACATCTTTTCCTTCCCTTCGCCTCTCTATTAATGTGCTTGGACACAGAGCTCTGTGAACAGCCAGCCTCTTTTGCAGTGACCTTTTGTGTCTTGCCTTCCTTGTGCAAGGTGTCAATGGTCGTCTTTTGGACAACTGTCAGGTCAGCAGTCTTCCCCATGATTGTGTAGACTACAGAACTAGACTGAGAGACCATTTAAAGGCCTTTGCAGGTGTTTTGAGTTCATTAGCTGATTAGAGTGTGGCACCAGGTGTCTTCAATATTCAACCTTTTCACAATATTCTAATTTTCTGAGAAACTGAATTTGGGATTTTCCTTAGTTGTCAGTTATAATCATCAAAATTAAAAGAAATAAACATTTGAAATATATCAGTCTGTGTGTAATGAATGAATATAATATACAAGTTTCACTTTTTGAATGGAATTAGTGAAATAAATCAACTTTTTGATGATATTCTAATTATATGACCAGCACCTGTATACACGATGTGATTGGCCTGACCAGAGTTTGGTTTTTCCAGCTCGCAAGTTGCTAGACTACACTCACGGCAAATTAGATTTGCTGCCACTAGGGTGTGTCTAGATTTCTAAGCTACAAAAAAGTTAGCAATATCAAATGTTACCACTAGATGAAATCTGTCATTTCCAATGCGGTCATTTTTGACTGCGAGGAGTACAAGTGTGACTATTTTAGCTTTTAAAATACATTTAAAATCCATGATTTGTGTGTAGGGGGTCTTGGGGAGCTCAATGTGAGGACCTAAATTGAGTTCTTCATGTGGAGACAAGCTTATAAATCATACAGAATGAGTTTTTTTGAAAATGTAAAAATACAGAAAGTTTTGTGTGATGGGTAGGTTTTAGGGGTAGGGTTAGTGTAAGGGGGTAGAATATACAGTTTGTACAGTATAAAAACCATTACGTCTATGGAGGGTCCCCATAGTGAACCAGATGTGTGTATTCACATAGCAAGTGCCAAATCTTTTACCAAGTTTCGTACCATTCCGATGAGGGAAAAAAAACAAACAAAACATTTTTCGGTCAAAAAATACCAAAGAGCAACAGAGGGTTAAACCAAGGTGGCAGAAGTCACTAATTTTCATATGCTCATCACTTATTTGCTCGAAATGCATATTATTTAGTTGTCGAAACACTTTTCCACACAGCAAAAAAGCATGGTGATCATAGCTTCAGTTCAGTTTTTGAAAGTCGGGATTTGAACCTGGATCCCCTTTCACATTAAATGAAAGCCATACTAACACATTTTATATATTCAACTCTTAAAAACTTTTTTTCCCTCTGTTTTCCCCTTTGGTCATGTCTTATTTCTCAGGACTGTGACTGGTGCCCCTTCAAAAAGCAGTGCATGATGCCTGAGAATAAGCATTTAATTCATCAGCACTATCATGATTCTCCCTGCACTACTGCTATTCCAACAGATTCATGAAGTGACCAGGGCATAGTGTCTGTCTCCAGCATGTACACTCTATAAGCTGTTAAGCTAGATAACCTGTCTTAATGGTTACAAAACCATTTTTATATATATATATATATATATATATATATATATATATATATATATATATATATATATATATATATATATGGACGTTTTTATGCCAAAAAAATCTGTAGAAATGATTGTAAACCTCTCCCTGCAAAGGAACACTTCGTAATGGATTTGATTTTAAAAGGTTTGATAGTATTTCTATGGAGATGGAACGTGCTTGATGTTCAACTCTCGATGTCATGACACACTGGGCAAGCAATTTTCCTATACTCAGTAGTTTTCAGGAGACCTCTTCAGAAAGGCCGTAAATAGTTTAATCACAGTTTATGTCTCTGAGTCAGAGTTATTTTTGGTTAAGCAGCAAACTAGAACTTTTTACCTCCCTGTATTTAATGTTGTGCTTTTTCAGATTTTTATTTCTTAATTTTATTTTCTCAGACATTCACTCCAACTAACTTCTTAATATCTTTTAGAACAGACTGAGTGGATTACAAGCCTCAAACATCAAACTACAGGGCGCATCTTTGATTAATAGGTGCTTCGTCTACACGGTTCTTATAAACTAGTTAGAGGCTTCCCTTTTATTTGGGCCTGGCGAGCTGATCCATGGCTAATGTGCAGCAATCCAGTGGCATGTATCATTGCGAGCCGAGGGAAAGATGTTAGCTGGGGACTTATTTGAGTAGAACACTGACAGCATGGCGAGAAAGATCGAGAGTTTGGGAATAAATTTTGCCATATCATTAGGCAAAAAAGTTCATCAGAAGTTACACTTGGAATTTAAAAAATAATGTCTGCAGAAGTATCTGCAGCTAATCCACAAAATGTCACCTCTTCTCTACTCAGTTTTTTCAATCTATGTAGATGTGAAGTTTCACAGACTGTTACTTAATATTCAGTTGTGAATGCAACCAAACAAATGTAATCATTCATGTGAACAAAATCAAGAGTTCATATTTAATGTGTAATGTTTGAAGGATTACATACACTGGCAGGTACTGACTCTCCTATAATTGTTATTTTGATGTCTGAGATTAAATATTAATTTTAATCTCTGCTTGGAAACATTGGAAAAGATGATTTAAATAAGAAAAAGATTAATAATTGATTTAACATAGAAGTTTAGGCTTATGTTTTAATTAAATTATCCTTAAGATCTTATCAAATTATGTTACCTGTCATTCATTTGAATTCAATTTAAATTATTGCCTTGAACTCATTTTATCTTTTAGAATAATTCTTTTTACTACTTATTTGGTAAACTGTCTATCAGTGAATTGCAATTTTTTGAGCATTAGACCACTTTTTTTTTTTTTTTAGCTTAATAAGGCTTCTGAAATTCAAAGCGTTACACATACGATGGTGCCACTTCTGTGGGTCACCAAAGACAACGTGCTGATGTGTTTATTTCTTCTATACCATGAAAAATTTCATCCTGCTTAGTTCGTTCAGCGGCACCTGGAGACCTGACATCAATTTCAGCCTGTCTTCAGATATGCAGCAGAGAAATGTTTACTTCTGGATAGCTGGGACCTCTATGCCATGAAGGTTGCGTGCTGTATGGTATCTCTTCTCCACTGCATCTGGACTTTCACCTGCTGTTGTTTGTATTCAAGGGTGAGTGTGTCATTTCGGCTCATCTTTCACTCTCCTCGCAATCTTGTTACTTAAAGCTGAGGGGGTCAAAGTTACGTACTGAATCGTCATGAGCTGACCACTGCCAAAGCCTCTGAGAATTTGGATGTATTACGTTAGCCCTCAAGGTGCTTTCTGTTTATTCCATTTGTCAGTTTCTATAGAAATGGAGGAAGAAGGAGATTTGTTCAAGCACTGTGAAAAATGAGAGTGTCTCAAGCCTTCATGATTTTCGGTATGATTTTTTTCTGAAACCAAAGAAACCGCTAAAAGTGGATATGAGGATGTGAATGTGAATATACATTCTTGAAGGAGTAGTCAAGAATGTCCAAAATTCAAAGTCCAAGTTAAATAACTTAAATGATCCAAAAGGTAATAAAAGTCCCGTAAAATTATTACGTATTAATCAAGAGGTTTATTCAAGTCTTATGAAAAGACTGAAACCTTCTAGGTTTCATTAAAATATCTTAATTTGTGTTGAATATTAACCAAAGTCTTATAGGTTTAGAAAGACATGAGGGTGAGTAATTTATGATAGATCATTTTTGTGTGAACTATCCCTTTAATGCATTTTGATGCAAAAAAAAAAAAAAAAACAATTTCTAGTGTAAAAACTATTTTCTAGTGTAAACACAATTGGCTACAATTTTGTTTGAGTGCTAAATTACATGTATGCAAAAGCACAAGAGGAAAATGTGTTAGAAAGTAATTTCTTGCACCATCTTGCATCATTTATTGAAGTGTAGAAGAAAAACCTTCTCAATCTCTTGTTACTTTTCGGGACTGTGTTCAGTTTAACTGCAATGAGCTGCTTCAGTACCTCAGTTCAGACTTAGAAAGAAAGAGAGAGAGTCTCCAAGGTGATTATAATAGTTAAAGGTTAATTTGAGTGTTGGAGCCCCAGGGCAGAACTCTGAATAGAGCAGTATGGACTCAGACACAGAACCCCGAGCCGATTTAATTACAGAGAACAAGCTCCACTCACACGGTGGAAAAGGGCACTCACAAAATGATGCCCTCTCAAGTGGAGCGTACTGAAAGGTGATGATCTCAAAGATGACGCTCAGAAGTGTTGTGGGAGGCAAAACCTTGAGAGCCAGCTGTTCTTAAACATCCCATCTGCTCTGCAGGGGTGTGGCCTACAGTGGCCCTACGGTTTTTCTACGGTTTCCTGGTTAAAAAATGACATTTTTCCTGGAAACAGTGTGCAGCGGGGTTGATGCGTTTTCTCTTGTTTAGTAGGTGTGTCAAATGTCAGCCCAATCAGCAGCAACATGTACACTCACCTAAAAGATTATTAGGAACACCTGTTCAATTTCTCGTTAATGCAATTATCTAATCAACCAATCACATGGCAGTTGCTTCAATGCATTTAGGGGTGTGGTCCTGGTCAAGACAATATCCTGAACTCCAAAATGAATGTCAGAATGGGAAAGAAAGGTGATTTAAGCAATTTTGAGCATGGCATGGTTGTTGGTGCCAGACAGGCCGGTCTGAGTATTTCACAATCTGCTCAGTTACTGGGATTTTCACGCACAACCATTTCTAGGGTTTACAAAGAATGGTGTGAAAAGGGAAAAACATTCAACATTCAAAACAGTCCTGTGGCGAAAATGCCTTGTTGATGCTAGAGATCAGAGGAGAATGGGCCGACTGATTCAAGCTGATAGCAACTTTGACTGAAATAACCACTCGTTACAACCAAGGTATGCAGCAAAGCATTTGTGAAGCCACAACACACACAACCTTGAGGCGGATGGGCTACAACAGCAGAAGACCCCACCAGGTACCACTCATCTCCACTACAAATAGGAAAAAGAGGCTACAATTTGCACAAGCTCACCAAAATTGGACAGTTGAAGACTGGAAAAATGTTGCCTGGTCTGATGAGTCTCGATTTCTGTTGAGACATTCAGATGGTAGAGTCAGAATTTGGCGTAAACAGAATGAGAACATGGATCCATCATGCCTTGTTACCACTGTGCAGGCTGGTGGTGGTGGTGTAATGGTGTGGGGGATGTTTTCTTGGCACACTTTAGGCCCCTTAGTGCCAATTGGGCATCGTTTAAATGCCACGGCCTACCTGAGCATTGTTTCTGACCATGTCCATCCCTTTATGACCACCATGTACCCATTCTCTGATGGCTACTTCCAGCAGGATAATGCACCATGTCACAAAGCTCGAATCATTTCAAATTAGTTTTTTGAACATGACAATGAGTTCACTGTACTAAAATGGCCCCCACAGTCACCAGATCTCAACCCAATAGAGCATCTTTGGGATGTGGTGGAACGGGAGCTTCGTGCCCTGGATGTGCATCCCACAAATCTCCATCAACTGCAAGATGCTATCCTATCAATATGGGCCAACATTTCTAAAGAATGCTTTCAGCACCTTGAATCAATTCCACGTAGAATTAAGGCAGTTCTGAAGGCAAAAGGGGGTCAAACACAGTATTAGTATGGTGTTCCTAATAATCCTTTAGGTGAGTGTATATGAACCGTGCGTTAAAGAGACAGCTCGCACAATGGGTCCAAGTAAAGTCATTTACAAATGTGTCCGCTGCAGCTTGATATATGCAACAATTGAAGATATTAGAAGACATGTTTGTCTTTTCATCCTGAAATGCGAGACAAATGTTGGATCACAATAATTAGGAACCAGTTTCCACAAATCCCTTCACTCTTATTCTGGACAGCAAGGGCAGTGACATGTATTCATATCGGCAAGGGCAACTGTAACACCGAGCGTGTTTTGCAGTAACATGTATTCATATCGATTTCATCAGACCCTCGAAAATTATACAAAAAGAACACAAAGAATGGCCTTCTCAGCTGCCATAGTTGCAACTCCTGCGTCATCAGAACAGGGCGTTCAACATACCACCGTTTCTGCTTAAAAAAACGCTTTGCAACGGTTTGTCTGGGCTGAACGTAGCCCTGAAAAGTAAAGCCAAAGCATCTTGATCGACCCCAGGTGGCTGGATGCAGTATATGTAATAAACCCTGCGCTCTCCATGTAATGTAATGGACATGAGACAAACTACACTTCAAATAATTTTTTTCCAAAGATGGTTTCTGTCAGTTTCTGTTTTTATCACGGTGATGTTGATTCAGGTGTTCGTTCTTTAAATAAGTTTGATTTTAGTTAGTTATTGATGCTATAAAAATGGGGGTGTGATGTTATGATTGACAGCTTCTCTGAGCCGAGTAGTCAATGAGGCACCGACGGACATTTTCATGTACTTCGGGAGGAGATTGGAGCTTTAACTTTAATTTCTACATTTCCATAACGGTTTATTTCACAAAAAGTTGTTGATTAGGCAGGAGTGTGTGCAGGGCCTTGATATCGCGGCTCCATTCTGCGCTCACTACTGTGCAGACTTATTATTTTGCAATAAATACCTGTGACTGTACTTTTATTTACCTGTTATGTGATTTATATTGTTTAGAAGTGGGTAGGTTTAGGTTCGGAGTGGGGTTAGTTGCTCCAAAATATAAAAGTAGCCTATATGTATAAAATCATGTCTACTTTTACAAATGCAAAGAATTATGCAGCTTGATCTGCCGAATAAGGCAAACAGCTGAATGAAATGGAGTACCCTGTGTGCATGTCAATATGTTATGAGTTGGATGTGAGAACGTGTTTCAAAAACTTGCATTTAAACGTTGTGTAAACAGTATTTGTCACCCCTACATATTGTATTATTGTAAAATTAAATTATATATTAAAATATTATAGAACATTTTATATAATACAAATATTACATATATATACGTCCAGCCATGTGCCAACTATGTTTGTTTGCATTACAGTTCACTGCAGTGTGGGAGTCAGACCTTGGTAGGGCAAAGATTTTTATTTTTATTTATTGCTACCATAGAAACCAATGTGTGTAGATACAAACCCTACATTTTATCTTTATTTTTATCTTTATACACTATGCTTGTATACAATGTTACAGAAATTCAAATACATACATTGTGTGGTTGGAAAGATTGTTTGAGCCAGTTCTTCTCTCTGGGTCAATGACAGTGCAGATTTTACTTTTACAGTGTGGATTTTTCTTTTCCTTTTGTTTTTGGTGTCTGGTTGAATAATATGTAACTCACCTATAAGCAAACTCACTACTTGTGTCTAGTGTCATCCTTTTCTCTCTCTCACACACTCTCAGTCTCTTTCACACACTGTCACATGGTCTCTATCTCTTCACACATTTTCTCTCTCTCGCTCTCTGTGCCTTTACCTGAGGGCCTTCAGTCCAGCAGGAGTAACTTAATCTTGTCGGGTGCGTCTGGGTCAAGTGTCTAATCTGGTCTCGGATGAAAAGCAAACTGAAATTGTTGGCACAAGCACTCACGTCCAGCCTGGTGGAATTGGTTTCTTTTGCATTTTCGAGTGTGTCATTTATATTTCATTGGAGGGGAAGGACAAGGCATTAAATTGATGTGGCTGGGTAGAGGATGCTGGGGAAAGGATTGACCACCCGACGGACCCAGCTCAGTGTAATCAGGGTCAAACATACAATGTAGAACATGGTCCGGAACATCACTGCTCATTACACTGACGTGAGCAGAGCTGCATCCGCGCAGGGAGACGTGTCTAGTGCCGTAGGGGTTTACAGACTAGAAAGAACATTTCTCTTTTGGCTTCGGATCCCAGAGTGATTTGAGCTTTAAGTTAGCAGTGAAGCTGAGGACGTTGTTGTTGCAGGTATGTGCTTGAAGGACAGGGTCAGTGGTTATGCTTATAATATTTTCACAGCGTTTTTTAAATTATTTTTTTAGAGAAGAGATTGACAGTGAGAGTTGACAGTGTGATATAATGAAATGTCACTTGAGCCACGTGCAAATACATAGAGATGTACATTCAATATAAATTTCAACTCATTCACCTCTGTTTCTTTATTTTTCTCTCACTCTCTTGAAGAAATATTAACATGGCATTCCTGTCTATTTTTTTTAAATGCATGTCATTCATCTTAGGAACAATTCATTTGTGCACGTGTTTTAATTTTCTTTCTTGACCTATAATTTGTAATCAGAATGTCATAATTGAATCTTCTGATGAAACACCAGACTTCTCTCTGCACTTACATGCTCTCATTCATCTGCCTCTGTTTTGGAGTGCAGTGCCCACATCTCAAAATTCTGTCAAAAACTGATTCATAGATGCATATGTTTTTTGATAATCTGTATATACTTGGATGTACACTGTTGTAACGGGGTATGTTGTTATGATAAAGGAGGCGGGAACCGGCGAATGTTTAAAAACTTTAATCTCAGAATAAAAACAGCAGCCTCCTCACGGACAACTGCCACACACACATAATAAAACATAAACAAAACAACATAAAGTCCAGGCCTGGTCCTCTCTCATCCTTCACTGTCATTGCTGCTTCTTTTATGCTTCCGAGCTCCTCCGTGAGAAGATTTGAGACCGATGTGTACATTCATATGAACTTTAATGACATCCCTTTCTTAATGGGTTTAATATGGAGTTGGCCCACTCTTTGCAGCTATAACAGCTTCAGCTATTCTGGGAAGGCTTTCCACAAGGTTTATGGGAATTTTTTGGACCATTCTTCTAGAACCGAGGCACTGTTGTTGGACGAGAAGGCCTGGCTCGCAGTCTTCGCGCTAATTCATCTCAAAGGTGTTCTATCGGGTTGCGGTCAGGCCACTCAAGTTCCTCCGCACCAAACTCGCTCATCCATGTCTTTATGGACATTGCTTTGTGCACTGGTGCGCAGTCATGTTGGAACAGGAAGGGGCCATCCCAGACTATTCCCATAAAGTTGGGAGCATGAAATTGTCCAAAATGTCTGGGTATGCTGAAGCATTAAGAGTTCCTTTCACTGGAACTAAAGGGCCAAGCCCAACCCCAGAAAAACAACCCGCCACCATAATCCCCCGTCCACCAAACTTTACACTTGACACAGTCCAGTCAGGCAAGTACCATTCTCCTGGCAACCGCCAAACCCAGACTCGTCCATCGGATTGCCAGACAGAGAATCGTGATTCATCACTCCAGAGAACACGTCTCCAGTGGTCTAGAGTCCAGTGGTGGCGTGCTTTACATCACTGCATCCGACGCTTTGCATTGCACTTGGTGATGTAAGGCTTGGATGCAGCTGCTTGGCATAGAAACCCATTCCACGAAGATCTCTGCACACTGTTTTTGAGCTAATTCTGATAGATACACAAAGTTTGGAGGTCAATTGCTTCCACTTTGTTATAATACCATTAACAGTTGACCGTAGAATATTTGTAGTGAGGAAATTTCACAAATGGACTTGATGCACAGGTGGCAACCTATCACACTACCATGCTTGAATTCACTGAGCTCCTAAGATCATTCTTTCACAAATGTTTGTAGAACCGTCTGCATGCCTAGGTGCTTGATTTTATACACCTGTGGCCATGGAAGTGATTGGAACACCTGAATTCAATGATTTGGAGGGGTGTCACAATACTTTTGGCAATATAGTGTATGTTGCAATATGGAAGAAAAGATCTGCCACTAATAAGCAACTGAATTAATTTTTTTCTTTTTGTGAGACAGATTGACATTTAAAGGTACACAATATGTAACATTTGGCTCTGTGGCGAAATTTTTTTTATTGTGCCTCGGCTCTGTGTGATCGTGCAGATGAATGCGGCTAGCCTACTGCTCATAAAACATTCACACAGGGTTAAGATATATAACCAGTTTAGATGGAAAGGATCGTAAGCTGATGAGGTGAAGAAGCTGCTGTAGCAATACACATTAATAGACACGGTACTTCCTTGAAAATAAATTTCAGCACAGTGCTAAAACAACCATAATGAAATGAGCCTTTACAATAGAAAATGCTTTACAATGAACTATGTATGGCAAACGCCATCTCCATATCGCTTTTACAACATTTCAGATCCTCAGTTAAAAAAATTCCTTTTGTGTTTCATGGAGGTAAGAACATTTTAAAGGTTTGAAATGGCAAATGGGTGATTTGATTTTCATTTTTAAGTAAATTGAATAAGCAAAAGATGTGTGGGATTAAAAGGATAGTTTTAAAATAATAAATAATAATTCATGGCCTTTTAGGGCTTACGTAATTCACCCTTGTCATTCACCCCTTTTTTTCCTGCAATACAGCAACAAGATAGCTAATAACCAAACCATTTTGGTGACCTTTGACTAGACATTTCTCAAAAAACCTTTATAAAATTTTATTTGGAATGACATGATGGAAGTTTCATTATTTGGTGAACTATCCCTTAACAGTTGGTAAAGATGAGTTTAAAAAGATAGAAAGCTGAAGGAAGGATAATGAGAGGGAGATGAAGCTGGAAAGGTGAAAATGAAGACCCATTTAGATAAAGAAAATGTATGGAGCGAGGAATGTTTGGCCTAATGTCCTTGTAAACAGGATGTTGACAGTTCAATCTGAGCTTTATTAGAGCGCACAGATCAAGATAAAGACTCTTCACACTATTACTACCGCAAGTTCACTTTCAATCTCCTTTACACATATTTTGTGTTTCCTGCTAAATGAACGGCCACCAACCTGCTGTAATATAGTTGTTCAGCTATTAGAGGGTTTTGAGAAGCAAGTAATATTAAGGCAAACTCATCACCTCATGTGATCCTGCAAATGAGACACTGTTATAGTCTATCCCAGAATCCTCCTTGTCGCACAATGAAAGAGAACAGAACAGTGTCATGTTAATGAGAAGGAGAGATGAATGTGTTTGATGAAGCATGTCAGAAACGGGTGAGGTTACAGGAGCGAGCATGTTCAGAATCCTGCAGGTGTGATATCGGCGAATGTGAGTGTATTCTACTACCAGCCTGGTTAATGAAAGCAAATCGGACTTTGTGTCTGCCGGCGCTGTCTGATAACACCAAAAAGGAAGAACACATCCGAATGCTGCAGCTCTCAGTGGGAGATTCACAAGTGGAGAACACACACACACACACACACACACACACACAGCCATCCTCAGGTTGTCAGGATGTTGGAGATGTCTGCAGGGTAAAAGCTAAATCAGACTTTAAATGACAGACTCACTGCTGGATTTCAGGGGCTGTTACCATAATCATTAATGACAGAAAATTCTGTCATTGGCTGGGAAAGATTTAAAAGAAATAAAAATAGAAAAAATGCTTAAAGATCTATATAATTGTAATTTGTAACTAAACTGATATATATATATATAGTTGAGAAGTGATTAGGTTTACAATAGAAGTATATCTATCTACACTCTAAAAAATTCTGGGTTAAAAACAAACCAAGTTGGGTTGAAAATGGACTAACCCAGCGATTGGGTTGTTTTAAGCAAGCATTTAACCCAACTGCTGGGTTAAAACAACCCAATCGCTGGGTTAGTCCATTTTCAACCCAACTTGGGTTGTTTATAACCCAGCATTTTTTAGAGTGTATTTTAATTGCTGTATATCCATATACAAAATAGCATAGCATAGATACATTTGTTTCGGAAGAAGATGAAAAAATATTAGAATTTATATATAGTCTGAGTTCTTACAAACATATGAGCTTACTGGAGGAAAAAAGGGTGAAATCTGGGAAGATGAAGTCTGTTTGCTCCCAATATTATCTCATTGCTATGTTTCCGCCTCCAAATAAAAAAATTAAATAAAAAGATAATTGTGACTTTTTTTATCTCATAATTCTTTGTTTTTCCTCACAATTGTTAGTTATAATGTCATAATTGAGATATAAACTCGCAATTGTGAGTTACAAAGTCCAATTCTGAGGAAAAAAGACTGGCTTTATTAGAATTTGCAAGTTTATATCTTGTAATTGCGACTTTATATCGTGCAATTCTAGTCAGAATATGAGTCTGATACTGCGCCATCGGGCTGTGATTATTGAGGCGTGTTTCAACCGAACCAGGAAAGAAAATGCCTCTGCACTCAATTGAATAGATCTACAACCAGGCACATCTGGGGTCAGATCGGTGAACTTTTACGGACTGTAACCGGTCTGGCCATGAGGCTGGACGTAATGTCTAGGGAAACTGCACAGACCGGACGCGGATGCTGAGGACCAGATCTGATTGATTGATTATGATCCGGACAAATTACCGAAGATCATCAAATGGATTAAAAATAAAAAATTGTATTTGCCTGACCTAATCAGCTACCCCAACGAACCTCACTGTCCCTATCTCTCGGTTGGGAGGTCAGCCGGGCAGCTGGTCTGCTATCTTCCCCTGTGCACTGCCTTATCTCCCTTCAAGGACAAACCATAGAACTGAACTCGAAAACATCTGAAGTTATGGCTAACATTCTCACACAACACAATCTCAGACTCACTCGCACCATACACACCCGATCCCACCCCGCCTCCAACCGTCTGCCTGTCTTTATCTATCTCCTCTCCCACTTCCATACAAAAAATTCCATCACGTGACCACGTGTACTGTGTCATGTTTATGTTTTGTTGTGTTTTGCTATGTAATGCTTGCTAAACTGCATTCTTGTATTTCTGGAGAGCGTGTGGCGGCGCCTGACTAATCGGCTGCGGCCCGGAGGCTTGCTCCAAACTTCATTTCGTTATACTGTACTTGTACATGTGTAATGACAAATAAATAACTTGTAAACTTGTAAACATGCATAGGTAGGGCTCGACCTGTGCAGAGCACATGCCCTTTTTGCCCTTACACGGTGAAGTGCCCTTTTTTTGGTGGTGTTTTTTTTCTTCTATAGGCTAAACCAGTGCTATTGGTCACCCTTGACGTCTGTCTGTCTATTTTACAAATATTTAGCCAATGAAAGGTATTGAAAAGAGCTGCAACAAACTTGATGAAAACCTAATGTGATGCCACCATTTTAATGATGGACAAAATGCACATTTGCACATATACGCTGGTCAAAAACGCTGGTATGGTTGGGCCAGCCAGAATCACGGAACACACAATAGCATAGGGATGAAGTTCATGGTATGTAGTTTTGACACAAATCGACCCGAGGTTCGAATCCACCTTTTGCTTAACTCGCTTTACTCCCTTTCCCCATCACATAGAAATTCGAAAAAGGCTTTTTTTTTTTTCAATAAAAATTAAGAAAATATTAAAAAAGTGGAAATAAAGCATCCAACATAATAAAGTGTTAGGGTTAGGTATGCAGTTGCCCTTGGGGTGCCCAGTTTCAGTTTCAGCACATACCCCTCAAAAGGTCTGTGCACGGTCCTGCCTACAACCAATCAGAGCAACGGAGCAAGTGACGTATGTTGAGCGACGCATAGTAGTATTGGGAAGTTCGGATCATTTTACGGACTCGGATCTTTGAATCTCGTTCAGCAAAATGAACAAATCTTTTTTTCCAAGTAATTTTGTTCATTTCAGCAGAATATAATTAAAATGTAACATGTTAAATTCCCCAACACATCTAGTACTTATGTAAACGTTGATCACATTTGGAATAAAAATTTAATTATAAGCTAATGCAGCCAAGGCCAAACTTTAAGAAAGAAATGATTAATTAATTGCTTAGCTGGGCCTTCAGGCTATGCAGTCTGTTAGTTAACCTCTCCTCCGAATCCGAGCCATTCTTGCTTTTGTCTCTTCACATTTAATCACGTCTGTTCCCTGGAAAGATTAGTACACCTCTCCTGTCTTCGGGTTCGAGCTGTTCCGTCATCAGTGTCTGATCGACTGAAGATGCCATCTCTCATGTCTTCCACTCCTCCCTCACTCACATCGACAGCAAAAGTGGGAACTACATAAGGCTGCTATTTATTCACTATAGCTCAGCCTTTAACACCATAGTTCCCATTAAGCTAACCGCCAAACTCCTGGATCTCGGCCTGAATTCTTCTCTCTGCCACTGGATTGAAGACTTCCTCACTGGCAGGCCTCAGGTGGTGAGAGTAGGCCAGTTCACCTCCACCTCCATCACCCTGAGTGTGGGAGCTCCACAGGGCTGTGTCCTGAGTCCCCTGCTCTACTTTCTCTACACACATGACTGTTTGTCCACACACAGCTCCACCTCTATCATCAAATTTGCTGATGATACTGTTGTCCTGGGCCTCATTTCCAACAACGAGACAGCATACTTGGACGAGGTGGAGCAGCTAACATCATGGTGCCAGGACAACTGTCTCTCTCTGAATGTTGGCAAGACCAAAGAACTGATTGTGGACTTCAGGAAGAGACAGCAACGGACATACTCCCCTCTCATGATCAGCGGGTCACCAGTAGAGAGAGTGAGCAGCTTCAAGTACCTGGGTGTAAACATCTCCGAGGACCTGACCTGGACTGCTCACATTCAGACACAGGTGAAAAAAGCCAGGCAAAGACTGTACCACCTGCGCCAGCTGAGGAAATTCAGGGTTTCACCAGCTATCCTGAAAACGTTCTATTTAGGGGTGATAGAAAGTGTATTAACTCAGCGCATCACAGCGTGGTATGGGAACAGCACCAGTCATGACTGCAAAGCCCTGCAAAGAGTCGTGCGCTTATCCGAGCGTATATCAGGGTCAGCTCTCCGTCTCTGCAGGACGTCTACACCAAGCGCTGCAAAGGTAGAGCTACTAAGATCATCAAGGACTCTAATCACCCTGCAAACCCTCATTTCACGCTGCTGCCATCTGGTAGCGCTTCCCGAAGCCTGATGGCCAAAACTGAGAGACTCAGGAGGAGCTTCTTCCCCAGGCCATCAGACTCCTGAACTCAGTCACTTAACATCACGTGACTTCACTTCAGGATAAACATCGACATACTGACATTGCACTGCACTTTCTGTTTTCGTTGTTACTGTGTAACAACCTGTTATAAACCTGTTTGCACATTATACTTCTTTGTACATTTCTGTTAATCACATATTTATAAGTCTACAGTTTACTCACTGCACAGTTTATTTCACTTATTTTATTCCACTTCTTTATTTATTTTATTTTATTTTTTTCTACTTGATTTATTTATAATTCTACAGATATATATATATAGTACTTTTTTTTCTATTTCTATTATAATTTCCTCCTTGTGTTTTTAACTGTGAATTTGCACTGTCCATGGAGCGGACCTGTTTACATTTCACTGCCGGTTGTATATTCTGTATATAACTGTGTATGTGACAAATTAAACTCTTGAATCTTGAATCTTGATCCGGGCCGTGACAGCCCCATATGCAATGCGTGCAGTCCCGAACAGAATTGATTAGTTCACCTCTCGAGTCTTCGGGTTCGAGTCATTCGTTCACCAACTCACAGCCCCATAGGCTGAATGCAGAAGATCCTGTACAGAACCGATGGCATGTAGCGCATGCATGGTCAACACAAAATGAGCGAATCGCTCTCTGAGACAACTCGTTGTTCCCGAGTCATATTTAAGATTAGTTCAAAAAGAACGAATCCTTCATGAACGCATGATGAACGACACATCAGTGATGAACGACACATCTCGTAACGCATAGTTGTCAACAGAACTCAACTGCACGCATGCTGGAAGAAGTAGAAGAGGAAGATGAGTGTAAACGATCTTTGCCGGTATTAAAATTATTTAAGGATACACGGAGTACTTACCAACACGATCATCATTTTTGAAAGAAATAATAAAGGTGAATGCATACGAACAAGTTCTCCGTTTAGGATTAGAACGAATTCAACCCAAGCGCTCTTTGATGACGTGACTGATTACGTTACTGTTGATCATCTGTCAATCATCTTATAAAGCCCGTCCTGACAATTTGATTGGTCCGAACAGCTCTGGTTTGAGCATAGTTACTCCACAATGGAGCAAGTTCAGACCGAACTTCCCAACCTCAAATATTGTGAGCGGGGCTAAGTTCAGCTGGCATCCAGGCTAGCAATTCTAAGGGGGAAAAGTCAGAATTGTGAGCTAAAACATCCTAATCACCTTCTTTTAAAAAAATGTTTTATTAAGTGGCAGAAAACAAGCTTCCATTCATTGCTGTCTGTTCTGTCACACAATTTGAGAAGAGATAAGAATCAAATATAAATCAGTGTTATTTTAGTATTATTTATAGGTCTATATATTATAGTTTTTATTAATAATTTTATTGAATTACCTCTTATTTGTATATTTTCAGTTTTCATTCGAATGTTTAGCTGAATTTTTAGTAATTTTGTCACATGCATTTGCCATTTTAACTCGTTTTTGTTCTTTTTAAATATTACTATTTAGATTTAATTTATTTCAGTTTTTATTTCAGTTGGTTTTAGTTTTTATTTATTTGCAATTAGCCATTTTAGCTCAACTTAAACTTATTTTGTAATGACAGATTTAACGACAAGTCTTTTAAACTTTTTTGCTCATACCGAATTGTCTTTATGCATGATATGCCCAGGGACACATTTCCTGGTCATGGTGATCTGGGCACTGACTTCCTCTGGGGTTATGCATGCAAAAACAGTGAGTCTGTGAGTAAGCAGAAATGCTGTTAAGTGCAGGAGGTCTGAGTCAGAGTGCTCTGGGCATGTGCAGACCGTCATCTCTCTGCAATGGTGAGTAAACAAAGTGTTTTGACTTCTGCCAGGAGGAATAGACTGTGTCAGTGACGTCTGCCTCTCTCACCTTCTTTCTTCTCTCTGTTTCTTTCCTTTCTCCCTTTCTCTCTTTCCTCACAGTCTCCAAGGAGCCACTATATCCACTTTCCTGTTTTCTCTTTGCATGCAAATAATGAAAAAATGGCTGATAATTAAATGAATCTGTGAATGTGAACGGAAGAAACTGCAACCAACAGATTAAATGTGATTTACAGTGTTTAATTGCTGGGGTCTATACAGAAGCAAATTTGCATTTGTGTGTGACTATGTATGTGTGGCAAAATGCCATGCGGCTTCCAGTCGTCTCCCTCAGAGAGTGTTTCTGGGAGTGTAAATTCAGAGATGAGACAGCTGAAAGCACCGAACACACACATGTTGAAGGTACAGGAACTAAACAAAGTAATTCATTCAGATTGCTCTGTTGTTCTGAGCTACAGTGGTCCCAAACAGTTTTTGGACCCTTAAGACTTAAAAAAACTTTAAAGGGGTCATGAATTCAGAAATCAACTTTTCCTTGAGCTTTTGATATATAAAAGGTCATGGTAATATAAGAATATCCTGTACGTTTCGGAGCTGAAAACATCCTTGTTAGTCAAAGAAAAACTTTTATTGACAGCAGGCTCAGCAAACGAGAGATCTGTGAATTTGCTTCCCTGTGATGTCAGAGAGCAGTGAAACGTCATCTCAACAGAAGAAGACCAACACCTAATTCTGTAGCCCCGCCCACTGATTGGCACATGACATGTAACATAAATAGCATAGGCCTACATAGCTCTACCAGATCGAGCTACCAAGCAATAAACATGCATTTGAAGATTACAAAATAGTGTGCAGTGCCTGGTTGTGGAAGAACACAGTTGCTGTATAAGCTTCCTTCGGATTCCAGTATTAGGAATGCAGTTGAACTTTATTTTTAATGGAGTTCCAGCTCACGTGGGTAAGACGTTTGTTCGCTTCATTTCATTGCGGATTCTTTTGTAAACAAGAGACTGGATTTGCAGACAGGATGAGATTAAAAAAACTGCTGTGCATTCTAAATTGGATCTGACAGGAGTGGTGCAACACACTAACGTGAGCAATTGGTTTTTTTTTTTTTTTATATGTGATAGTATTGCATTGTTACAGATCATTTGATATCTACTGATTATGTGTATTTGTCTAACTAAACATAATTAATGATGACTTGCCACGCTGTCACAGGTTGTATCCTTTGTATTTGAGGTGTTTGTTCATTGTCCTGCTATTCGGGATCACAGGGCTTGCAAAATCGCTAGCCCGACGTCCAGGGGTCAATGTGTTTTCCAGTCGAGCTACAAAATGTATCACCGGCCTGCCCGATGGGCTATCTTAAATAGTGAAATAACATTCCTTTCTTGATGTGCATTGTTCGCACTCTTGACTTGTTATTTGAAGGAAAAATACAATCGCGGAAGGTTTGAACTTTGAGCTGAGTTGACCGCAGTGAAGTTTTGCTGATGCACATACTTGGTGTGTGTGTGTGTTTGTGTGTTTGTTAGTGATGCACGGTTTGTGGTTATATCCACCGATTGGGCGGGCCAAGTAATAAAAAATAAGCTTAATGAGTTAAGTTAAAATCAGCTAAAAGTTTTAGCTAACAGCTAATTGCTTAAATGGCTCAGAAAGCATAGTCAGTCATTTGTTTGCAGATAGGGCCTATAACTTTTGTATTTGGTTGTCTGATGCAATCAGGGCTGTAGCTAGGGAATTCTGGGCCCCCTGAAAAAACATTGATGTGGGTCCCCAACGCCCTCCACTCATATCATATACGGTGGGCCTATAAGATAGGCATGGAGGCCCACATCTGGTGTAATAAGGATTTATTACAAAATAAAACAGACAAATAAATAAATGCAAATAAAGGTTATTGCTTTTATTTATTTTATATGCAAAGTTGTATGTAAATATATCAAAATGGCATTGAATGATTAATAACTTCTTATTGTTTAAATTCATCAAGAAATTATGCAAGACAAATTAATAAAATAACAAAAGACAAGAAATTAGTAAAATTATAAAATAAACTCTTATTTATTTTTTTATTTTTTTAAGTATGCCTACCAGCAATATGATAGGCCTATAAAATGTCTTTCCAGTCTGATGTCTAACAGCTGAGATAAATGCAGTGACATTTGCAGTCAAATGTAAAATAAATTTCTTAATTTCAAGTCTTAATTTTTGATGAAGATAATGTGCTATTTTATTAAATAAAGCTAATAAATGTATCCATCAATAGCAATGATTTATATTCGCGTTTTCTTGACAGTATTGTTAAAAATATCACATCGGCAGCCGGCAAGTCTTTAATCCTTGTGACGCATATTTTTCTGCATGTTATACAAACCAAACTACATAATAGCGCTAGCCTGGATGCCAGCCTGAACTTAGCCCACAACATTTGAGGTTGGTAAGTTTGTCTGGACTTAAGCCACTATGCTCGAACCAGAGCTGTTCGGACCAATCAAATTGTCCGGGCGGGCTTTATACGATGATGGACAGATGATCAACACTACCGCAAAAATCCACGTCACCAAAGGGGTTGAATTTGCTTACTAAACAAAGAACTTGTTTCGTATGTGCATTCACCTTTACTGTTTCTCTCAAAAATGATGATTGTGTTGGTAAATACTCCGTGTATCCTTAAATTATTTTAACAACACCAGCAAAGATCGTTTACACACATCTTCTTCTTCTACTTCTTCCAGCATATAAAGTAAATCAGGCAGCGAAAAGATCGGGGCATGGCACCCCATCACATTGACTCCCTGGCTACAGTGCACTAGCCGTCTTGTTAAAGAATGATTTGATAGACTGATTAAGCAGTTCTCCTGGCCTCTCTCTCCTTTTCATGATGTTACTGGTACCCAGATTTTCACTTCCACTGTAACTTTTCCTAACTTCAATTGTTCTCAGAGCAGCCTCAACTCTGATTCTCTTCTCTGGTTCTGTTCACTAGCTGGAGTGATTGCGATTTTATTGGGTCTCTCTGCTGAAATAATAACCATTTTAGGGAGGGGAGAGAGAGGTAATTTGGAAAAAAAATTTTGGTAATTTTTTTGTGATTTTCTTCATTTAACTCTGAGGCATACAAATGTATATATTATAATGATTCACAAGAGTAGGGGAATATATAGCATAACTGCTGTATTTCATGGGCCCCTGTAATTGTTACCATCTTTCACCACCTAGCTATGGCCCTGAATGCAATACACTAGAAATTAATACTTTTTTCAACAAGGATGCATTCAATTGATCAAAAGTGACAGTAAAGACTATAAAAAAATTATCAGTCTCCACGAAAATACAAACCCGATTCCAAAAACGTTGGGACACAGAATGCAATGATGTGGAAGTATCAAATTTCAATATTTTATTCAGAATAGAACATAGATGACATATCAAATGTTTAAACTGAGAAAATGTATAATTTTAAGGGAAAAATAAGTTGATTTTAAATTTCATGGCATCAACACATCTCAAAAAAGTTGGGACAAGGCCATGTTTACCACTGTGTGGCATCCCCTCTTAACAGTCTGCAAACGTCTGGGGACTGAGGAGACAAGTTGCTCAAGTTTAGGAATCGGAATGATGTCCCATTCTTGTCTAATACAGGCTTCTAGTTGCTCTTAGGTCTTCTTTGTCGCATCTTCCTCTTTATGATGCACCAAATGTTTTCTATGGGTGAAAGATCTGGACTGCAGGCTGGCCATTTCAGTACCCGGATCCTTCTTCTACGCAGCCATGATGTTGTAATTGATGCAGTATGTGGTCTGGCATGGTGTCCCAGTTTTCCAAAAAGAACTTCAAATTTTGATTGGTCTGACCACAGAACAGTTTTCCACTTTGCCACAGTCCATTTTAAATGAGCTTTGGCCCAGAGAAAACGCCTGCGCTTCTGGATCATGTTTAGATATGGCTTCTTTTTTGACCTATAGAGTTTTAGCCGGCAACGACGAATGGCACGGTGGATTGTGTTCACCGACAATGTTTTCTGGAAGTATTCCTGAGCCCATGTTGTGATTTCCATTACAGTAGCATTCCTGTATGTGATGCAGTGCCGTCTAAGGGCCTGAAGATCACGGGCATCCAGTATGGTTTTCCGGCCTTGACCCTTATGCACAGAGATTGTTCCAGATTCTCTGAATCTTTGGATGATATTATGCACTGTAGATGATGATAACTTCAAACTCTTTGCAATTTTTCTCGGAGAAACTCCTTTCTGATATTGCTCCACTATTTTTGGCCGCAGCATTGGGGGAATTGGTGATTCTCTGCCCATCTTGACTTCTGAGAGACACTGCCACTCTGAGAGGCTCTTTTTATACCCAATCATGTTGCCAATTGACCTAATAAGTTGCAAATTGGTCCTCCAGCTGTTCCTTATATGTACATTTAACTTTTCCGGCCTCTTATTGCTACCTGTCCCAACTTTTTTGGAATGTGTATTTTTGAAATACAAAAATGAGCCAATATTTGGCATGACATTTCAAAATGTCTCACTTTCAACATTTGATATGTTATCTATATTCTATTGTGAATAAAATATAAGTTTATGAGATGTATTCACAATTTGTACAGTGTCCCAACTTTTTTGGAATCGGGTTTGTATTAAGATAAGAATATTAATGATTTCTGAAGGATCATGTGACACTGAAGACTGGAGTAATGCTGAAAATTCAGCTTCACAGCCATCATAGAAATAAATTACATTTTAAATCATAATAAAATGGAAAAGTTATTTTAAATTGTAATATTTCATAATATTACTGTTTTTAATGTATTTTTGATTTAAAAAAAGGGTCTGGGTGAGCATAAAAGACTCAAAATCATTACAGAAATCTTACTGACCCAACACTTTTGAATGGTAGTGTACATTATTATCAATTTGTTTCTAGGGAATCCAACACATGACCGTACTGTTGCTAGCACCATGTTCTACCACTTGAGCTACAGGAGAAGTTTGGTTTATCATCCTGTTAATTTATTAACTTTTTTAATAACATACCTATAGGGTTTTAGCCTCTTAGGGTGTGTTAACACTTGGCATGTTTGGTTCGATTAAAACAAACCCTGGTGTGATTGCTCTGTTAGTGCGGTTCATTTAAATAAGTGTGAACGCCATCCGAACCCTGGTGCGCACCAAACAAGTGGGCCGAGACACCTGAAAAGATGGATCTCTGGCTGCTTTCAAATGAACTCTGGTGCAGTTCGACTGAAATATGAACGTAACACGGACCAAAGACAGTACACAATGTCACAAGATGTGACCCTAAAAAGGACAGAATGCTCAAGCATACCCGTTTTATATTGTCATAGTCATGATGTTGCCCATCACAGTTCGGTAGAGGCATCAGAACCGCATCTCCTCGCAGCAGATCTTTGTTTGTGTGTGATGGATGGATTCCTACCATTGTTTTGACTCCTTTTACACATTTTTTTAAGCTTTTCACGAGTTGTCAGCTCCATCATATATCACATGTACGCCCATACAGCGAGCGCATTTAGACCAGCACATAGCATTGTTTTGGATGTTTGACAAGCAAAATATACATCATAAAAGCTTGAGTTTTTTGTATCCTTAGGTTCAGTGTTAAAAATGACAGTGTGACCGCTAAGCGAACCAGGGCTAAATGTATCAAATACATTTTTTTTGGTCTGAAACAAAAGAACCAAGAGAACTGAACTATAAGTGTGAACCCACCCTTAAACATTATAAACCCTGCTATTGTAGATGTTAAACTTATTGTTGTATTGTGCATGCTTGGACACATTTCTTGGTGGTGCTCATGTCTGTGCCATAAGAGATTCCTTTCTTTCATTGTTTACTCACTCCTCTTATACAGTCATAATCAAATAGTAAAAAAGTAAAAAAAAGAACCAATTTTATATCCATTTTATATTGGATATAAATAATTAATATAGTCCACGACACCTCAGTCTGTGTTGGTATTAAACCAAAACGATTATTTGCTTCTAAAATAATTTGATATCACTGATGTCACAGACCTCATAAACCACTGCTAATTACTAAGAGTAATTAATGTTCTTAAACTCCATTGATATTCATGATATCCTTTCTTATCTGGATTACCGTAATGGAAGTGAAAATGAACGTGAGCTTGAAACTTTGCCTGGTTTCCTCAAGGTACAGAGGGAGGAACTGTGAACCTGTGTGGTTCTCTCAGAACAGTGAGATTCATGTTTTCGCAGTTACACCTAATTATTTTCTTCCTAGCTTTTAAATCAGGCCTTAATCCATCCCTTACTCTCTCTCTCTCTCTCTCTCTCTCTCTCTCTCTCTCTCTCTCTCTCTCTCTCTCTCTCTCTCTCTCTCTCTCTCTCTCTCTCTGCCTGTATATTAATCACCAAGGCTAAATAAAAGCATGCAAAAAGGTCACAGTGTTAATTAAGAAACCGCCCGGTGCTTTTGTCATTTTGGATCAGGTGGAGTGAACATAGTAGTCTACACACAAACAGACCCTCACACACACTCCTAGAAACCACTGCATTATTATTTTGTCAACCAACACACACACATAAACACAGAAGGTGCTACATCACAGAGGCTTGTCCTAATTAAAGAAGGCCTGTTCTCCATGCGGTGATGCTCTTGGCAGTGGCACGCCTCTATCCAGCCAAGCTAATGCCAATCTTAATTACATCTCTGATTCAGCAGAGAGAGCGCACATACACTCACACCGCTGTCTGCGCTTCACACAGCATAGCTACTACACAAACACTCAAAAGTTTGCTTTTAATATCTTAAATAGGATAAACCACATTGATGAACTGAAGGTTGGTCGGAGCATCCTGGACCCAACACAATCTCATGGCAATTCGTAACTATTTTATGTTTTGGCAAATTGGTGGCTAACTCATTTGAATTGTTCAATTTGTATAATTTCAAATGATCTCATTCGTACGTGTTTGTATGCCCCCAGTGGTGGTTAGATTTAGGGGTGGGCTTTTGTTTCTAAAAATCGATTCACATTGCACAAATTCATACAAAATCGCCACCTCATAAACTAGTTACATTTTCCCATGAGATTGGGTTGCCTGGACCCCCATATAAATGGGGAAAGAAATTAATGTTTGGGGGTCTTGTTCTTTTTCAGTGAATTAGAAAAAAATCCCAGTGGTATTTTTTTTTCATTTATCCAACCTTTAATCAGTGATCTGAAATTGATTTTCTGCCAGAAAGTTGTAAACACAGCCAAGTGCACTATGTTTTGTGGGACATTTACAGGCAAACTGGCACCATAGAACCTCAGTCGATTACTGGTCACAAATCATATTTGATTTATGATTGTTCTTGCATTTGTGTTACTATATCTCTTTAACTGTCTTTGTTTACCTTTGCAGGTAATTTTATAGGTAGTGTTAAGTAATGGACAAATTCCATTCGGAAGTGATCATCCCTATGCCCTACTCTCTCCGAAGGGCACAGACCTTCCACAGGAATTAATAAAGCCATTTGGAATGGACGTGGTGAAGGAAGCAATGAAAGACCACGTAATTTCCTCATTATCTTTACCTGTAATGTTACTACAACAAAGCTAGGCTGCAACAACAGGAATATCTTATTATTGCTGTTAATATGATACAAATAAATGCACATTTATAATGAAGTTTTTAAAATATGCTTTACATGTGTGTGTTCCCAATCTGCTCTTAACTTTATAAGTTAAGCATTTAACATAAAGCATTAAACACATTTCTTAACCTATGAAATGCATGATGAAAATGTATCTATATATCACAACAAAACAAAACAACTTGAAAAAGTTATATACGTTAGCTCCAACTCTCCTGCCATGTCTACATTTAAAATGACGTCCCTAAAAATGGCATCCCCTTCCCGAAGTGCCCGTCAAGGGTGCAAAAACGGTGTCAAAATAATCGCCAAATATGTTTAAGTGAAGCCACCATTGCAAAGGAAGAGTTTGCCACTGCAAATAGCAGGCATGTGATCAGCTAAAGACAAAAAAGAAGGAAACATTTGAATAATAATCATATAACCGCTTCTCATTACGAACTTGGGAAGATGGTCGGCGCAACTTTGCATTCCCAAATGCAAATTATAAGCGACTCAAACACAGCACTTGCAGAGTAGCATTTACTATGAATCAAAACTGAAAGCTGTGCTTTACTCTGAAACATGCAGTGCATTACATCCAAGTATTTTATGATCTATGGTGTTGAATGCGGCACTAAGATCAAGTAGAACTAGTATTGAGTTACAGCCTTGGTCAGCAGCTAAGAGTAAATCATTTGTAATTTTAACGAGCGTAGTTTCTGTGCTATGGTGGGGTCTGAATCCAGACTGAAATTTTTCATAGATATTGTTTTCTTTTAAGTAAGAGCACAATTGAGCAGACACAATTTTTTCTAGCATTTTGGACAGAAATGGAAGATTTGAAATGGGTCTGTAATTTGCTAATTTGTTTGGATCTAGTTGTGGTTTCTTAATTTTAATATTACATCGTTTTGAGTCCTTTTCATTTCTCTCGTGTGTACGCAGATATTTCTTAAAACGAGGGGGGGAAAAAAAGATTGGCTAGGGAAAGCTCTGGCTTGTGTGGACAGGGCCTAAGTCCTATCACATTTTCGCAACAATGCATTGTCAAAATTGCGAGTAAACTGGCGAGTAACACCATTTCAAAGACAATTATTACTTGGCTCCGCAAGCTTGTGCATCACTGTCAGAAGCAATCTGTGCATGAAATAAATGTAACATTTTGCAGTGTATTTAGTAATTATTTAAAGCCATTTCATGATTTCAATCATCTTTCAGTGATTTTTTTTTTTTTTTTAAGTCTTACTGACCTCAAACTTTTGAACAGTATGTAGTATATAAGTTAATTTCATTAATCTATATTTATAAATTCTTAACATATAGAACCTTCTTGTGAAATTTTACCAAATCCTAAAATGAAACCAAAGTAGACCCTCTACTGTTATACATGCACTGGCATAGAATTCAAATTTTAGTAGTTAAAATGTACTAGCACAGGATTGCATGTAAATTTGCAGGACTGATGTAATTGATTAAAAACTGATTTTATACCACCACCACTTCTGATGCAATTTGAACATTAGCCACAAGTAAAATTATATTTGAAAAATGTATCAATTTAGCAAATGTGAATTATTTCTGCACACCACTTTGTATTTAGTACATTGTTAGAGTATTGTTGGATTGGTGTAAATAGCTTTGCTGCTGCTGCTGCAAAAAAGGTTCTAGAATAGGTTCTTTTATGTCATGTAGTCACTATGGACTTTGTGTGAACAAGCTCTTCTTTCAGTGCTCTTGACCCCATCACTTGACTCTTTAAGAATACAGCAGGGCCATAATGCACATGACTACATGCCTCCTTTAGCACACACATGACCCTGCTCTCCAACCATTCTCATATCTTTATGCCTCTCCAGTCTTTAGACCAGAGTCATGCCCTGTGGACTGTCCCCAGCGACGGCTGTCACAGCATGTGGAAGTAATGGGCCTGAGTTACAACTCCCACCTTGATCAGCTAGTGACAGTAATGAAGAGATTCTCTCTCATTTTCTTTCTTTCTTTTATCTGCCTTTCTGATATTTTCCCCTCTTCCCTCCATCTTTTTATCTTTGTGAGCACTTTATCATTTCAGCCTTGCTGTCAGGGTTATATTGCTACTCGTCTCTGTGGGTTCTCTCTCGCTCTGTCTCTCCCGATCCAGGATTTGTATCCTTCTGTTTTAATGGTGCCAGTGAGTGAAGCGCAAACAATAATGAGGTAAGTGCAAGATTTGTTGGGATCGGGAGCTTGGCTTTGGCCCCTGGGTATGAATCCATTTGGCCCCCGGACAGATTTTACACAGGATAGGGAAAAGTAGCCTAGATTAGACTGCAGGACATTTACCTTGAGCTTTGGGTAAATCCCATCTCAATCTAGGTGGTTTGCAAGGCTGGAGGTGACACACTGTGCAAGTCTAAAAAACTCCAGTTCCTGCTATGAGGTAAATTTACACATCCCCATCATACATGACCAGTGGAGTAGAAAATCTGCAATTCTGTGCTATTTCATTCACAGTACAGGGAAATAATTGTTTCTTACCAGCAGCTCTCATAAACTGCCAGTACTGTCTGTTTCTTTAACTTATTGAACACAGCATTAAAAGTATAGGCAATGTTTTTCCACAAACACTTCGTTATACTGGTTGAAACTTTCTTCACATCCTGATTGCAATCAATAATAGAAGTGGTCTAAAATATATCTTCTGTCAAAGTCTCGGGACCAAAAAAATGTTTGTCCAATCATTGAAATTGATCCGAATCATCAGCTGCGCTCAACCTTATGTTAAGTTTGGTTATTTAAGAAATTCATAATAAATATGATTATGATTATAATGAAAGAAGCCTTGTTGAAATAAATGAGTCGTAGGCCTATGGTTTATTTAAATGGAAAAGGTAAAGCATAAATTAAAATTATTGTGACAGATGTGAAGGGGGAGGAGAATTTATATGTGCATCAGGCTTCCCGGCAATAAAAGACTTCCGCATAGGATACACATGTGCATCCTCACTCTTTGCTCCTCGCCTCCTCGTGGTGCAATAAGAGAATTAAGATGTCCTTCAAGACGGCTTTCTATGATCGGTTTCTCACAGGCTTGAGGACCAAGGAGCGAGGAAATGCTCTACTTTGAACTGTTCTTCCTCAGACTCAAATTCATGCATTTATATGGCAACACTATCAACGTCGAAATGAATCTGCAGCAGTCAATTGGTATAAGTCAGAGCTCTTTTAAGTTGTTTCCGTTCATTATTATTGTAATGTTATGTGCTTTGAGACGAGGTAATTTAACAGCATCTCTTGTGACCTTTGCAGACTACTCTGGCTGTGCGTGTTGATGTGTTTTGGATGAGGCGTACAAGCGTTCTGCAGGGAGGGTGGGATCTTATGCTTTCAAAGCTAGTTTGCTATTGCTAGCCTCTCCGAAATTGTCTACCTTACTATTAAATTTGATGCATATTGTAGCTAGATTTGGTCAAGAAATATCCATTCAGATATTCTAGAGCACTCTGACCAATTTCTCCTCTTGACTTAATGTGATGTTTAGGAAAGGGCAATAAATTGCGCACCAAAAGTGATAGTTTGGCTAGTTTACTTTATCTAGTTTACTTAAAGATGCAGTAAACAATTTCTGAGAAACACTGTTTATATTTGAAACCGTCACCCAAACAAACACACCCCTCCCTTCAATGCTCCGCCCCCAAAATAAAGAACACGCAACACAGGCAATGACTGGGGCATCAGACAGCTTGCTTGTCAAGTATGGGTGAATCAGCTGTGATTCAACAGCAGCATCTTGGTTCTGTGAAACTAATGTTACTCATGTATTAAGCAGAAACAAAGCAGCCTTGGCATTAGTTTTCAGGCCTTCTAACGTCTCTCCAACACTGGAAAGCTTTTCTAAATTTAACGCGGGCCCTAAAGCTCTTGCCAGATCATAACCCTTATTTTTCCAGTGATATTCCTCTGTGCTTTTCCTCTTTGAGAATATCTCTCTTTAGTCTCCGTACAAATCTTCCTCTTGCACACTCTCTCCATCATGAGTTAGGGTGGATTGCTGATTGGCTACATGAGAAAATCATACAGGTTTAGAACAACTTGAGGGTGAGTAAATGACAGAATTTTCATTTTTGGGTGAACCATCCTAACTAAATTAAGATTTAATCCTGGCTTAATCTAAACCCTGTCTGTGAAACCGGCCCTATGTGTCTTAAAATTTGACAAATATTTAGCTCAATAAATATTTGAAAGATGAAAATGTTTTATATTTTTAATATCAATATCATAATAAAGTGAAAATAACAGCGAATCATGTAATTTCATTTATTTATTGAAATTTAGCTTCAGAAAATGTTGCCCAGCTTCTAAAATTAAAAAGTTTATCAAAAACAGTTTTTCATGTGCGGTTGTATTTTTTTTCCCCTCTTCTCCAATTGAACTGTTTTTTTGTTTTGTTTGTTTGTTTGGTTTTTTTTGGTCAGTTTATATTTTTGTTCCTGTGTCCTCAGTTTCACTTTCAGTTATGTCTTCTGTCCTATATACATACTGTAATACACAATAACAAAAGGTCCTTAATGACATCATCCTGTAGGAACTGACGTTTTACCCATTTCTATTTTTTTTTCAGTTCCTTTTATAGAAAAAAACAACACAAGCATGTTTATTTTAAGCAGTAACAGAGTTCAGAAGGAATGAATGACCCAGTACAGTCACATGCCCTATGAAATTATGATCTCTCGATATTTTTGTATATATTTTTGATATGGCATTTTCTATATTCAGGTCTCATTTCTTTGTATCCTTTCTGGAAAAGCATCTGTGCAGCTCTCTTCCCTGTAGCTGCTTGTTTTCTGTTCATTTTTCTGTAATGACACGCAGGCATCTATTGACCTATATCTCTGCTGCTAATTGGGAGGCAGGAGTGTGAAGTGATGATTCTTTGCGTGAAGATGCACAGCGGTGAGTAATGCACTTCTCTTTCCGTCCAATGGAATAGCTCGCCTCTTTAGGTCAATACTCCAGAGAGACAGAGAGAGAGAGAGAAAACAGAGGACAAGGGAGAACCAACACGGAACCAAGGACCCCAAGTTCAAAAGTCTCATTCTTCATTCTCTCTGTCAGTACTGTTCGCTTTTGTTTGTTTCTCTGACTTTCACACTCAGGTCCTGTCAGTGGTGTGTGTTTGTGTTAAAGTTACCGCGACCTCTAGAACATGACATGGGGATCTCGGACAACTACTGCAGTCCTTGATGAGGCTTCAGCAGTTTCTATAGCAAAAAAGACACGTGACCGAACAAAAATATTTAATACATTTTAAACAATTGCATGTATTTAAATGCATAATTGAATGCATTTCAAATTTAATTTAATAACCTTTTTATTATAATTCATTTGAATCATTATTCTTTGATTGATTGATGTTGCCATAAACTAATTTCAGGGAAAATTCTCCCTAGAACAACAAAATATTTGTCACGTTTCTGGTTTCATGTGCGATGTTCTGATCACACATGAAATAAGAAGTGTGTTCAACATCGGCTGCGGCTGGATGTAATCGTTCAGTGAGAAATCCCTTCTGCTTCCCGTAGTGATATTCACCTGGGGCACATTCAAGCTCAAACCGGTGCACAACGTTTTGCTACGGTTTCCGGGTTGAACGACATGTTTCCTGGAAACGGTGTCCAATGAGGTTTGAGATATGTTTTCTCTTGTTTAGTGGGTGTGTCAAAAATGTCAGCCCAATCAGCAACAAAATGTATATAAACCAAGCGGTATTAATGAGATAGCTCGCACAATGGGTCCAAATAAAGTAGTTTACAAATGTGTCCGCTGCAGCTCAATTGAAGATATTAGAAGACATGTTTGTCTTTTCATCCTGAAATATGAGGTAAATTTTGGATCACAATAATTAGAAACCACAGTTTCCACAAATCCCTTCACTCGATTGGGATGTTCTCTTTTATTCTGGACGGCAAGGGCAGTGACTATAACAATGAGCGTATTTTGCAGTATTAAACACGTATTTATACTGATTTCATAAGGCCTTCGAAAATTCTTCAAAAAGAACACAAAGAATGGCCTTCTCAGCTGCCATAGTTTCCAACTCTTGCTTCATCAGAACAGGGTGTTCAACGTACCATTGTTTCTGCTTAAAAAAACTTTGCAACATTTTGTCGGCTGAATGCAGCCATGGTGTTTGCATATCACAACATTTCAGAGACGTTTTCATTTAATAATTTATGTACTGCTTAATACAGCGTCTGTTTGTACAAGAATAAAGTTCAACATAAACCTGTATTATTTAAATACCAATGTAGTGGGGTCTATTTGTGAGCGTTAGTGGAGCTGAAGGTGTGAGAATAAACATGAAACACACGTGATCATTTTCGTGCGGTGAATCCGGCCAATCGTGGATCAGCTGTGTTGTCACCGCTCTGGAGAAGCTGCGCTGGTTGTCATGAGAAATTGAGTCCCCCCCAGGAATCGTGTCTCCTTTACCTATTTAGCACCTAAACTGTGGAACGGTCTTCTTAGCATTGTTCGGGAAGCAGACACACACTGTCAGTTTAAATCTAGACTAAAAACACATCTCTTTACTATGGCATACACATAGAACATTATCAATTTCTATTATTCAAATCAGTTAAATGATTGTTTTAGGCTACATTAACTAGGTCTGCCAGATCCAGGAACACTTCCCATAACACCTGATGTACTTGGTACATCATAAAAAGAATGTAGAAATCTACGCTATTGTTAGTATCTCTGTTTATCCCCGAGATTTACTGCAGTAAGCCGGATCTGTGCCGTATCCTGATCAGATGGTGGCCCTACGCCTAGACGCGACCAATGTATCCCTGAAGTGTCTGCAGAGACCAAACCCATCTCCTGCGTGATGACTCCGATCTTCAACCAGATGGAACTGGACAAATATTCTGAATATTCCAATCTAATATGACTTCTGACTTGTAATGTTGCCTGAATCATAATCATACACTGTTTGTACATTGGCCAGAAGAGAACTGCCACCCCGACTGAGCATGGTTTCTCCCAAGGTTTTTTCCTCCATTCTGTTCATTCTGTCACTGTTGCCTTTGGCTTTTGGTTTGCTCAGTTGGGGACACTAAATATTCATCTACACTCACCTAAAGGATTATTAGGAACACCATACTAATACTGTGTTTGACCCCCTTTCACCTTAATGGCATTGATTCAACAAGGTGCTGAAAGCATTCTTTAGAAATGTTGGCCCATGTTGATAGGATAGCATCTTGCAGTTGATGGAGATTTGTGGGATGCACATCCAGGGCACGAAGCTCCCTTTCCACCACATCCCAAAGATGCTCTATTGGGTTGCGATCTGGTGACTGTGGGGGCCATTTTAGTACAGTGAACTCATTGTCATGTTCAAGAAACCAATTTGAAATGATTCGAGCTTTGTGACATGGTGCATTATCCTGCTGGAAGTAGCCATCAGAGAATGGGTACATGGTGGTCATAAAGGGATGGACATGGTCAGAAACAATGCTCAGGTAGGCTGTGGCATTTAAACGATACCCAATTGGCACTAAGGGGCCTAAAGTGTGCCAAGAAAACATCCCCCACACCATTACACCACCACCACCAGCCTGCACAGTGGTAACAAGGCATGATGGATCCATGTTCTCATTCTGTTTACGCCTAAATTCTGACTGTACCATCTGAATGTCTCAACAGAAATCAAGACTCATCAGACCAGGCAACAGTCTTCAGCTGTCCAATTTTGGTGAGCTTGTGCAAATTGTAGCCTCTTTTTCCTATTTGTAATGGAGATGAGTGGTACCCGGTGGGGTCTTCTGCTGTTGTAGCCCATCCCCCTCAAGGTTGTGCGTGTTGTGACTTCACAAATGCTTTGCTGCATACCTCGGTTGTAATGAGGGGTTATTTCAGTCAAAGTTGCTCTTCTATCAGCTTGAATCAGTCGGCCCGTTCTCTGACCTCTAGCATCAGCAAGGCATTTTTGCCCACAGGACTGCCGCATACTGGATGTTTTTCCCTTTTCACACCATTCTTTGTAAACCCTAGAAATGGTTGTGCGTGAAAATCCCAGTAACTGAGCAGATTGTGAAATACTCAACTAACAACCATGCCACGCTCAAAATTGCTTAAATCACCTTTCTTTCCCATTCTGACATTCAGTTTGGAGTTCAGGAGATTGTCTTGACCAGGACCACACCCCTAAATGCATTGAAGTGGGATTCAGTGTGATTGGTTGATTAGATAATTGCATTAATGAGAAACTTAACAGGTGTTCCTAATAATCCTTTAGGTGAGTGTATAGTACTGATCTTCCTGCATTGACACTATATGACAATTGAACAGAGCTGGATAACATCACTGTTTTCTCCAGAGTGGCTGTACAGTCGAATCAAATTCTGTTGCATTACTTTCCTGTTCAACACTGTGAAGCTGCTTTGAAACAATCGGCACTGTAAAAACTGCTATATAAATAAAGGTGACTTGACTTTGGGATCCAGACGGTAATGCCTTATTAAAAGGTATTGCGATGCCTTAACTATTTATAACCTATTAAACTATTGTATGATGTTTATTATATTAAGTGCACAAACAACATGCTATAACAATATTAGGCACCATTTTGATGTGATCTTGAGTCCATTAAGGAGTAACTGTAAATAAAAGTATGAACAGGGATTAAAAGTGTAGTGTGGTGTGAAAAGCCCAATTTCTAGTCTAGCACTGGTCCTGTCTTCATTGTTAGAAGTGCAGTTACTGTCTTTCCTTGAGTTTTGAGAAAAAGACTCAATTGTTCTCTGGAGATGCCGCACTTTTAGTGGCTGATGCAGAGCAGGGCCTGTCCATTTGTCTCTGCTGGAGAGAATGGGACTTTGACAGTATGGATAGCGGCAGAAGTCCCCAGGAGAGGAATTGTATGACTGTGCTACAGACTCAAGGACTTTGATTTGTAACCCATTGGGATTTCACTCTAGAGATGAGTGAGAGCACTTACTTTCCTTGTGATCAGAAACCAAGTACTATCAAGGTCAATATGATATTGCTGTCAGTATGAATACCTCTATTAAATTAAAGGTTTTGCGTATAAAAACATTTTATGAATAATGATATAATTAAATAAAATTGCTAATTACCATCGGGGAAAAACTGACATTGTCCTGTGATACTGGTTCTGTCGGTATTCTGCCTGTGAAGAGGGGCCACGTTTGAATGTTGTTTACAAACAGTTACTAAAAATCCAGCATAGTGCACTTTTAATTCTATTTTTATGTTAAACATAAGTGTCTTTTATTATATTATTTTTGACACCAATTTTAAATGGTATAAACCAGCTGAAATTTTGCTTTACAGTGATTTTAGTAAGATAGTCGAAGGGCGGTTCCTCAAGTGGCTTATTGTTTTAAGAGATAATGTACATCCAGCTGGTTGTTATCGCAGAATAATGTACATTATCCCACTTATTACATAGCTACTTGTGACATATGTAAATAATTGGACACAAAATATTGCCTTGAGTTTTTATTTGGTCTTTAAATGCAAAGCTTCCATGGAGAAAACAGTTGCTAGAAAGCAGCAAGTACAGTCATACCACTTATTGGTATTTCGCTACATACATAATTAAGAGATATTGATGTGAGATGTAACTGTTTTAAAAATCTTACCTGTTTGTTATCATCCATTACAGTGTACAAAACAATCATTGCAAAATGGCAGCTGCTGCATTTGTATGTCCATGATACCTGGATGACATTAAATATCTGTTTACAACATATTGATTTGAGTTTTAATATTTTATTAGCTCACCAAACGCAAAACATCCATGAAGAAAAAAAATGCTCATAGCAAGCAGTGCTGACTTCAGTTACCCGGATGAGACTGTGTTATCAGTTTTACTGGTTGTTATTGGGGAATAACATACCGCTGGATGGAGCGATTGACCAATCAGAATCAAGTATTCCACAGAGCGTGTAATAATACAGTCTATTAGTCAAACAACACATTTCAATGTACTGTTAACATGAGGGATGTTTGTCTTCACAAGGAATCTTGCCATTTATACTGCATACTGCATACTCCTGCAGTATCAGGAGTATGCAGTATTTCAGAATTTGTTTTAATTCTCATTTTTGATAACACTTTCATACCACAGCAACTTATAAGAATCATATTTCTGGCAATTAATTGGAGTGGGAGCGAGAGAAATAATATTATTCTCCGTAAAATTATATTTTCTGAGAACATCCACTAGCTTGTGAATTAAGGTCATGTGTGATCTGATGCTCTTATTTCATGAGGCTTATTTTCTGTCAATGTACTGGGGTTGCCTTCAGCCACATTTGACGTAATAAAACAGCTACAGTGACCCCACCAGTGTTGCACATGCATTATGACTCACTGTCTATCACCTCCTGACTGCCTGCGTTTCATAATTCATGCTGTGTCTAATAGAAAACCTGCCTCTAGTCCTGTAAGACATCCAGAGAGATGGAAGTGAGGAGAAGGCATAGTCTTTAACAAATAACCCTGTGTAAAAGATAAAAGATGGGCCGCAAACTCTAACCAAGGACACTCCATCTCCATAAAGGAGTGGGGCGGAAGCAGATTTATTCGCTCATCTACCAGTGAGAAGGATGTCCAACCAATCACATAAGACAGAGAGTTGTCACATATGGGATACAGAGTAAGAAACAAATCCTGGGGAAGAGTGTTGTTTGAGAGCACAGTTGAATGTGATTTAAAAAGAAGGTTAAAAATGTAAATCCACATACCCCAGGGGGTCCTAGAAGGCCACTGTCCTCAGAGCTTAGCGCTAACCCTGATAAAAATTCACCTGCCAGTAGCTTTCTAGTAATCCTGAAGACATTGATTAGCTTGTTGTGAGCTAGGTGTGTTTGATTAGGGTCAGACCTAAACTATGCAGGACAGTGGCCCTCCAGGACCAAAGTTGCATTTCCCTGATGTACCTGAATGATGAAACATACATAATAGTGGTAATGTTTCTTATACCAAAAATATGCCAGGTTTTGTATTTCAGCGTTTTTTGGTCATTAAACCTATAGTATGACGCAAGTGTTCTTTGCTAGTTTCAACCCGACGCAGTTATCATTTTCACATCCAGCCCTTACAACCCTTTTAGATGTGTGTTATATAAGTAATATAGTTATATTTATATAACTAAACTTGTTATATAGTTATAGTAACATATAACATTATACATTAATTCTAAATTATAATATTATAACAAGGTAATGTTTAAATGTTAATTCAGTTCAAATATATTTATTATTTATTGTATTGTCATCTCACACATGGATTTGCTTTCAATTAATTAGCATCAAGCAAACAATATAATCCTTATTCTCAGTGAATAAAGATTACTTATTAAATGAAATGATGATTGCACAATCACCAAAGTAGGTTATGTAAATCACCATTAAACAAAAGAAGGAAGTAGAATGGCACGCTTTTTCTTAGCGTCTGTTTCCATGGTGAATCAGAGATTCGTTGCTCTGTTGAGAATGTCTTGTGTGTTAACCGGGAACATACTCTCAGACTCATTTTTGGAACCGCATACCTCGAGTAAACAAGGTTTGGGTTAATCAGTCGAGAGTTCAAGGTATATGTAATGGTAAGTTAACCTTGCTTTCTGGAATACCCTGTACAAGCTAACAATAACAAGTCAACAGAAACAAAAAATGTGCACATTTGCTGACTTTTCTTTCCTTAATCAGGCATTTACTGCTTAGATGTCATGTTCACTCTTTTATTTTAGGCACATTGAAGATGTCAGTATGTTCATAGATGTTCATATAATATATATATATATATATATATATATATATATATATATATATATATATATATATATATATATATATATATATATATATTTTTTTTTTTTTTTTTTTTTTTATCAAGTCTTCTGGTTGCCTTGACAGGATCCAGCAAATAATTATTTTATGGCTCACAACATTAATTTAGGTATTTTTTCACCTCTTTAATCAGCCCTTACTTTAATCATTTGGATTTAATTGAATCACTTTGTTTGTGTAAATCAGCTGGGATTATTGTAGAGATTATGTTTATCATTGTGGTATAAAAGGGTGAAATTTTCAAAGCTCCAATATCTTCAGCAGAGCTGTAGACATACTGTACGTAATTAGTGTGAAATGTGATTGATGAGGAACCTAATTAGGTGACTAAATAGCAATTAGCTAATCATCTAGACATAGTGAGAAAGATAATGTCACTGAGAATGAGCAGATTTTACCTAGCACAGGTTTTTATTATCAATCTGTCAGTATCATCAAATAAAGTCTTTCAGAGTATCTTCATCAGGGTGCTTTACATTTGTATCAGTTTTTTATAGGAAGGCTGCAGTTAATCCAACTTGGGATCATTGCAAAAATGTGCCTGTGGCAACATTTCTGCAAAATAATATTACTTTGCTTCTTGCAAGTTTTGTGACACTTTCAAAATGAAATGTCCGGTGAGTGGCACTAAAAGTGTGTTCAGTTTCATGTAAAAGGTGAATGTGATTCTGGCAAAGTTTTTTAGGGTGGTTGTTGTAATGATCACGGCAGATTAAGAAATACATTTCTGTTTGAGTGTAACTAAAAGGTTAATGCTTAATCATGTTTTAAAGTCCCCCTGTAGTCAATAATTTTATCCCTTAAAACTCATCTTGAAATTACTTATTTTTTCATGCCTTAAAATAGCTTCATTGTAACTCTACACCCTTGCTTCATTTAGTATAAGCATTCATGACTATGCAAATTAGCTCTGCCCCCACTCAGTCGGCCAACTTACTGAGGTAAGCTGCACAATGGCGCTCTTTACAACATCTGACACATAACAGTAATTAATATGATTATCCTTTTGCTTGACTATGTTATTGAACAGCTAATAATGTGTTGCTAATGTAATACAAACCAACGATTTTTCATATCAACAGAAAAATATACTGGCATAATCTGACTTCTCTTGAGACTCCGTCCTCTGATTCAGAGAATAGTTTATGATATGCTAAAGCCTGGGCAGGTTGACATGATTGGTTACAAGGTAGTTTGTGGCGAAACCGCGTCTTTGGTTCATTACAGTTTTAAAGACAGTGGAGTTGACTGATGAATTTGCACATGGTTTGTCTTAAAACATATTAAAAACACCACACAGACATACACTCACCTAAAGGATTATTAGGAACACCATACTAATACTGTGTTTGACCCCCTTTCCCCTTCAGAACTTCCTTAATTCCACGTGGCATTGATTCAACAAGGTGCTGAAAGCATTCTTTAGAAATGTTGGCCCATATTGATAGGATAGCATCTTGCAGTTGATGGAGATTTGTGGGATGCACATCCAGGGCACGAAGCTCCCGTTCCACCACATCCCAAAGGTGCTCTATTGGGTTGAGATCTGGTGACTGTGGGGGCCATTTTAGTACAGTGAACTCATTGTCATGTTCAAGAAACCAATTTGAAATGATTCGAGCTTTGTGACATGGTGCATTATCCTGCTGGAAGTAGCCATCAGAGAATGGGTACATGGTGGTCATAAAGGGATGGACATGGTCAGAAACAATGCTCAGGTAGGCCGTGACATTTAAACGATGCCCAATTGGCACTAAGGGGCCTAAAGTGTGCCAAGAAAACATCCCCCACACCATTACACCACCACCACCAGCCTGCACAGTGGTAACAAGGCATGATGGATCCATGTTCTCATTCTGTTTACGCCAAATTCTGACTCTACCATCTGAATGTCTCAACAGAAATCGAGACTCATCAGACCAGGCAAAATTTTTCCAGTCTTCAACTGTCCAATTTTGGTGAGCTTGTGCAAATTGTAGCCGCTTCACAAATGCTTTGCTGCATACCTCGGTTGTAAAGAGTGGTTATTTCAGTCAAAGTTGCTCTTCTATCAGCTAGCTATCAGTCGGCCCATTCTCCTCTGACCTCTAGCATCAACAAGGCATTTTCGCCCACAGGACTGCCACATACTGGATGTTTTTCCCTTTTCACACCATTCTTTGTAAACCCTAGAAATGGTTGTGTGTGAAAATCCCAGTAACTGAGCAGATTGTGAAATACTCAGACCGGCCCGTCTGGCACCAACAACCATGCCACGCTCAAAATTGCTTAAATCACCTTTCTTTCCCATTCTAACATTCAGTTTGGAGTTCAGGAGATTGTCTTGACCAGGACCACACCCCTAAAGGCATTGAAGCAACTGCCATGTGATTGGTTGATTAGATAATTGCATTAATGAGAAATTGAACAGGTGTTCCTAATAATCCTTTAGGTGAGTGTATAAACAACATTAAAAACTTGATTTTCACCACAGCATTGAGCATTTTTTTTTTCATGACTCATGTTTGATGTGACTCGCACCCGAGGGCTGTACCAGATAAGGAACTTTATGCCCTTGTGTTCATAATTTGTGTTAACAGTAACAAAGTTGTTGGTGTTTTGCTGCCACTAGTGTTCATTTCAGCTGGAGACACTTTTTGGAGAAGCAATTTAAAAAAAAAAAAAAACTTCTGCTTTTAGTGTCTCTGTAATATCTCTTTTGGATGGTAAAATACAATTTATTGCATCATATATAAAATATATGTATTTTTATTCACTTGATTGATTGATTGACTGACAGTTTACATCTTCACTCAGTCAGGTCCCTATGGATAAGCTGAAACATAGTTGCTTCGGGATTTCCTTGTCTCCAGAGAACACAGCACTCAGCGTAGCACATCCCCTTATGGATGCCATCTTGGGATGGGTCGAGGTATTTAGACATCAAAGTCACTACCAGATGCCTCCAGTAAGGAAAAGTCACCCTCTGTGTTTTTATAAGAAAAAGAAAAACTAAGACTCTGATATTCACAATAATTAATTCCCTAGGATGCTCTATTCTAATTAAATGTACACACATGTTTGCTATTAGATTAAACACAATGAGCAAAGTATTAATGAAAGTGTTGTACATTATATTCATGTTGTCCATCACTTTCAGGAACAAAAACTTTTTCTTTTTTTTTTTTTTTTTTTTATGTTTTTTTAATACAATTCTGAGCTAACGCTAAATGTGCAGCAGCTATAGTTTTGTGGTGATGAGCTTTTGAAAATGATCAACACTTTGTCTGATATCCTGTTCATCTGGAACACAGACTTCTGACAAGCTTTACAGATAATATCGAGCTGAGATCATTAATTTAAATTCATATCATTATAATGAAGTAACTCTAACGAGCCGGTTTAGGGTATTAACTGAACTCACCACCCTATTACAATATTAATGAGTTCTACAGGAGGAACTGGAGTGTAAAATGGAGAGATCTTTGAAAATAATAGACCATATTCAAGCACATATTTCATAATTTTCTCTAAAAGGTAGCACCTCAAAGGAAGTGACACTGAACTAGATGAGTTCCTGCTCTTAGTGTCAGCCATAGTGAGAAATGGCATATATTTGATCGAAGTAGGTGCTTTTTTTGTGTTGCATTTCCCATAAGACAGAAGCAAAGATTACCATGAGACATTGGCTGTTCTAAGGGTGCTTGACTTTACAAACGATACAAATGCTCCAATCTTAATGACAAACAACAGAGTAATAATTTGTTTCAGTGCCATGTGGTGTGGCCCAGAGTAATGGCATTTGGTTGTTGCCTACGGTTTTTGTTGCTTTGGTTAATAAGATATTTTCAAAGGCTGATGGATTTCTATTTTAGCTCTTCTCATGTCTTCACATCACTTGCGCACGGTACAGCACTTTTCCCACACATTTCCATTTGATAAAGCATTTGTTTCAAGGTTACATTCTTGCCTTAGAGAACTTGCTTATGAACAATACATTAAATATAGACAGCTAAAGCAGCATTCAGTTGACCTCGTTTTAAAGGGCATGTATTCCTCAAGAAAGTCCCACAGGGATCAGACGCAATGCTGCTGGAGGAGCATTGTTTATTCTTTGCATGAGTTTACTAGGTGTCTGCATATTCATAAACAGGCTTTCACTGATGTTCTATTTTCCAAAAACCAGAGACTCTGCCCTTGAACTTTTTTAATTCTTCCTAGTTGAACATTTAAAGCAACGGTAGGCACTTAAACCACCTTTAAAATGCATGAATGTCAATGCATTATTGGCTATTACAAAATCTGAAACGAATTGGCAGTTTTCTTTAATAGCATGCTGTGACACTGCCTCAGTAAAGCCTAGCGTTTGCATGTGCCTTTTGTTTGAGGGAGAATTAGTGGGACTTTTGTTGGCCTTAAGGACTCTTATTATAAAGGGCGGCCATTTTAAAAAAGTAGGTGTTTGGTGAGGTGGCATGGTTTGGGGCTAACCTAGCTCAGAGTAATTGTCCAAAATGATCTCTGGGAATAGAGATATTGAGCATTAGACTTTGGAGCAGTTTCATATGTGCATGCTCAGTGGTCCATTCTTCGTATGTTGCTAACTCAGTTAGCTGGATTTGATTGTTGAGAATTTGGCATGATCTTGGATTGTTTGGTTCTTTGATGCTCATCCTGGACTTGTTGTCACAGCAACAGGTCCGTAAACTTAAACCTTCTCACGAGCAGGCTTATTTCATATAAACAGGATTAGATTGCATCTTGAGGTGATACTTAAAATCTGTCCCAGTCACTGCTACTTTATTACAAGAGTTCATTACTGAACCAGGGGCAATAATAATTTTAAATAATAATACAAATAATATAAAAATGTTGTGTAAAAGGTGTATAATACTATAGACTATAGATTGAGAGATTTATTTGTGTTGGAATAATTACTTTATAATTTTATTGGTGGTTTACACATGTTGTACAGTTCATGCCGTACATTAATTTAAGTGATGACGGATATTATGGGATGGCTTGATGCTGCGCAGGAGATGCAGATAACTTGATCTTGACCCTTACGAAACTTTAATGCTGTCACGCAACAAATCTGCTTCAAATTGACTTAAAAATTAAATTAATTGCTAATTACCACATTGAAATAAAAATGTCAAGGGTACTATAAAATCATGAATATAAATATATATATAATATAATATAATATAATATAATATAATATAATATAATATAATTTATTATTATTTTTATATTTAACCATTATAACTTTTATGTTGGTTTGGTTGTTTGGCTGTTTCCTTATAAAGGTCCAGAAATTTGCATTTTTATTTTTATTTGTCAAGCTTTTTGCGGGTATCTTTTTAATTATATGATGTCATTACGTTGTCTTGACGCCAGCCAATCGCTGCTTTACTGATCGTGGTTTCGAGTATCGATGCATCTGCCCTCTTCAGGGAACACAAGAACGCGCAGTAATCTCATAACTTAATCCAGATATTTTAATCCAATCAGCAAATTGATTTAAAGAACCAAATTAGCCAGAGATCAGTTATCACGATTAGAAGATCTGGGATCTGTCAAACCATCTCAGATGTATTAAGCGATGTATGAAGAACAGACCCTGGAATATGTACTAGGCCTATACCTTTTTTTTTTTTTTTTTTTTTTTTTCACAGCTGTAGGATAACTTTTTTTTTTTATTTTATTTTTTATGGGGCCTTGAAACAGTGGATTTATACTTTTTTCTTTTTGGGGGACGCTGGTCTTTTCTTCAGGACTTTTAAACTTCCTACCTATCTCAAAGAAGAAAAGGACTGTTAAGTATCAACTTTATTATTTCTTTTGTTTGCATGGACCTTGAGCTGTTGTGTTTTGAGCAACGAGCCTGCTCATGAACTTTCTCTATATGGACTATCATTTGAGTTTATAAAAGTCAACAGATTGTGTTATGTTTGGAAGTGTCTAAGTTGCTTTATATTTTCAATACAGTGTTTTTTGGGTCTTTGATCTGTTTGAAATCATGCTTTTATGTGTATAACATTTTTGGCAAACAATAGTCAAACTCCCTTGTGATTAAAAAGCTAGGTTTTTGTAAAAAGTTGTAGTTATTATAATGCTTAACTACACCAGTGGGTAGGACACCTTTTGTAAACTTGGAGAACTGATTTCATACATGCAATAAACATTATTTCAGGACGATTTGGTTAAAAGTAATCTGCAAATAGCTTAGAAACTTTTTAGTAGTTCTAAGAAAATGTAATAAGCCAGTGTAATGTATATCTCCAACCCTGCTACTGGAGCGCTACTGTCCTGCAGAGTTCAGCTCCAATCCCAATCAAACACACTTGAACCAGATAAGCAAGTGCTGCATCCCAATTCACCTACTTATATTATGCCCTAAATGTATGTACTTTTTTTGTAAAGGGAAAAAGTACAGACTTTTGAGTGTGTAGCAGAAGACTAGGCAAGCTTTGGGACATAGGCCTACTACTTTGTCATAACTGCATCTTTAACAGACAGCTTTGTCACTTAGTTGCATGCATCCTGTCACCGTTTAAACTGTCTTGTCAATCATCTTGCCACAGTTAACATCCTCCACATTCTATTTAATTTCCTACCGTTTCGGAGAGAAATGTAGTAGCACGTTGATCTGCCAGTTGTGGGTCTTTGATGCAGAGAATTCTCCTCATTTATTTACATAATGATGCATGTAAAAGTTAATGGCCAAATGTATCATTACAAAAGTTCACAATGCTTTTGCTGTTAAATATAATGTGGATAACATTTGAATAAATCTCTTTTCATCAGGTTAGATACTGATTACTGAAACCCCTTTATCTAAACCTCTTAACCGTCGGTCTCACACATTCGTCATGTTGTAGTTTTTTTTTATATTTTTGTGTTTTGTAGTTCTAATTGAGTCCAACACGCAATGGGTTGTGGGCAATTATCTGGAAAAAGTAGACCATCCGGGTATCTTTGGAACACTAATTTCAACATACTACGATTTGGGACACATTAATTCTAATTTCGATTACTATTTATGATGGATAGTATGCAAATTGGGAAGCAGGTAAGGTGTTCAGTATTACTTTAATATTACAGGCAAGTGTCTTTGAGCTGGGTTGGAACTGAAGGCTGCAGGATGGTAGCTTTCCAGGAGCAGGGTTGGAGACCCTGTAAAAGCAAATATTCCACATGGTTTGCTATTATCATATCTAATGCAGTGAAAATCATATTTGTACCACCCCAGCTAGCAGGGAACATCATTCTTTAAAAGTTGTGTAAATGTTAGGACAAAACATTATTAAAATTGGTTAAGAACATTCTTATAATATTATTAATAGTTAATATACGTTCTCATAATGTTAAGAGAAATGGGTTTCATTGGCTAAGCATGCATACGCACAAATTTGATTTCCATTCTCGTGGGCTTATCACTTATATTACTCATCACAAAGCTTTAGTTCATCCAGTTTCCGAACTCTGAATTCAGATAATTTACCCTTTTAAAAATGTAGTATACATACTTGCTCTGTTGTCTGACAAAATATATATAGGAAATGAGAACCGCTTTATTGGGCATTTTGCTATATATTATATTATATTATATTATATTATATTATATTATATTATATTATATTATATTATATTATATTATATTAAAATACAGTATGTGAGCATGGATTAGGAGAGAACACATTAGGCAGGAAGGCAGAATGCAAGTACGATGTGATGACGTCATGAATATGCTAATTGATGCATGACATCATCTAGTGATATTCAGTGACTGGCTTTAGCTACTTTCCTTTGAGAAAGAGTGACCGCAGGGGGAAAGCAATACTTTGCGCTCGCAGGACAGTACTGCAGACATTTGGAAAGTTACTGAGGTGTGTCCAAAAAGTCGCTAGATTTGTTGCTAGGCAGTTATTTGAAGAAAAAAAGTTGCTAAAGGGTCTGAAAAGTTGCTAAATCTAGTGCACATACACATTCTTTTATAGGGAGCGGACTCTTGCTAAACGCACATACCTATAGTATAGACTAAACATGTAATACGCGTGCGCATGACATCACTGTTTTCACAGATTTGTGTTTTTGTCTAACGGTCCCGTTTTCAAAAACTTGGACTTTGAAACCCATTTTCAAAAGTTTGCATTTTCAGGCTACCAAAACGCTGTTGTTGTGTAAATGAACCTAAGAACAAATTCATGTGCATGTTGTGAATTAGGCAGAGATTTTTCATTAGAAGTTCTCCTGTGTGTACAAATACGAAATAATCCACACGATTATTAGTGAATGAGACCCAATGTTCTTTCTCTGAACTTTCCTCATACTATTATTATTTGATATAACTTTTTATGATAACATTATAAAAACATTTGACGTTCATGGAATGTCTTGTAATTTTGTATTTGAACGTTTTCATAACATTTTCAAAATTAGAGGATGTAATGTTCCTCTAACATTCACATAAACCAAGATAAAATGTTAATACATGAAAAAAATAAAAAAGTTTTGAACATTTTACGTTAGCAAAACATTCTAAAAGCATATTTTTGTTAGCCAGGACTACATGTAAATCTCAAACTCTAGTGCTTTCTCACTAATGACTAGCTGTTCAGTTTGGTGGCAGCGCTGCAATGCATGTGGAACTCATTTTACAGCTGTCTGCAAGAGGGCTGACTTGTCAGTAAAGTCCATCAAACCCTGAAAGTCATGTCTGTAGATGCTATAATGTGCAACTGGCATCCCCTTTGAGAGCTTAAGGACTTACAATCGTGCTGGCTGTGCTAAACCATTAGCAAAACCGCACATGAAATGTCAGAGATTCCAAATCCTGCCTACTTTTAGCTGAGACAGCATATCAGAAAGAGAGAGCAGAAGAGCAAGTCCTACAGACATGTCTGTACAGTGGTTTTTCCACTTCCAACTGCCGTTATTTATTGTGAGTCTTCCCAATTGTGTTTAGATGAGGTAAATTCAGGATTTACTGGTTGGAAATTGTTGGTGATTTTTGTAGTTGTCAAAATTGTAAATGTGTGTGTTTCTCCAACCACCCCAGAGAAATTTCACAAGGGAATTATCTATTTGATTTTATGACAGTTCATGAAGTAGTGATGTTGGGTTTGTGAATGAATCGTTCTCTTGAATCAGATCTTTTCAGTGAATCGGTTCAAAAGGTCTGAATTATTTGTTCATAAATTGCTTGAATGAAAGATTATCAGTGAAAGACATCAATTTTGGTTTTTCTCACACAAAACAAACTTTAGATTTGAAATATAGTGCATGAGTCATATGATTTATTACAGAGTCCTAAAGGGGGACCTGATGATGGAAAAAATATCAGATGGGAGAGAAAAATAATGTTTGAGTGCTTTTGCGTGCACCCGAGAAATTTAGCATTTGCTCACAAAACCACTGAAATATAGGCCTAGTTTTCCCTCCCACTTCAAATTATTCCAATCACCAGTTTTGCGTTTATTTGCAATAGTTTTGCAGGTGAATGTAATATTTCTCAGAAGAACACAAGGTTTGCAACATTTCTCAGGGAAACGCTAATGTTTTGCAAAACATTTTTCCTCCCATCAAATTTTTGCCCATCCTTTTAGAGGCTCCATAATTTCTCCACTCATTGTTATTGCATGAAAACCGAAATCTGAATCTTTTCTGTAAAAAAAAAAAGAAAGGATATGATACAGGATTTGAATGACATGAGGGTGAGTAAATGATGACAGAATGCTCATTTAAGTAAACTATCCTTTTAACATTGAAGTTACCGGAAACATCACTCAAAATATGAAAAACAAGCTGTGATGGGAGGAGCGGCATGAAAGTAATGAAATAGGGGGGGGGATCAAGCCTGGAAACTCTGTAAGATCAAATGGCCCTGTGGCGTTGCCTCCTATGACGGGTGAGTAAACAGAAAGTACTCATTATAATGCGTACCTGCTAGGATTTCACACTGAGAGACACGGGGGATGAGAGAGCACGATCACCGTGGCGTGTTACATAAGCACGTGGTGCATTAGCAATGCAGATTCAGTGTTTTTTTTCCCGCCAAATCAGTCAGCGTTGGTGCTTTAAGAGCGTGTGACTGTTAATCTCTGTTTAACGGCCGCGTTCCGCAGCATGAGCCCTTCGACCCTCATTCCTCACGCACACAAACATTCTTCCAACCATCCGCCCCGTGTTTGTCACTCTCACCTCACTTTGATGTAGTTTATGAAAATTGACTTTACAAGGACCGTGTTTTATGTTCCTCCTTTATTGGCTAGGCTAGCATCCGCTGCTCTATAGTTGTGTATGTGTGTACGTGTCAGGCAGACAAGTATGTGATTAATAGCTCTCTTGGTCTCTGGCTGGCTCATTTTTCAGCGCTGTTGTTTAAGACCTGTGGCTCTTCTCTTGGTCGAGATGTAGATTCGTTTCCCCTTGCTGTTTATTGATATTCTGTTTCCCTAAATACGGACCTATTTGTCTCTGCTGTCTCCCCCCACCCCACCTGTACACCGGACCTGAGTGGATAGGCAGATTGGGGAGGAGAGGAGAGGAGAGGAGGTGGAAAGGGGCAGAAAGAGAAAACTATTCGTGATTGATAGGCAATCTCAGTGCCTGTGGCGTCTGGAGAATCACCAAGGTGACGGTGAGTGGTTTTCCTTTGGCTTCCTCTTGTGGCTGGTTGTACTAATCACTGTGTGTGTCGTCGTGCTGGAGTGTGTGTGAATGTGTACTTCTGACCGTTTGGGGGAAAGTGATAGAGAGAAGGAGAGTTGATGTGTTTGATGCTCTGAATCTAATGCAGAAGAACATCTGATGAAGAGCACAGAGTTTGTGGTGACCCCTGTCTCCGGTGTACATCTCATTCTGGTCTTCACCTTTACAGTATTTATGGGACAAAAGGAAAACCCCCAGGTAAAGATTTCCCTATGAATATTTTTTTCTTCATCTCAGCTATCAGTACAGCATTGTTTCCACAACCTGCCGGCCCTGAAGGTGTTTATTTTGAATCTATGAGATAATATATAAATATAAATATATATATTTATTTATTTATAAATATATATATGTATTATATATTTATATATATATATATATATATATATTTATATTTATTTATTTATTTATATATATTTATTTATTTATATATATTTATATTTATTTATTTATTTAGATTTCTTTATTATGCATACGTTATGCATATGCTTGTCTAACAAAATCATGAATTGGAAAGTGACAAGTGTGCCCCTCTAAAATAATAAATGTCCCCTTTAGTAACGCATTCTGGCACCAACTCTGCAAATACAGCACTTTTCTACTGTTTACTACCTTGCAAGCTAAAAAGAGCCAAAGGATACAAAAAAATTCATTGACTCAGCCGATGAGCACCTGTTTTTTAGCTGTTATCTTGCAATGTTACAAGAAGCAGTTCTAGGATCTTAGCCATTGGAGGGATCAACCTTGTTGAGCTATGTTGTGTTCTAGTCTGGAATAATGTTTCTTGAAAAACCATTCAAGAAACAACAGGCTTCTTGTACAACATGTTCCTGGATCAACATCTTTCTTGAACCCAGAACAACGTTTCAATCAACCAGTTTTTGAGTTCAGAAAACATCACACAGACTGCACTGTTGAAGGTTGTCCTAGTAACTTGTGATTCTGGCGACTATGCCTGTGTTTGTGCTCTTAGATCTAACTGCTAGATCAAAGACCAGATCTAACTGGTCTTTGAGAGACTCATTAAAAACACCATTTGCGCCTACATTCCTGACACTTTGGACCCTCTTCAGTTTGCCTATCGTCCCAATAGATCGACTGAAGATGCCATCTCTCATGTCCTCCACTCCTCCCTCACTCACATCGACAGCAAAAGTGGGAACTACGTAAGGCTGCTATTCATTGACTATAGCTCAGCCTTTAACACCATAGTTCCCATCAAGCTAACCTCCAAACTCCTGGATCTCGGCCTGAATCCTTCTCTCTGCCACTGGATTGAGGACTTCCTCACTGGCAGGCCTCAGGTGGTGAGAGTAGGCCAGTCCACCTCCACCTCCATCACCCTGAGTGTGGGAGCTCCACAGGGCTGTGTCCTGAGTCCCCTGCTCTACTCTCTCTACACGCATGACTGTTTGTCCACACACAGCTCCACCTCTATCATCAAATTTGCTGATGATACTGTTGTCCTGGGCCTCATTTCCAACAACAATGAGACGGCATACTTGGACGAGGTGGAGCATCTAACATCATGGTGCCAGGACAACTGTCTCTCTCTGAATGTTGGCAAGACCAAAGAAATGATTGTGGACTTCAGGAAGAGACAGCAACGGACATATACCCCTCTCATGATCAGCGGGTCACCCAGAGAGAGTGAGCAGCTTCAAGTACCTGGGTGTAAACATCTCCGAGGACCTGTCCTGGACTGCTCACATTCAGACACAGGTGAAAAAGCCAGGCAAAGACTGTACCACCTGCGCCAGCTGAGGAAATTCAGGGTTTCACCAGCTATCCTGAAAACTTTCTATTTAGGGGCGATAGAAAGTGTATTAACTCAGTGCATCACAGCGTGGTATGGGAACAGCACCAGTCATGACTGCAAATCCCTGCAAAGAGTCGTGGCGCTTATCCGAGCGTATCTCAGGGTCAGCTCTCCCGTCTCTGCAGGACATCTACACCAAACGCTGCAAAGGTAGAGCTACTAAAATCATCAAGGACTCTAATCACCCTGCAAACCCTCATTTCACGCTGATGCCATCTGGTAAGCGCTTCCAAGCCTGATGGCCAAAACTGAGAGACTCAGGAGGAGCTTCTTCCCCCAGGCCATCAGACTCCTGAACTCAGTCACTTAACATCACGTGACCATTGATATACTGACATTGCACTGCACTTTCTGTTCTCATTGTTACGGTGTAACAACCTGTTATAAACCTGTTTGCACATTATACTCTTATACATTTGTTAACCACATATTTATAAGTCTACAGTTTACTCACTGCACAGTTTACCTCACTTATTTTATTCCACTTCTTTTATTCTTATATTTTTACTTTTTTCTCCTACTTGACTTGATTATTTATAATTCTACAGATATATATATATATATATATATTAGTACTTTTTATCCTATTTCTATTATAATTTCCTCCTTGTGTTTTTAACCGTGAATTTGCACTGTCCATGGAGCGGACCTGTTTACATTTCACTGCCGGTTGTATATTCTGTATATAACTGTGTATGTGACAAATAAAACTCTTGAATCTTGCTGCATTCAAAACAGTAGATCATGCTGTTCACAATGTGCGGTTGGAACATTGTGCAGGCATTAAAGGTAGTGCCCTGGAGTGGTTCAAATATTACTTTACCAACAGAAGTTTCCCAGTTAAGATTGGAGAACATAGTTCTAGTACTGCTGTGTTATCCTGTGGGGTTCCCCAGGGGTCCATTTTGGCTCCCATTCTTTTTTTTCTTTTCTTTTTTTTCTTTTCTAATATGGGCTGTCATTCCATTGTTACGCTGATGACACCCAAATTGATCTGCCCTTAAAGTGAAATTCGGATGGTTTGGACACTCGTATGGCCTGTTTGTCGGATGTTAAAGGTTGTCTAGACAAAAACGGAGTAAAACGGAGATTATTGTATTTAAACATTCAGATTCTTTTAGTGCTCCCAAACTAAACCTTGATGGGCTGTCTGTCTGAAAATCTGTGTTGTGTTAGATGAATCTCTGACATTTGATAGGCAGATAAATTCAGTGGTGAAATTATGCTTTTTTTTTTTCAGCTTCTACTTTTACCAAAATGAAAGACTTGTTTTTTGTTTTTTTGGGGTTTTTTTTGAAAAAGCAATCCTTGCTTTTATCTCTTCCCAGCTGGATTACTGTAACTCACTTTACATTGTGATCAGTCAATCAGCTTTGTCCCTTTTACAATTAGTTCTAAATGCGGCAGCTAGACTGCTGACAGGTGCTCATAAACGGGATTGTATCTCTCCAATTTTATGTTCCTTACACCTGTTGCCAGTGGATTTAAAAATATTACTTCTCGTTTATAAATCACTAAATGGTATGGCTCCAGCTTACCTTTCTGATGTATTGACTGAGCACCATCCAACCAGAGACTCTTGTCCATCCCCAAGTCGAGGCTGAAGTGTAGGGATGACCGTGCTTTCTCGGTTGCTATCCCCAGACTCTGGAATGACTTGCCCATACTAGACTAGCTCCTCGCTATCTGTTTTTAAGTCTCAGTTAAAAACCTTTTTGTTTGATAAGCCATGTAATCCATGTTGTAGCACTCTTGCATCCTATTTTATTATTTTGTTGGTTTCATTGTTCTGATTTTGCTTACTGTTTTGTTTTTGTTTTGTTTTTTATTGTAAAGCCATTGAGCGACAAGTTTACAGTTTAAGTTTTGGCATGGTTTGGCATTGCCATGGTTATGTGCTCATTTTAGGAAAAAGTTGTTGTTGAGGAGTAATATGTTTTGCAGGAACATGTCTTACAATGTGACAAAGTCACCGTGACCATATTACTTTTGTGTAATACAAAAAAAATAGAAAATGTTGAAAAATGTATACTGGTTTTTCCATAAAATTACAATGAATGGCTTTCAAGCTTCAAAAAGGACTTGAAGCATTAAAAAAAGCATCATAAAAGTGATCCACATGACTTTAAAGGGGTCATGAACTGCATTAGGGCTGCTCAAAATATTGCAAATGTACATATTGCAACGGCACGCAATATCTGAATGATTTTAATAGGCTACTTCAGCATTGTGAAAAGTGTACGTGTTAGGTCGATGCATATAGCAGAGAATAGACTGGGCACACGACTGTTACTTATGTGACTTGCTTGACGTTAAAAAGAGTTATTAAATGCAATAACTTGTGAAAAACAACTCCTTGCAGTCTCGTGCTGTCTGACACGCACACCGAAACGTGCGCACAAGCCGCCTCTGAAAGCGTGTGATCTCTTCAGTTCTGTTTTGTGTTTTGTTACAGACTCAAACTGCCAAATACACACACAGTTATTTCAAAATGGCTGTCTTGATGAGTATTCATGTAAACACAGTCGGTTATGCTTTACGTGAACGATATCAGTTGGGGAAAGAAACCGAATGTGTATCAATAGGATCCGTGCATTAGGTCTTAAAGTGACAGCCTACTAATACAGTAAACCTGCCGATACAGTAAACCTGCCGCTGTCTGTCAAACAACCAAAGAACAAGAGAAAATCACTTGGTGCTCTTGGCTGAATAACCTTTGTAGCTTTATTATGTATCAGTGTATATTTGTGAAGAGTACTGCTTTTAGTTCTTATTTTTAATAACAAAGATAAATTCAGGTGTCTTTGTTTACCTGGATGTTCTTGATGTTAAGTTTAGGTTGATATAACTATATATTACCAAGTCAAGCAAAGAGTTTTTTTGTATTTAAATATATAAACTGCATTTTTTTTATTATGTTTCCTGTGGGGCACTTATATTTTTTTTTTTTTTTTTTTTTTTTTTTTTTTAACATCAAATATAGTCATCATTTAGAAATAAAAGGCATTTTTTCCTACCCTGATTAGGGCTCTGTTTGAAGGGGCGTGTCTGCTGTGAAATGCCACTGCTGTGATTGGCTAACATCTTTGTGTATGAAATAGCTCATTATTATGTTTAACTCTCTCTAAACCTTTAGCATGTTTTTACTATTACAGCTCTCAAGGTTAACTAATCTTAAAGTGTTGATTATAGCATTATATTTAGATCTATGACATTATATTTAGATTGTGGCATGAAAGGTTGCTGTGAGCATTGTAGCCGATCACAGACATGTTGAGCAGTGATCTCGTCATTGCAACTCTATTTCTGCACTCTCACGAATGCTTTCATCATAACTAACAATGCAAACACGCTGTAAATAAGAGATTTGTTGATTTATTACAGGAGTTTTGGCACAAGTCCAGAACCGTCACTGATAAACTGGCGTGTTTCCAGTGATTGTAAAGGAAAATGAAAATAATCTGTTATTTAATCTGTGATTTTAAATTATATAAAGAACTTTATATACTTTAATCAGTTTAAATAAGATTATTTTCATCCTACTAAGATAAACAATGTGAAGTTGACTGTTTAGTCACTGGTTTAATTTACTGACACATCGACAAAGAACATTTGATTGTACATGAATCATTACATATCAGAAATCACTGGTCACAGATCAGGCATTAGAATGAACATGTTTACTTGCATGTTGTTGGATACTGTTGAGTCCATATCGTAAAAGTCTGTTTGCAAAGCATGCGCCAAAATTGTGACTGATTTACCAAAGAAAAAAGGGGGGTTATATGACTTTTAACTTAGTTTTTTCATTTTAGATGTGCTGTGTTCCCTGTATGTATGCATGCTTTTTGTTAACCATTTTAGATGTGTTTGATAGGTTAGAAACTTATAGCCAGTGAATGCTTAATGAAGAATGATGTCAATCCTCACCGTTCCTTTAATTCATAAGTTAAACTCCCATGCTTGGTCTCGAAATCTTTGTCTCGCAATTTGTAGACCGGCTATGTGCGTTGTGTGGTACTATGATGCATCAGACTCTTTCTTTTATGCCAAAACCCCAAAGTCTGCATACCTAAGAAAGCCATAAACATGTTAATGAGGCGAGACCCGAAGACAAAGGGAGATTTCTCGCTTCTGAGTTCCTTCGCTCTGATTGGCTGTTACGACAAAAGAGGCGTGCCCCGTGATGGCCCTTTAAGAAAGGCCTACAAGCTCTCCTCGCTTTTCTTTTTCGTTTTTTCCGGCTCTCTTCTTGCCGCTCTTGTTCTCGTGACTCGCTGTCTCTCTCTCTCTCTCTCTCTCTCTCTCGTGCTTTTCCGCTCGCTTGCTTTTCACCCCCTTTGCCTATTCGACGCGGATTTTCAGATTGCCAGCGCGCCATCTTCCAAAGGACATTACCACACAAAGGAACCAAAGTTGAATTTCCCGCGGACTCCAAGGACCCGCCCTGCAAGATTCAAACACGGACCGGATCGCGGAATTCCCCCACACGCACGAATCCGCGATCAGCCATGAAGTAAACCTATGCAAGTATCTCTTTACTGTCGTTATAAAGTCTTGAGCTTATACCAATAAGTTGGACTGATTTCTTGCTTGTGCTCAATAGGTTGTGTCGGTAATACCACCTTTTCCTTGTGTGTCTCTCTCTCTCTCTCTCCTTCCTGCTTTCAGTTAATTTGTGTATGTTTGTTGCTTTATTAAAATATATATATTCACACGTGATTGTGCCTGAGTTGCTCACCCATAGGTCCCTTTTACGGTGAACCGACCCTGTTACAAATTAAAAAGAAAGATACTACTTCTGGCCAGAGAAGCCTTGTCTAAGAGTTATTAAAAGGGAAATAGTTGGTGGACAATTAACCGTCCTTTGAATTCAATTCTAGAATCAAAGAAAATTCTAAAAGTTCAATCAAGACCCTAGATATTAATAATTGTTATAATCAACTGTTAATATCCAAATTCCCCTCTGTGCCGATTTATGTATGTTTGATCGTAACACGATTAGACACATGCATAAATCCCGCACCATTTCCCCTGGGGCTAGATCTCGCTACATAATGCTCTACTGATACATTCACATTGTTGAAAATAAATACCCGCATTCCTAGCATTAGGATCTTTTGGAAGGTAATGTTATTTGTAGTCCGTCCTGTATCACTTGTTTCTCCTTGTCATCTCACTAACACGCCAGTAGGCTGGGCCAAAGTTGCGATGAGGTTGCCGTTGATTTTCTTCTGCAGAGGCTCATTTTGGAATGTTCCTATGTATGTAGATAGGCACATTCCAAAATGAGTTGTTCTCTGGGCTTGGTTTCAAATAAAGCTGTTTTTAACTAACAAGGACGTTTTCAGTTCTAGATATTTTTATAGTATATGTCACCTCCTAATATGTCAAAAGCTCAAGGAAAATTTTATTTCTCAGTTCATGACCCCTTTAAGCAGCATATTCCATGTATTTTTGTCATAGGCTAACTTTGTGTGAGAGATGTTAATAAATGAGACCTTTTTGTGAAGAGTTACCAGCTGAATTTAAGAGCATGATTTGTCAAATTCATACCAGTTTTGTCAATTCATTCAAATAAATTTTTCAAAATAAATACTTGTTCATGATTTCTCTCATGAATGTGAATGGCCATTTAAAATCTTTAAACATAGGCTTGGGACAACATTAAGGTAAGTAAATTATTTATTTGGATTATATAGACTTGGACACACAACATAATGTGACCAATGGAAGCCTTGTAGTAGTTTACCCTACAAGGGATCTAATCACCCTGCAAACCCTCATTTCACGCTGCTGCCATCTGGTAAGCGCTTCCCAAGCCTGATGGCCAAAACTGAGAGACTCAGGAGAAGCTTCTTCCCCAGGCCATCAGACTCCTGAACTTAACGTCACGTGACTTCACTTCAGGATAAACATCGATACACTGTCATTGCACTGCACTTTCTGTTCTCGTTGTTACTGTGTAACAACCTGTTATAAACCTGTTTGCACATTATACTCTTTATACATTTGTTAACCACATATTTATAAGTCTACAGTTTACTCACTGCAAAGTCTACTTCAATTATTTTATTCCACTTTATCCTTATTTGTTACCTTTTTTTTCTCTTGACTTGATTATTTATAATTCTACAGATATAGATATATATATATATATATATATATATATATATGTGTATATGTGTTTTTAACTGTGAATTTGCACTGTCCATGGAGCGGACCTGTTTACATTTCACTGCCGGTTGTATATTCTGTATATAACGGTGTATGTGACAAATAAAACTCTTGAATCGACTCTCATGTTTATTTTGGTCCTTTTTTTGGTCCTCACTCAAAATGCCTGAGTATAAAAACGTTTAAAGCCTCCAGCACAAACTACAAGTACCACACTTTGCTTTGTGATCGCATAGCCTTAAGCGAGAAGAGGCTCCAACCCAGTTTTGTGTTGTTCCAGTCAGCATCTCTGATCACACAAGCATACATTTTTCCTCAGAGCTTATTCACAAGAGTCAAGATTGGTTTATTCTTATGAAAGGTGTGTTGTTTGAAATGCAATGAAATGCATTGCAGCTATTTATGAAGATGACTGATATCATACTGCATTAATTCACACTCCACAGTGTGTTTCTAATGACCTCTAACCCCTCATAAGCTCAGCTAAGCAGTGTAGTGCAGCTTAGTAGCGAGTTACTAAAACCTTATCTAATGGCAAATACATGCTCCTGAGAGAGATTGTGGTGAGGGATGAAAAAACAGGATGAACTTTGGTGGAACATGTTCTTACAGACTGCCTGACTCCTTGAAACTCAAAGCTTGATTTTGTACTTGAACATATCCAGAATTGCAGACAGAAGGGATGGAGATCCACAGCATGCCCAAGTGTCTTCATTACAGGTTTCGAGCCACCAATGGTCAGACCGAACGGTATACAATCACTTTCAAAACTAGTAAGCAGTATTTTACAAACAATGCTGCTTGTCCCAAATACCATGTGCGATAGTGAATTTCATGATTGCTCCTCCAGGGAGCTCTCACAGGCCAGATAATGACAATTCTGCTTGTTGTATTTCAGACAATGAGCAATGGCAGAAGGTTCCAATCAATGAGCGTTCTAAGAAAATGTATGCTGGCTGTGTTTACCAATCCGCTCGGTAAGAAAGGATCTTCAGAGAAAATGCATTTAAAAGTAAAATGCACAATCACTTTTGTTGCTCTTTGTATGTCACTGTATTGATTACATTCCAGTTTACCGTTACCTGAACACAGAACGCACTTTTAAATTACGGGGCAAAATTACATTTCTCGATCAGTCGATAAGCTTTATTTGAAGACCCTAAAGAAACTCTCTACAGTTATGTCCAATGGTGCTTCTGTTTGTATGCACAGTACATGTTTTATTTGAAAACATACATTGTAACGATCATAAGTAAATTAAACACTGTGCCATTCTTTACAGTAGAAAGTCGTAGAAAGGTTTACAGTAATGTTAAATATATATTTGAATGCTTTTTGTGCTAAGCAAGACTAGACAATTTGGATTGTTTGAGGAACTTTACGAATAAAATGTACTTTAAAATTGTATAATTCATACACTGTTCTTCAAGAAAATATTTCTTTCTGTATGTGAGACGATTTTATATTTGATCATTTAATGGATGTTTGTATCCATCCACTGACGTACTAATGAGGAAAAACACCGGCAATTTATCAAAACGCAGTCGACCACATTAGCAGTGATGCTATGCCAAATTTCTATATTTAACTGGTGAAACATGACTATTTTCTCTATATTACAAATTTTTACTCTATATTATAATCTTTTTTTAATGCCCTGTATACACAATAAATCCAAGAATATTGAGCGTTTTATGTCAAGTTTCAAATGTGGCAGACGACCAATCAGCATTCATGGCAAGAACTCAGCGGCCAATCAACAATAAAGGCCACAAGACTGAAATGACAAGCGTTTCTCTCCACATCTAATGCAGAGCAAGTGAGTCAGAGTCTCCGAGCTCTGGGGGCCTTTCTCTAAATGACAAACTGTGACAGAACGAGAAATACATGCTTGTTAATGTAATCCATGTAAAGGGGGACAGCAACATCCAGAGGGTTTAGAGGAGACGTTCTAAATCAGTCTGAAATTGTATTAAGAAAATTAGATTATATTATCACAAGGCTCAACTGTTGTTTCCCTTCAAATACAATAACAAGAAAACATAGGAATTAATTAATTGGTTTGTATCCAACCACCTGAATAACTTCAATGACAACAATTCCTGGTTCATCCCAGCAGGGGGTAATTTTTTTTTTTTTTTTTTTTTTTTTGTGTAATAGAAAGATACTTTGACATATTCTGAGAGCTAAAAAAAAAAAAAAAAAAGTATAAACCAGGCCTATATCCACTAATACTGTAATATAGGATCAGTCAGTCAGAACAGGTCTCCGCTTCATAGACATTAATTTGGCTGGAATAGGATACACCTCACTTGGCTCTCAATAAAGGACGATCCAGGGCTCTTGACCGAGGCGTCGTAAATTTAAAGAAGACAAGACTTGTATAAAAAAAAAACTTTGTAAAGCTGACATGCTCGTCCATGTCCCTCAAAACGAAAAAAAAGAAATTCAGACATCTTTCTTCTCTCTTCTCACACAAAGTTACTCCTTATCTGAAGAGCTGCGCTATTACAAATTGTATTATTGCTTTGTTGGCTGGTAATTCAATTAAACCGATGGCATCTTTGCAATTAAGCATTTCCATTATTTCAGCGCGCTGAATGGTGATGAGTTGGTCCGAATATTTAGTGTGGTGAGCTGAAATGGAGTTCTGACGCGAGAGCGATAAGGCTCGCCGTCCAAAGTTACGCACTTGGTATTGTTCTGTGCCTGTAGAACAAGAGATGACACTATGAATACGAAGAGGGAAAAAAAAGTACACTTGAGGGTTTGCAGCTGCTTACCAAAATTGCACTTTAATATGTTAATTTCCAATGCGGTTGCCCTTACAAAAAAAGAAGTTTATTCAAGTGTGCTATAGTGCTAAGTATACTACTTTTACTACTAAAAAATAAGAAAGTATACTTTGTCTACTTTTTATGTATTTTCTCAGAAATATACTTAAAGGTGCAATATGTAACTTTTCTGTCTGCTAGATGTTGCCTATTCAAAACAAAGGCGTAGTTTGATGACGCCAAGTTTGAGTGCAGAATCTTGGGACATGTCAAGTCACCTTTATTTATATAGCGCTTTTAACAAGTCCAATTGTTTCAAAGCAGCTTCACATTGTTAACAGGAAAATAATGCAACAGAATTTGTACAGCCGTTCTGGTGAAACGGTGATGTTATCCAGCTAATTTCAAGTATCATATAGTGTCAATGCGGGCAGATCAGTAATATAGATTAAATTTAGGTGTCCCCAACTGAGCAAGCCAAAAGCCAAAGGCAATGGTGGCAAGGAACCAAAACTCCTTCAGGGTCAGAATGGAGAAAAAAACCTTGGGAGAAACCAGGCTCAGTCAGGGTGCCAGTTATCCTCTGGCCGACGAACAAACAGTGTATGATTATAATTCAGGCAACATTGCATATTAGAAGTCATATTAGGTAAATAGATATTCATAAGATTGTTTGAAAGATTGGAGTCGTCACGCCGGAGACGGGTTTAATGAGGATGTCGTGTCGATGTGGCATTTACGGGGGGAGTTTATTTGACACGCTCTCTGCAGACACTTCAGGGATGCGTTGGTCATATCCAGGCGCAGGTCCACCATCTGATCTGAATACGGCCCGGATCCAGCTGACTGCAGTAAGCCTCGGGATAAACAGAGAGACTAACATTAGCGTAAATGCCATTCTTCTTATGATGTAGCGAGTACATCAGGTGTTATGGGAAGTGTTCCCAGTTCCGGCTGACCTAGTTAATGCAGCCTAACAATCATTTACTGATTTGAATAATAGAAATTGATAATGTTTTATGTGTAAGCCATAGTAAAGAGATGCGTTTTTAGTCTAGATTTAAACTGACAGAGTGTGTCTGCTTCCCGAACAGTGCTATGAAGACTGTTCCAAAGTTTAGGCGCTAAATAGGAAAAGGATCGACCGCCTGCAGTTGATTTTGATATTCTAGGTATTATCAACTGGCCAGAGTTTTGAGACCGCAATAGACATGGAGTATAATGCGTTAAGAGTTCGCTCAAGTACTGGGGAGCTAAACCATTTAGTGCTTTGTAAGTAATAAGCAAGATTTTAAAATGTATACGATGTTTAATAGGGAGCCAGTGCAGTGTTGACAGAACCGGGCTAATATGGTCATACTTCCTGGTTCTAGTACGAGCTCAAGCTGCTGCGTTTTGGACCAGCTGGAGTTTGTTTATTAAGCGAGCAGGGCAACCACCCAGTAAAGCATTACAATAATCTAGCCTTGAGGTCATGAACGCATGAATTAACTGTTCAGCATTTTGCATGGAAAGGATGTGCCGTAATTTAGATATATTTTTAAGATGGTAGAATGCAGTTTTACAGATGTTAGAAACGTGGGGATGTTAAAAATGTGATATAAAACATCCAATGTTTTATATCAGCTATGCATTCCGTTAATCTTGTGAATTGGTACGTTTCGTCAGGGCGTGAAGAAATATATAGAGCTGAGTATCGTCAGCATAATCTCCCAGTGGGTAACATGTACAGGGTGAAGAGCAACGGTCCTAGCACTGAGCCCTGCGGTACTCCATGCTGAACTTGTGATCGGTGTGACATCTCTTCATTTACTGCTACAAACTGATAACGGTCAGATAAGTATGATTTAAACCATGCCAATGCAGTTCCACTAATGCCAACATAATTTTCAAGTCTATTCAAAAGAATGTTGTAGTCGATAGTATCAAATGCAGCGCTAAGATCGAGTAACACTAATAGAGAGATACAACCACGCATCAGATGATAAGAGTAAATCATTTGTAACTCTGATGAGACAGTCTCAGTACTATGATACGGTCTAAATCCTGACTGGAAATCCTCACAGATACCATTTCTTTCTAAAAAGGAACATATTTGTGAAGACACTGCCTTTTCCAGTATTTTTGACAGAAAGGGTAGATTTGAGATTGGCCTGTAATTGACTAATTCTGTAGGATCAAGTTGAGGTTTTTTAATAAGTGGTTTGATAGTAGACGGCTGCATGGTTATAATTTTCTTCCTAATATCATTGATCTTACACGTAAAGAAGTTCATATAAAGTCATTACTGCTGTGCTGTTTACAACCATCAGAAGTAGAAGCTTTATTTTTGGTTAACTTAGCCACTGTATCAAATAAATACCTAGGGTTGTGTTTGTTTTCTTCTAAGAGAGTAGTTTAGAAATAAGCCCAGATCTAGCAGTTTTACGTGCCTTTCTGTATGCGATCATGCTCTCTCTTTCCATGAATTACGAAAAACCTCTAGTTTTGTTTTCTTCCAGCTGCGCCCATTTTTCTGGCTGCTGTTTTAAGGGCCTGGGTGTGCGCGTTGACTTCATTTTTTAATCTTCAAGCCCGGGTGCAACTGTGT